>JARWMC010000004.1:14120119-14720119 GCA_029959065.1 Colias behrii | reverse complement strand
TACCAAATTTCATGCAAATTGGTTCAGTAGTTAAGGCGTGATTGAGTAACAGACAGACAGACAGAGTTACTTTCGTATTTATAATATTAGTATGGATTAGAACATTTCAACTCACTCAGTGTGCTAAGCTATTCTAGTATGAATGTACGTATATGTCGTTTGGCAGGGGTTTGTTCGTTGCCACAGTGTAGATTCAAGTGAGATCCAATTTGTGTTGCAACGAGCTTAAATCTTACTAGAGATCTGTGTTGTTCGTGATTATGTTCTATATTATTTTACATATTGTAGTACTAAGAAAATGTTGTATCAAGCTATATTGTTAAAAATGTGTGATGTCTATTATTGCAAAAATATTGTTCCCAAATAACAAAGTGTTTTAGTACATATTTGTTGGTATGATAATCTGATACTCAAACTCAAACTCAAACTCAAACATTTATTTATTCAATTAGACTTCTTCTAGAAGCACTTTTGAAACGTCATTAGGTACATATTTTTAACATTTACCACCGATTCGGAAAGCAGTATCTACGGAGAAGAATTGGCAAGAAACTCCATAGTTGCTCTTTTTAATCATGTCAGTTTTACAATTTTACAAATAACATAAGTAACATCATAATAATTATATTAACATAATATGCCAAAGAACTGTCCTGTGGTTTTTACGCGACAACCCTCCATGGGTTTTTATCGTCCATATATTCCTTAACACTGTAATAGGCTCTCTGAACTAGTACATTTTTTATATAAGTTTTAAATTTAGAACTACTAAACTCTTTAATATTATGAGGAATTCTGTTGTAAAAGCGTATACCTTGACCCATAAATGAATTTTTAACTTTAGCTAGCCGGAAAAATGGCATTTCAATTTTATTTCTGTTTCTTGTGTCATAACAATGTCTATCACCTACTTTTGTGTGTAAGTAAGCGTTATTGTGTACATATAAAATATTATTAAATATATACTGCGACGGTACAGTAAGGATACCAGTATTCTTAAAGAGATCCCTTAGTGAGTCTCGAGCACGCAAATTATATATAGAGCGTATGGCTCTTTTCTGTAATATAAATATAGTTTCTATATCTGCAGCCCTGCCCCATATCAGAATTCCATAGGACATTATGCTATGAAAGTAGCTAAAGTAAACCAATCTAGCCGTTTCTTCATCGGTGAGATGCCTTATTCTTCTAACTGCATATGCAGCTGAGCTGAGCTTAGCAGCGGTGGTGGTAACATGGGCCCCCCATTGAAGCTTCTCATTTAATGTCAAACCAAGAAAAACAGTCGATTCCACAGGGTATATAATACCTCCCCGTTTAAAATAATATTCCTTTTCACCTTTTTTACATTTGGGAGGATAAATTCTACACAATTTGTTTTTTTTTTGTATTTAATAGTAAATTATTAGCATTAAACCAATTGGATATGCGTAAAAGAGCAGAGTTTACTTCGTCAACATTTGTGTCATGTCTATCCACATTAAATATTAATGAGGTGTCATCTGCAAACAGTACTATTTCACACATATCCTGCAAATAATAAGGTAGGTCATTAATATACACTAAGAACAAAAACGGCCCTAAGATAGATCCCTGCGGAACACCTATGTTAATCGGCGAACCGCGAGATTTCTCTCCATTAACGACAACGGTTTGTACCCTGTTCTGAAGATAAGCTAAGCTATGAGATCCTGAGCTAAACCTTTGATACCATAAAAATTTAGTTTCCGTAATAGAGTGGAATGTTCTACACAGTCGAAAGCCTTAGAAAGGTCGCAGAATATCCCCAAAGCATTCTTTGAATTTTCCCATGCTTTGTATATATGTGACAAAAGAGCTACTCCGGCATCAGTGGTAGAGCGCCCCTTTGTGAAACCATACTGTTTGGCGTGCAGTAAACCATTTGATGCAAAATGACTACTTAATTGGTTTAAAATTAGTTTCTCGAAGACTTTGCTCAAAGTTGGTAATATGGAAATTGGCCTATAGTTATTACTGTCTTCTTGGTCACCACTTTTAAATAAAGGAATAACTTTGCTAAACTTTAGTAAATCAGGGAATATACCACAGTCGCAACACTGATTAAATATAAACGCTAGTTGATTGGCAATGTTTTCTATGATATTATTTACTAAATTTACAGACATTCCCCAGAGATCACATGTTTTTTTTAAATTTAATGTTTTAAAAGTTTTAACAATTTCATCAGCAGTCACGTGTCGCAATTCAAATAATTTGTTACACTCAGCAACATGATCTCTCAATAAAGACTCTGCAAGCGCTGGAGACGAATTTAAATTCTTAGTTATACTAGCAGGGACATTACTAAAGAAATCTTCGAAAGCAAGCGCAACATCAGCACTTTTGTCAATGACCCTACCAGAATTGACAAGTTTTATGGTACTATCATTCGATTGGCTTTTGCCCAATTCACCATTAATAATTGTCCAAACCGTTTTAACTTTATTGTCAGAGTTGCGTATTTTATCTCTGACATACAAACTCTTGGCAGTGAAACAAACTTTTTTAAATGTTTTTGAATAATTTCTAACATAACTAAGAAATGACAAGTCTTTGATATATTGTTTCATACCATATAACTCGTAAAGAACGTTCCTGCATCTGTGTATACTAGGAGTTGCCCATTGGCTGAATGGTAAATCCTTGGTAATAGTTAAAGATTTAATTTTAAATATTTTTTCATATTCACTATGAATGAACTTAAAAAGATTTGTAAACATTTCACAAGGATTTTTATGAAAGGATTGATCATTCAGGTCAGGCAGTTTATTATCAATATTATTTCTAAATGTATGAATGCCTTTCCTAGTTATAGGCCTAACATTAATTCTTTTAAATGTAGGTATGCAATCCCATTCAAAAACTACTTTCTGGCCACAGTGATCCGAAGTTAGTGTGTTGAGAATATATTTTTCTAAACATTTGCAATCACAGTATATGTTATCAATACAAGTTGCAGAAGTAGGTGTTATTCGTGTGGGTTCATCAAAAAGTTTATACAGATTAAATGAATGAAACAAATTAACTATTCGTGTTGCCGTTTGTGTGTGTGAAAGTAAATCAATATTAAAATCACCACATACTATTACCTTCTTTTTACTCCTGCCTAAACGCTTTAATATTTCTTCCATGACTGTCTCAAACAAATTATAGTCACTGGAAGGAGGTCTACTGTAATACGTATTCTGGTACCTACTTTATCCATACTAATATTATAAATGCGAAAGTAACTCTGTCTGTCTGTCTGTTACTCAATCACGCCTTAACTACTGAACCAATTTGCATGAAATTTGGTATAGAGATATTTTGATACCCGAGAAAGGACATAGGCCACTTTTTATTGCGAAATATGTACAATAATATTATGTAGTAGTTAATAATATCAAATCTTTTTTATTTCTTACTTTTCCGTTTTTGAAGTCGGTTGTTTTTAACGCAGTTATTTTTATTTAATACTTTTTAGTGTATTTTTCAACATGAATCAAACGAGCCCAAACTCGATAAAGTTGAGTCAATATATTACTGAGTTCCTATGGCCACCTTCCGATTCCATCATCAAATCAGCTTCATGTCATGATAATGTTTCATCGCTATCAAATTTACATACGTATACAAAATTTCAGCTCAATCGGTTACCGGGAAGTGAATCAAAGTTACTTGCTACATATCAACTTAGTCATCGAGTACAGACAAAAATGCTCATAAAATAAAAACTACTGGGCCTATCCGAAAAAAAAAATTATGGGACCAATTCGACACCATCCCGCATTGAACAAAAAAAGAATCACGTAAATCGGTTCAGAAACCTCGGAGTAATCGGTGTACATACATAAAAAAAAAATATACCGGCCGAATTAATAACCGCATAAAATCGCATGGAGAGCTTAATTTTCATTAAAGGCTCTAATCGCACGGAAAGCTAAATTTTCACAAAAAAGCTCTAATCGCACGGAGAGCTTAATTTTCACAAAAAACTCTCATCGCACGGAGAGCTTAATTTTCACAAAAAGCTTTAATCGCACGGAAAGCTTACTTTTCACAAAAAGCTCTAATCACACGGAGAGCTTAATTTTCGCAAAAAGCTCTAATCGCACGGAAAGCTTAATTTTCACAAAAAGCTCTAATCGCACGGAGAGCTAAATTTTCACAAAAAAGCTCTAATCGCATGGAGAGCTTAATTTTCATAAAAAGCTCTAATCGCACGGAAAGCTTTATATTCACAAAAAGCTCTATTCGCACGGAAAGCTTAATTTTCACATAAAGCTCTAATTGCATGGAGAGCTTAATTTTCACAAAAAGCTCTAATCACACGGAAAGCTTAATTTTCACAAGAAGCCCTAATCACACAGAGAGCTTAATTTTCACAAGAAGCTCTAATCACACGGAGAGCTTAATTTTCACAAAAAGCTCTAATCGCATGGAGAGCTTAATTTTCACAAAAAACTCTAATCGCACGGAGAGCTTAATTTTCACAAAAAACTCTCATCGCATGGAGAGCTTAATTTTTCTCATTAAGCTCTAATCGCACGGAAAGCTTAATTTTCACAATAAGCTCTAATCGCACGGAGAGCTTAATTTTCACAGAAAGCTCTAATCGCATGGAGAGCTTAATTTTCACAAAAAGCTCTAATCGCATGGAGAGCTTCATTTTCACAAAAAACTCTAATCGCACGGAGAGCTTAATTTTCACAAAAAACTCATTGCACGGAGAGCTTAATTTTCACAAAAAACTAATCGCACGGAAAGCTAAATTTTCATAAAAAGCTCTCATCGCACGGAGAGCTTAATTTTCACAAAAAGCTCTAAACGCATGGAGAGCTTAATTTTCACAAAAAGCTCTAATCGCACGGAGAGCTTAATTTCCACAAAAAGCTCTAATCGCATGGAGAGCTTAATTTTCACAAAAAGCTATAATCGCACGGAGAGCTTAATTTTCATTCAAAGCTCTAATCGAACGGAAAGCTTAATTTTCACAAAAAGCTGTAATCGCACGGAGAGCTTAATTTTCACAAAAATCTCTAATCGCACACAGAGCTTCATTTTCATTAAAGGCTCTTATCGCACGGAGAGCTTAATTTTCACAAGAAGCTCTAATCACACGGAGAGCTTAATTTTCATAAAAAGCTCTAATCGCACGGAAAGCTTCACTAATAAAAATAACTGCGTTAAAAACAACCGACTTCAAAAACGGAAAAGTAAGAAATAAAAAAGATTTGATATTATTATTTACTACATATTATAATATGTGTGCTATTTATTAAAAAGGTTTGATGTCGGTGCACGGGCTTAATACTAAGTGCTTAATGTTCGGCACCAACTTCAAACCTATTTAATAAATAGCACATCCATACTAATATTATAAATGCGAAAGTAACTCTGTCTGTCTGTCTGTTACTCAATCACGCCTTAACTACTGAACCAATTTGCATGAAATTTGGTATAGAGATATTTTGATACCCGAGAAAGGACATAGGCCACTTTTTATTGCGAAATATGTAACACGGGCGAAGCCGGGGCGGACCGCTAGTTTACCAATAAATTATATTTTTCGGTAGCAAATATTCAAATACTCGCATTGCTTAAATGTAAAATTTATGAATTTTTGTTCATCACGGTTAGGTATGTAGTACCGTATCTACTTGAAAAGCATGCGTTCGATGAATTACGATTGCTCTTCCATTCAACCAGATAAATCTGTATCCATAGGTATTCCATTTATTATGTATACACATGCAAACATGTACAAATGTTTCGTGACAAGAACGATTTGTGACTCGGAGAGAATGATGAAGCATAAAATTGTTTTATTAACCGACTTCAAAAAAAACGAGGAGGTTATCAATTCGGCCGGTATAATTTTTTTTTTTTGTATGTATGTACACCGATTACTCCTTGGTTTCTTAAACGATTTACGTGATTCTTTTTTTGTTCGATGCGGGATGGTGTCGAATTGGTCCCATAAAAATTTTATTCGGATAGGCCCAGTAGTTTCTATTTTATGAGCATTTTTGTCTGTACTCGATGACTTAATTGAAAATAATATCACATCTTTTTTATTTATTACTTTTTCGTTTTTGAAGTCGGTTGTTTTTAACGCAGTTATTTTTATTTTAATCCAGATAAAAAATGTCGTGACAAAAAATTGCTTTTTAGTGGATTTTTTATAATCTTAAAAAAACTGTATTGTCTAGCATTAATGCGATGCCTAACCTCGAATGAATCAGCGAACTAGCTAGTAGGTACATCGATTGCTCACATTTTGCGCGATCTTTGCTGATGATTTCGCAATGCTGATAGGCATTTACATTACCGTCTGCATATCACGATTGGCGACCTTCCAAGAGCAGTTGAGCCGACTTCAAACACCGACTTATTACCAGATAAATGTACCAATTCATCATAATATTGACATGTCTCGGCTAGCAGCGGCCTACTAGAGTTATTATAGTGCAAGTGTGTTTCAACGATCGTCATATTGCACTCTGTGGATTTATTACCGTTTCATTTTTCTCTTGCAGGATTATAGAAGTGAAGGAAAATGTAGGTTGTATGTATTGATATCAAATTTGAAATCTTATTATTCTTTTATACTTTTTAACAGTTGTTATGAATAGTTATTTTATTCCCTATCTATTTTAACGAGATATTATAATTATAATTTGATGTTAAATTTAGAAAATAACGAGAGCTTATTTCTGGCTATTTATGCTAAAATTAAAGAATAACTTGGTGGTTATCGTAATAATTTTATTTATTGTAAATAATTTAGATGAAAATAGGTCAGTATTTCTTAATTGGATTTATATTGTGGACTGTGAATTGATTGTGTATTTTCACTATTAATACAAACAGTACCTAGGTACTTCTTTTACATCTTAACGTACAACATCTTTATTTATTTATTTATTTCATAACAAGTAATTAAAAATAAATTAAAAAGTAATTAAAAAAAAAAAATTAACAGGTTTTACCCCAAAGCATTACATGTTTAGTTTTACACAAAATATTAAAAATAGGATACAGTTTTCATCTTTAACGTCTATAACGTACTGCTTTTACATCTACTACCTATCACTGAGTCGTAATAACATTAAGCTGAGTGCCGATCTTGATACATATTTCAAGCTTTGCAGGAAAACCCGGAAAAATTATTTTTAAAAGTCAAACGTGACTGACTAGCTCCGTCGTGCTGAAACCGTATCGAAGTGGAAAGATTGACATTTTTCATAAAAGGTTTTAGAATGACGTCATGTTGAGGACGGTATTTTTGGACATTCGTTCCATGAAGAAGGGTCGCTGTCGCTGATGCATGTATATTTATCGCTTACTGTATACAATTAGTCTAAAACTCTATTGGAGTGTATTTCACAGTGACAACACTGTATTGTACTATTGTTATTGCCTCATTGTCAATCCTTCATAACCACTCGACGTTGAAACCAAATAATGGGCCGTGTCAAATGTGTCAAAAACATTTATTTTGAATACAACAACACAAAGGTGTTTTTAACCACAAGGAATCTGGGTGGAAAGATACGGGGATGGTTGGCGAACCCCAATCGCGTGACGTGACAAATTATGAACACTGAGATTTATTTATGTAAAATCTAACACTACAAGAGCGAAACAACAAATTTTTCTCTCTTAAAATTGTTGTGCACTGGTACTGTAGGTAGTATTATGTTTTTGTTTTATTGAAAAAATATATTTCAGGCACTTGCGTATATACGCATACGCATTGAATAAATTATGTTTTTTAAAACTAGTTTTAACGATTCATTGTAGTAACAAAAATATCGGCGAATGTTTAAGAAATAAGTTAATTTAATGAAATAATATCAAAATAATACCGCACCAACCTACCCACAATTCATCAAGATAATTTCCCTTTACAGGATCCGCCAAAGACCTTGTAATGTACAAGCGCAAATATGTTTATCAACGTCGCGAACCGAAACATTACTCATTTGCAGTTGCTCATAAATAAAATGTTTTATTTAAGAAAGAGCTGATGGATTTGTTTATTGTTCCTTTGGAATGCTGCGCTCTGTACATCGACGAGCGATATTTTAGCGAGCCAAAATACATTAGGAAAGGAATAAATGGGAAACGAAACAGCTATTATTTGTGTGATGTTTTGTAGAAAAGATAACATATTAATATGATTAATTCTATTAAAGTTCAGCTTGTAAGGCTGTGGTTAGGGCACAGTTAGGCTCTCGATTGATACCTTGATCATTAAATCGGTTTCGAGGGATCTTATTTTTAATGCATAAAACACATACAACTTATTGTTGTATTACAATTTAATTAATAAAAGTATCATCAAAAAGTCCATCAATATCGCCCTAACTTTTTGCCCTAAATAATATCCCCAGACGCGAACAATTTAAAACCGTTATTAAAAATTAAATAAATCCTTATATCATTACGCGGAAACAAAAAGGTTGATACCGTTGCATAAATTAATGATACAAAGAAATTTGTATTAAGCTTTATTGTGTTTATAAATCCAATTAAGACTTGAGTCATCCATTATCCAATTAATATTATCTCTATAAATTACAAATATATTATCTGCCCAGTGCCCATCATCTAAATAAAGAAAAAAACAAAATATACAAAATAGAGCGGTTCCGCCTTTCGACGAAAGCATTCGCTGAACTACACAAACTTCTTAGAAAAGAAACTTACAAATATGTACAGCATTTTCATTAAAATAATATAATAAAAATTTGAAGTGAATAATTTAAATCAATTTTTCACGATCACAATAAGCTATGCTTATAGCCAATAACTAAACGCAAGTTGATATAAATTATAATTGTTTTTTATACATTGAAATGATATGATTATGATTTCAAATATGATATAACACGTTATATTAACGCAGATGTTTGCGACGAAATCACCAACTTAAATCCAATTTAACTTTCCAAATATTTTAGATATTCAGGCTTTGGGGCAAGCAAAACAAGCTTTTCACAAGTTACCGGTAAAATATACGAGGTTTGGCAGTTTGATTGCACTCTGTCCTACTTCAAGTTAAAATGGTACTTCATCAAAACTATATCATATTATCTGCTTTAAAAATAGATGGGAGTTTAATGGACTTGGGGATTTTGTATCCTCCTGAGGCCTGCGGTCATATATATATTACATAAACAATAAAAAAATATTTCAACGCCATCTTTTGCGTATATGCGGGAATAATACCTCAAATCGATGTAGTGGTATGTCATCCGCTATACTAAACGGTTTTTGGTTTTATAAGTGACAGTGATTTGAAGTATTCTCATTTCGAAGTTGACGGTGCCTGTGCGACGGCAAACATGTGGTCAGTAATCTTACATTTCTAGTGGAACCATTAGTATATTGCAGTACATCTTTGTATATCTAATTATAATAGATATTATTTCTGCATCCGCAATAGTTATTTTGTAAGATAAATCTAAAACTTGTGAAAAATATGAATGTTTTCTTTTATGTCATACTGGTAAGACATTTGGTCTCAATTCTTGCCAAATTGGTATTGGTTACAAGGGCCCCATGTATTACCTATATGACATTCTTTAGTTTATGTTACAGATTTTATTATAATTTTCAAGGATTATAAGATACTGAGATGTACCAACACCTGGATGAGTCAAATATTGACCTATGGAGTTTCTTGCCGGTTCTTCTCCATAAAAACTGCTTTCCGAATCGGTGGTAAATGTTAATACTGTTATGACGATTCAAAAGTGCTTTTAGAAGATGTCTAATTGAATAAATAAATGTTTGAGATGAAGATAATCCCCCAAATGATACCGATGAAGCCGCCCAAACACCAGAAAATGATTCTTCTTCCATTCGTCCAATGAGTATGAGTCACGTCAGAACAGAATCGTCACTATGTATGTCATCTTCAGTTGTTGGCAGACCATTTCGGGGACGCACATGACGTGGATCAAGCATTAGAGGAGGCTGACCGAAAGGATGGATTAGAAATAAGACCTAGGGGTGGATGTGACAATATAAATACACCGCTGCGCCGGTGCAAAATACTTAAACTGGTCGTTTCTCACCCTTTAAAATACCTATCTTTGAACTAAGTTACAAAAAATAGACACAGAACAATGGATAGAATAATAAATATTTCGATTCAAGTTTAAAAATATATAATAACTAAAAAAACATGTAGTTTTTCTTCATTTTCATAAACTTATTACACTTGGAACTGGGACCCCCTGTAATATATATATGACATAAAGAAAATCCAAGTTTTCCACGAAAGATTTTTTTTCCATTTCTTTTAATTTCTATAATTGCATTAGAACAGATACAGCTAATTTTTATTAAAAAAGAAAGAAAAAAAATCCTGGGTCTCAGGAGGGTATATTTTGGTATGTAGAATTTAAAAATCAACTTTTTAACTTTTCAAATAAGTAAGTAGTGTTAAAAATATTAATGAGTTATTTTTCTGAGGTATATAAGTAACTGTTCCTTAAAAACATTAAAGAATTGCATAACTGTTAGGTATATTAATAGGGTAACCTATTAAAAACTCGAATTTCTATTACCCGAATCTTAAAACCCCGAAAACGGTTGTTAGAACTTTTAAAAGACAGATGTAATGAATGACAAATTTTTAAAATTCCTTTTTTAATTTCCCAGATGAATCAATTTCCAGATGCACCAAAACCAGATTTTTAAAAAGTATTTTTTTGTTTCCCGTATTCTCATAATACAGATCTCATTATACCAGATTCTCAGAATACTTTTTTTTGTTTCCCATCGTACCATTTTCCAAATAAACTATTGCCAAATTTTCATAAATTTTTTATTTGGTTCCCATATAATCGTATAACAGATAAACTATTGCCAGATTTTCATAATCTTTTTATTTGATTTCCATACAATCGTGATTATACCTTTACTATCGACTGAAAATAAACATTGTCAGTAAGTAAATTTATTGTTGTACTTGTTGTATTGTTTTACCGGTTTTAGTGTCAAAGTCGACTCAGTAGGTTAGGTTTGAACTACGACCCCCACGCTAGAACTGACTCGCTATTGTTTTACTTGCCCATTACAGAAAGATTTAAGTGTCAAATTCGACTCAGTAGGTTAGGTTAGGTTTGAAGTGTGACCCCCCATGCACGAGCCGAGCGAGCGAAGCGAGCGTGCCGCGGCAGCGGCCGGCGAGTGCCAGAACCGACTCGCTATTGTTTTACTTGCCCATTACAGAAAGGTTTAAGTGTCAAATTCGACTCAGTAGGTTAGGTTAGGTTTGAACTGTGACCCCTCACGCACGAGCCGAGCGAGCGAAGCGAGCGTGCCGCGGCAGCGGCCGGCGAGTGCCAGAACCGACTCGCTATTTTTTTTTCTTGCCCATTACAGAAAGGTTAAAGTGTTAAAATCTATTCAGTAGGTTAGGTTAGGTTCGTGCTGCGACCCCCTGGAAGGATTTCGTTTTGCTGGATATCGTTTATTTTAATTTCAAAAATCTGGATATTGTTTGTCTGGATATCAATTAACTGTATTTCAAAAATTTGTGTTTTAAAAATCTGGCTTTCGTGCATATGGATTACGGTCATCTGGATTTTGTGCATTTAGATTTCGTATGTCTGGAACTCATTCGTCTGGATTGTAAAACGTCGTACAAATAAAGAAATGGGCAAATGAAATTCGGAGTTGCGATTATATGGCAAACAAAACTTCGAAATTTTAAAATTCGGGGTTATGAAAAAATGTCCAAACGTTTTCTGGATTATGATATTCGGAATATTAAAATTCGAGATTAAGATAGGTAACCTATTAATAGACATAAACACACTATTTTTTTTTCTCAAAGTTTTATTTTTTTATCTTTTCTTAAAGTAAATTGTAAAAAAGTGTTAATTAGAAGTGCAAATAAAGCTTTGAGTTCTTTGTAGCAACTCCTCTATATATTTTTATATTTATTTATCATTGTCTTATTAAAATGGCTAAAGGACAAAGTAAAAATAATATAATTCTAGATTTAAGATATTATGTTTAAGAGGAAAATAAATTCCGATACTTTCTTAATAATATAAGTCTGTACATGGACGACAAATAGGGAATATATTGTTATTCAGTTGTGTGTTAATTAAAATTTGCTAGTTTTAAATAAATTTATAAAACCAGGAAAGAAATTGGATACATTAAATACATTTATAGTGTACTATTTAAATTAAACATTAATATTAAACACAGAATTGCGTATACTTTCTGCGGTCGTGTTCATTTCAACGCTCGAGTGCTGATTAAATTAAAAATTTTAAAAGCTAGATTTTATTTGAATTTCATAATTTTATACGTAAAAAGTTACCGAATAAGCTTCTTATGTTCTGAAGGTTAGTAATTAATGCATATAAATAGATAATATTTAAAATGATATTATGTTTTTCACATGTGAAATATCAAATAAGTAATTTTAAGTCGCAAATGATTTATTATAAAGTATATGCTCCATACTCCAAGAGAGGACATGAAACTTCACACTTCCACGACACTCGCTACTCGAGAATATAAGAGTCGAGAGCTATAGAAATTTTCCATCCACTCACCACATCCAATAAATAATTTGATCACGTGGTATTGGCAGTTTAATAGACTCCTGACCTCAGTACCCTGGAATTGGCACACTTTAAAGTTGAAATGCTCTCAATCATACTTCAAGTTCGAGGAATGGAGCTTGCCCAGTCTACAACTACTCGGAAAGTCTATGCATTTCATTCGGAATATAATGTGAATTTTATTGAAACCGAAGAACCGTAAATAATATTAAATTTCAACTGAGATTCGCTATTCGCTTCTTGTTTACCTCGATTATTCGCGCGCCTTCGATACCTTGAACATACCTCTATTGCTGGCCAAATTATCTTACTACGGATTTACACAAAGCGCAGTCTCATGGTTTGACAGTTATCTAAACAATCGAACTCAAACAGTCATGATCACGGGAGAAAACGGCAAGGGGTTGTTTTCACAGTGTAGGTCTGTCGAACGAGGTATTCCTCAAGGCTCAATTTTAGGCCCCCTATTATTTATTTTATACACCGCGGACATTATTAATAATATTCACTTTTGTAAATTTCATTCGTACGCTGATGATATACAACTGTATCTCTCCTTCAAGCCCGATGACACACACGACTGCTTAGTTAAACTAAATGGCGATCTAGATCGAATTTCTACATGGTCAGCAAATAATACCTTGCTGCTAAACGCTGACAAAACGAAATTCATGATTCTAGGTACACCAAAACAGGTAAAAAGCGTCGAGCAGCATAATCCAGTACTTAAAATCCAAGGTACTATCATCGAGCGTGTACGTGAGGCTCGTAATTTAGGAGTTATATTCGACGAACAACTTAGATTCGAGAAATATATCAATTCAATAATAGCAAACTGCTTCTATCGCCTCAAAGTTTTGTATAACATAAGAGCACATTTGAACACAGATCTACGTATAAAGCTTTGCGAATCACTCGTGCTCTCAAAATTCAATTATGCCGATGTGATGTATGGTCCTAGATTGCTGATACTCACTAAAAACTCAATACAGCGTATACAAAATGCCTGCGCTCGTTTTTGTTGGGACATACCGGCTCGGACCCATATAACACCAATCCTAAAGACCAATAAAATCTTAAATATGGAGAGTAGGCGGCGACTTCACCTAGCTTCCCTACTTTTTAACGTGATCTTGACAAAAGCTCCTGCCTACCTCTACAACAAACTCAAGTGGATGGATAACGGCAATCGGTTATATGAAACACGGGCGTCTATGTATAAGCTCTCAGTTCCCAGAAATCACACAGCGGCTTTCAGGGGAAGCTTCACATACAGCGCTACTAGGTGCTGGAATAATTTGCCTCCACCAATAAGAAAATGCAAAACACTGCAGAATTTTAAATATAAGTACAAAAAAGTCGTTCTTGCACAATTTCTTAACCAGCCCTAATAGCGCTAAATGTATAGCCTTATATATCAATATTATTATGTATATTTTTCATTTTTCTATACGTATATGTAATATGTATATATTATTTATTTTAATCTCAGTAATCCTTTTATATTTAAATATTATGTATGTACAATTAAGTTTATTATCTACATATTATTATGGATTGTTAATTTTAACTATCTATATAACATTTAATCACCTATTGTTTTTTTCTTTTTTTACTTTTTAAATTATGTATTAGCTCCTAATTTAACCACCCAGAAGACCGTTCTGGTGCTCCAAGCGTAGCAAGTCGAGGGGACTACTGAAAACCGGCGCCTCTCCTCTAATACGGAGAGGCAAATGCTGAGTAGTCCACCTAATCACGAATACGATTTAAGATATTTTTGAATGTATTTATTGTATTTTAAGATTTAATTTTTTTTTCTTTCCATGTAAAGTGTTTAGTTATAAGTCAAAAATTTGTAAAAGTATTTGTGATTAAACGTATTTTCTTTCTTTCTTTCTTTCTTTCTATATTTTCCCGCAGAGTTTCCGCTGATCGGTATAAAGCTAACGAAATAAGTCTAGTACCGACTGGGAAAATAGTGTTATCCACAAAATAATGATTCGAACGTATATTTGATGATATAACATTCAGTATTAACGTTTAATACATCCTACTTGCTACTAATATTATAAATGCGAAAGTTTGTAAAGATGTGTAGATATTGTGTATGTGTGTGTTTGTACTCTTTCACGCAAATACTACTGAACCGATTACAATGAAATTAAGCACACATATAGAGGGTAACTTGGATTAACACATAGGATAGGTTTCATCCCGGAAATCCCACGGGAACGGGAACTATGTGGCTTTTTCTTTGAAAACGCGGGCGAAACCGCGGGCGGAAAGCTAGTTGCTCATAAATTCAACTGAATCTGTTTGTTCAACAATCGTATATTTTGTTAAACATTAAACAAATAATTGTTGTCGTTATGTAAACAAATGATACAAACTGAATTCATTATAAATAAATACATTCAAGTTGTATTAGGTACATAAATTAATTTAAACAATAATAATCCCGAAATGTAGGTACCTATATAGTATTTATAAAAACATAGTGAAAAGATGGCTAGTATAAAATACAGGTGTGAGTTTAAAAAGTCAGCTTTCAAGAGTGCTGTCAAGAGGAAGAATTTTGAATATCTGTGATTGATTTTTATGAATGCATTGTATAAGTTCTTCTATTTTATTAATGTGCTTATAGTAGTAGTTTCATTATGAATGCCAAAAAGCTAATATAATAGTTTTTATTCATTTATGTTCATAACATGTCCTATTGTTATCCGTATACTGTAAATTTTAATCAACCGTATCGCAATTATAGGTATTCGTAACCTGTGAAGTCTGATAATAATTAATAACTGATTTCATAAATATTCTGTGATTTGATGCATGTAAACAGACTTCATTTTCTATCATATTAAAAATTTGAGCGCGGAATATTCGCTCCATTGCGGATACTAAAACGAGAGAGGATAATTATTAAAATTGCAAAATACACCAATTTAGAATTCAGTTTTTGTAAATTGGAAACTCCTCGTGAAAGTCGGTCAGCCTGAGCGACGTATGAAAGGTTTAAATCTAAATGTTTCGGTGGCATACGGGCTGCGGGTACTTCGCATGAGTAACACAAAGATACTATCATACTAACAAGCAATTATTTAGCTTTGTTTTTCTATATTTATTAAGCACATTTATAGTATGAAGCTCGTATTTCTTTTTTTTTATAAAAGAGTGGGCAAACGGGCATGTGGAGCGCCTGATCTTAAGCGAGTCCACCGCCCATATTCATCTACAGGGGCTTCTGCAGATGCGTTGCCGACTTTTTAAGGTGGAGGTACACTCTCTTCTTGAAGACACTCAAGTTGTAGCCATTAGGAAATGTCGCCGCGGGAAGGCTATTCCATAATTTTTTATGATAAAGACATTTAAGGCACAGACGCAACAGCGTCCTATTCCAAATTGAATAACATGTCAAGTAGATATTTCAGTATCGACGTTCGAAAAATGAACAAAAATATACACGCAGAGAAACTTCTTTACATATTATGCACATAATATTTTTTCTTTAGTTATCGATATCCAATAAAAATCAAATAAAACATATTTGCAATCGCTTTTATCTAGTTTGTATGTTTATTATGTTTATTGTCAAGAAACAATGGCTAATAACATTAAAATATTATAATAACTTCTATCAAGAGAAACTATAAATTCCCTGATGACTTCCCATCAAAATAATTTGCATAGCAGTTAAATAATCCGATATAATTTCTTAATTAAAAGCAATTTGGGTGAAATTAGCGAACGAATCGAAACAATCCAGCATTTGTCTACAGCGATGAATCGCTTGTTTGCGCCGGGACGAACTCTTAATTGTTTCCATTTCAATCTGTTTCACAATAATATTATTTAAATGTATATAAATATTATTTAAATGTACTTTAACGGGAAAGATTTATAATTTAACTTATGTTCTATAGAATTAATAAGAACACCTCGCATTTGTTAGTTATATAACTATTTATGGTCGAATACAAATATTTTAAAATCGAACACTTTCGAATAGTGATACCCGTATTAAGATAAATAATCCTGTTTCTTGTTAAAATATACAATACCGAGATATACGACATAAAATTTTAAAATTTATAGGGTAAATAATTAGCTATATAAACCCATTGTCTCGTTTTTGTTATAAAAGCGATTTACTGTGGTCGGATAGATAGAGTGTAATTCAATTGAAGAAAGTTCACCGCAGCTCCTGATTTATGTCCGCGCGTTTATTGTTTTGTGAAAACTTATTACTGAAACAAATAAATCAAACATTTAGTCGCGTCTGATGCGTGTTTAATGGCTGAGTGTCTCGTCGCAGTTAATCTACACACTACGCTTGCATTGATTTTAATTTTCTATTTCAAACTACTCCATAACCGTTCTGTTTCTATGAAAAAGCCAATTGCCCCTTGGAGGGACAGAAAAAAAATATTATTGATTGGTTTTCTTATGGAGCAAGTGGAAAAAGTGAAAGTAAGTGTACAATACTAGAATTAGATTAAATGCCCACCTGGGATCAAAAACTATCATATTCAACGATAAAATATTCATCGTATATCAAAGTGAATCAAAATAAAATGCTGATATTATGATTGAAACGTGAATAGAATTAATAAATCTTCACACTAAGCTATAAATGTTTTCAGAACACAAAGAGCGACGCCCAACAAGGAATGTAATATTTACTTCATAACATTTTCGCCTGTTTTTGCGAACATTCCTATCGAAAACCTATTAATTTAACTTCTGTTCTATCGGCGAAACTATGAAAGAGCATTCATATCGTAGTTGGCACATCAAATAAAACTTTGTTATATATTGCCCATTGAGTCTTAAAAGTCACTTACGGATATCGCAGTGCTTAATCAAAAGCTACTTTGGTTTATACTCGCACAGCTCTTCGTAAGTCTAGATTCTGGTTTAAGCTAGATTTATTAGACCTATGGGAAATAAAAAAAAAAACGCAGACGGTCAGCGGACGATAGTCCCGATAATGGATGATATTCGGATTGTTTCGAGCGAGTTCTATATTTATTTATTTGTATTTTGGTCAGTTTGAAACGAGGTTCTAAATTAAACAAAGTTAGAAGAATCGTCCGTCCGTAAGTTATTTTCGTTTATAACTACCGTATTAAATTCATATTTTGTGAAATATTGTGCTATCATTTATTTCATTCTTATTGGTATACATTTGTGTTGCCAGTCTAGTGAAAAGGGATTTATTTGAAAATAATATGAGGCTGTTGATGTATAGCTTAATTCTATTTTATCATTTTTTTTACAAATTTCATGAAAAATAAATTTTCAAATTAATATGAAATAAAAGAAATTCAATTAATAAAATGGAATCGCAGACTGGAACCTCTAGAGTACGAAACATACCATTAACCTGAATGCTAGATGTTTTTGCCTGTTTTATGTGTATGCTAATTAAGTTACCGCCTTTTATTCAGATTTTAGTGCCTATATATTTTAGGTTTTAGTAGTGAGAAGCCTAATTTACGATTGGTCTAGACAGCAAGAAAACTCAAATATTGGTCTCATTGTTCTTCTATATCATAATAATTTATGCAAAAAGCTCTTTTAAGAAAACGTTAAATGATATTTTTTATGCGACTGGAACAAATGAAATTCATAAATACTTTTTTAGCGACTTACGAAAGTTACTAAGTTTATAGAAAACTACAATAATACTAACATATAGAAAAAAGTAGATACGTGTTAGATACTGTAATCGTAGGGCTTCAGATTTTTATTGATTGGTGGTGGAGAAACTTTATGAACATTATGTAGGTACTTTTCATCGATCATTCCAAGGAATAATCTGATGATTAACATCCATGTTTACACCGTTGTATTTTCAGAGTTTATTGAGAAAACAGTAAACAAAAGGGACGATAAATTTTACAAAAAATCTGTGGTCCAATAAATTAAGGTGATTTTCACACGGGCGGTTTTGCCGCGGCGTCGAATTGAATTTGGTCGCACCGCACACCGCCCCCTATCAGCGCGTAAATTTAAATCCTGGAGAAAATCACCAAAGACAATTAATTGTAAACAAAGCGAGGTTTCGTATAGATTACTTTGTTTATTTTGTTACCTTGGGCATTGTTTGTTATAACATTTTGTTATAAATAAGCGTAATTTAAAGAAGGAGGAAGAGGAATCTTCACGGTTCTAAATCGACACTACTAATCTATTTATTAAAAAGGCTAGTATTCTACGAAGTATGTGATAATTAATTTTCTGTCTCTTTATTTAGCGTAAACTGAGGATGGAAGGTTTTAATTCAGTAATTCCTACACTAGATCCGTTGATCATAGCAAGATTTTTAATGACCACTTAAGGCTAACCTACAAGAAAACTCTACCTTCCGTTAGCTTTATCGATACACGCAAGTAGATTATATCGAGTCTCAACGTTCATTAAGCGCTAAGTCCCGCAAATGATGTGTAACTAAACACGTTAACACGGTCCCGCGTGCCGCCGCGACTGTCACGCGGCCGCCCGGCCGGGACACGTGACACGCTCTAACCAATAGTTATGTTTGCATGTGCATCATTATTAATAGTATTAGTCAAACAACGATTATTGATTTTTAATTTGTGAGTTGATTGGGAGGTGGAGGATATTTTTAACTCTTTTAAAATATCCTTATCACGAAATTTCTTAAAAAAATTAATTGTCTGTAAAGTCGGTTTACTGACGATAGTTGAACGTGACAACGTCCGATTGTGCTTCTTTGTCGCTCGTTCCGCGCTCTCGCTTGCACTTCAAGCCTTACATGGAACGCCTCAGAGCGAGGTAACGCCGCATGAGTCATGTTTTTTCGGGCGTGCAGCCGGCTTTATCGAATTATAAGACGTTGTCACGTCAAAAAGAGTTATTCCGGTACTTATAGCGAGCGTAACCATGGTTTGTGGATGAAGACATTATATTATTGCATAGTAGCAAATTTTACAGGATCCTTATTATCTCCGAATACCGCTGATAATCTTTGATCATTCTATATCCACATGGAAAATATTAGACAAGCATGAAAAGGAAATATAACAGTTTGCTCGCTTTTCTACATCGATTGGTCTTGTCAAAAGAGTTACAAGGATAGAGCAAAAAGGATAAAAAAGGTAGCCACAGTTTTTAGATGTATAACTTGTAAGGGATAATCTCTTTCTGCCTTTCCACGTGGAAGCGCCTTTTTCAGATCGTTTTTATTTGTACATTAACTTTGGAAAAAGTTTAGTTTCAGTAGAATAGTTACTTGTCTGGTAAAATTTGGACGTTGATAAAATTGTAAGACGATAAAGGGATAAAGGAATATTTAATTGGTAAATTCCTTTGTCTTGCGTAAAGAAGATGAAGAATTTATATTTAGTATTAAAATATTTTGTGTTTAATCATGCTTAGAAAATTTTCGAATCGACTATCAATTTTGCTTATTGGTCACTATGGTTTTTCCAAGATATTTAATAAATATACTTAATAAAAGCAATAAAAATTTCGAAGAAAGTAAGTAGTAGTAGACCTGCCTATTAGTTTAAATCGACTAAACAAAAATTTGAATATACACAAAGGCGTTGTACAAATGTATAACTTCGTTTCACACCAATAAACCGTAATGAAATTGAATCGTTTTATCATAATACTTTATGAACCGAACATTTTTTTTTTGTAAATTGATGTTTATTTTTTTATTTTGCTATTGTTTAATATATTAGGTAAACAATTGGTTAAGTCCACGGGTTATTTTTAAACATCCGCCCTAAACGTTGTTTAGCAGCGGCCGGTCCTTTGTCAATATTTTGGGAGATGAGGTGAAATTAGATTAGCTGTCTAGTTTTAGGAGTTGAAGCACAGTTGACAGATATATACTACGTACATACAGTTAGGAAACTAAGCCCCTGCGATGAAATTATGACATAAGCACTATTATAGCTATAGGGCTGTTACCTTTTTGATATTTAACCGACTTCAAAAATAAAGGAGGAGGTTGTCAATTCGGCCTGTATATTTCTGTTTGCTTTTTTTTCACAGTTGATTTTGTGGTAATTTTGAGATAAAAACCCGTTAAAATAAAAAAATGGTGTAGCCTAAATATGAATTTACAAGAAGAAACAATCCGAATTAATACACCTTGGTAAATACGTTTTTATCAGTGCTATATTTCGAAAGTTTGTTTTGTTATGGACGCCAAAGGCTTTTTAATGTACCTAAATTATTTATAACTAGCTTTCCACCCGCAGCTTCGCCCGCGCAGTCAAAGAAAAATCCGCATAGTTCCCGTTCCCGTGGGATTTCCGGGATAAAACCTATCCTATTTCCCGGGGTAAAAAGTAGCCTATGTCCTTTCTCGGGTATCAAAATATCTATATACCAAATTTCATGCAAATTGGTTCAGTAGTTAAGGCGTGATTGAGTAACAGACAGACAGACAGAGTTACTTTCGCATAATATTAGTATGGATGCTTGATATTTGTATTATACATATATTCAATAACTAGCTTCCGCCCGCGACTCCGTCCGCGCGGAAAAATTAAGAAAAATTAATTAATATTATTTTTTTTTCTACCTATTTTTCCGGGATAAAAAGTATCCTATTTTATGCCCGGGATAGTAAGGTATAATTATACCAAGTTTCATTGAAATCGAACCGTTAGTTTTCACGTGATGCCTGAACATACAGACAGACAGACAGACAGACAGACAGACAAAAATTTTTTTAATTACATATTTGGGTTTGGTATCGATCCAGTAACACCCTCTGCTATTTATTTTTTCAATATTTTTAATGTACAGAATTGACCTTTCTACAGATTTATTATATGTATAGATAATATTATTTTTTTTTCTACCTATTTTTCCGGGATAAAAAGTATCCTATTTTATGCCCGGGATAGTAAGGTATAATTATACCAAGTTTCATTGAAATCGAACCGTTAGTTTTCACGTGATGCCTGAACATACAGACAGACAGACAGACAGACAGACAAAAATTTTTTTAATTACATATTTGGGTTTGGTATCGATCCAGTAACACCCTCTGCTATTTATTTTTTCAATATTTTTTATGTACAGAATTGACCTTTCTACAGATTTATTATATGTATAGATTCTTTTAAACCAGAATTTACAATACTTGTATGTAGGTATACCTACTAAATTATTTTTAAAACGATAAATTAAATTAAATTAAAAAACACAAAATATGCAAAAATAAATTAAAATTATTATTATACGAGCATAGAACCTCCACCTTTTTGTTTTAGGATGAAAAAGAAAATAGTTTGACAGGCTTAGTGCTTGACAAAGTGGTAAAGTCACGTATCGATAAAAATACAATAATTATAATATCTATCTTTTTCTTCCCTAATATTTACGTAATTATGCACATAAATTTAAACAAGATTTTTTTAAGGTTTCCATTTTTTTAGTTTTTTGTGCTCTTCTAGATTGCGTAAAAAATAGATGCGATCTTTAAACAGACTGGACTCCTAATAGTGACTATTTGTAGCTATCATTTTGGTGGAAATATGTCAACATAATTTAAAACTCATGCTGCCATATCTATAGAAATTAAAAAATAGTCTCTTTTTAACTTGTAGTCAGATACGGTATTTACAAATATATTTATTGAAAGGGCTACAAACTGAAACAATCGATATTTATTTAATGTGAATTGACATCACTTTAAACTTTTTTCTATACTATGTATCTTTGTCATTCAAAATCTGTGGATGTGTCACCCGCTACTATCGATCCCCCTCAATACCCTCGTAAACACGCTTGATGGGGGGGGGGGAGCCATTTCGAACATTTTGTATGAAGTTTCCTTACTGTATGTATCTGTATATTGTGGTTGAAGTTTGGGCCAATGTTATCGTCTATTGGAAGTATTTCCACGTTAACTGATTATTATTCTGTATCACTATACTTTAGTATTGGGCTTCTATACCTGGGCTACTAGGAGTTTTATTCTGTTCGTAATTATTGGTCTATGAACTATAATTTAAGATGTGTGTGTTTATTGTTAAAATTGAAGTCGCGTGGTCTGTGTAAAACATAATACTTTAAATTATTATTATTAATTTATTTCTTATACCTATTTCGAGGCAAGGCACCACAGAGCATATTACATACCCACTTAATACAGTGTCTTTGAACTTGGAAACCATAGAGATTCTGTGATCTGTGTTGGAAACAAATCCACCTTCGACACGCGCGCCGCAAGCAAGATAGAAAGATTAGTGAGGGGCTTATATCAATGCAATGTAAAGTTACTAGACTAGCAGAATAGTATCGGGTTGCGATCTAGGTGGAAGGTAATTTTAAAATGCATTTTTATTTGAATGCAATATCAAATATTGGCAATATTGGCATTTGGTTATGCTGTTTACATTTTTAAATAAAATAACCATACGTATGTTGTGAAGTATGAACCATGACCGATTAGATTTAGGCTTTTTTAGTAAAATATTACCCTGTGTAAGTACAGTATTTTCACTCGCGATATTAAATTCAATTCGCTAAGTATATAATATAATAATACATATTATTTTCTATTGTAGCCAATTTTAATTTATAATTAAGTACTTGCTAAGAGGCTTTTTGTGAATTTATTTTAGAGACAAGCTGTTTCTCCTAAACACAGGTTGCCCAGTAACCTAGCTAGGGAAACATTGGCTTGTATAAATTGTTTTAGTACTTAGCCTTTTTATATTTATATACTTTTACATGAATATAAATTGTATAATGTAATAAATTGAAATTGAAATTGAAATTGTATGTAAACACTATGTAAATTATAATGAAAATAAATAAATGAAATGAAATACATATCATATTTAATTCAGTACATATCTTTTAAAAGCAATTTAGATTCATCATATTATCTAAGCATTATGAAGCTTTCAGTAATCAGCAAAATCCATAACAATATTATAATTCAATTTTGCTACAGTAAATCTAAATCGCTTTATATGTTTACCGCTAAATTATACAAACACGTCAAAATTACGACTGTTCGAGCTTAAAGTAGGTACTCAGCGGTTGAAATAATGAGATTATTATCATTTATCACACGTGCGCGACAGCCTATCTTCTGTCTCTATCTATAGCTTTTGTCTCGCTTCATCCTTTACAATTGTAATTCAAAAGTTCAAAACTTAGAAGGAACTTTCATGAATTCAGATCAATGGCGGTCTAGACATGATTGACAAAATACTCACTGTTTTTTGTGATGCTAAACGGTCATTTTAAAATTATCACGTAGTCATTTTCATGTTTTGGATTCAATTTCATATACCTAATAATAAAATAAGATAAAGTTTTACAAACAAGTTCAAAAATGAATCTATATAATTTATGTTAATAACGATACGGCATTATCAAAATTTGTTACTATTTCGATTCTATGTCATCTTAAAAACAATTACCTAATTTAATTGATGATTTAGTTGATATTTTCATTTTTCTTTTTAATATATTGAGCTATAAATAAAAGAAGTCATACAAACTCCGAATCAAATTACAATCGAAGAATGCTCTACACAGCACGTACACGTAACAAAATCAATCTCAACAAAGCTTGTAAATATACGATCGTACAGATTTACCTGTTGCGCCAAGGCACAAGGTACACTAAGCTAGCTATCGGTGAGGATTACCAGGCTGCGAGCTGCAGGCTGCAGGCACGTACCTCATCATACATTATTGGGACTGTATCTTTGTTGTTTGTTGATTTTGTAAAATGTGTATGGCAGTTGTGTAGGAGGTGGTGATAACGTGCTTATAAGGGTTTCTTGTATACAGAATTACAGAAAATGAAGGTTTGGAAAAATGATATTTGAGAAAATAATAATTTAACGATATAAAAGGCAAAAAGTTTTTAAATCGTAACTTTATTTGATGTTGAACTTTACATATGTAATTTGTAAAATTAAATTGTAAAACTGACATGATTAAAAAGAGCAACTATGGAGTTTCTTGCCGATTCTTCTCCGTAGATACTGCTTTCCGAATCGGTGGTAAATGTTTAAAATATGTACTTATGACGTTTCAAAAGTGCTTCTAGAAGAAGTCTAATTGAATAAATAAATGTTTGAGTTTGAGTTTGAGTTTGAGTTATTTAACTTAATTGCAAGAAAACAAATTATGGTTATCAATTTACTTATATTTAATTTTGTTGTATTAATTGGTTGCCATTAGATTCTTAATAAATCTGGGTTACAGATCAATTTATATGAAAATTAACTAAATTTGTAACTAAGTTTCCACAAAACCATAATTATGTATCCTCCTTAACACACATAACTTAATAACAGTATGTAAGTAGTCCGTGTATTTAGGTCAGATTTGGTCCTTTGTAATTAAACAAATTGAGTAATAACATCAACAGACTGGTAATTCAATGGTCTAGAAACTTCATCTATATTATAAATGCTTTTTTGGTCCCATTCTTTTGTTCTGAATTATTTTCAAATTGGGCATTCTTTATAATTATCCTATTAACTCAAAGTTTATAGCTGATAATTCTATAAAATATACAACTTTATTTCTTCATTGGAGGAAATGTTAGAAATGGTTACGATCAAAAACATCATTAAGGAGAGTCTTATCCAATTAGTTCGCCTCCTGTTTAATGCCGACAGTTATTAAATAATCTCCGATCCTTAAAAGGCTACGCGAAAGTTTCGTAGCTGCAAGAAATTATATAATGTTATTTACTTTTTATTTCACAGAGTATATATAAACACAAGGCTTTTTTATTAACAGGTAAACAGGTTATTACTGCCCTAAAATTTTGGACATTATTTATTAAATAAAACACGCGTAATACCGGGGCGAACAGCAAGTATAAAATTACTGTGTGAAAATATTTACTCATTCGACCTTTTTGCAATTAAAGGTACAACCACGTTGTTAACGGTTAAGCAGAGCCTAAACAAATTAACCACATGAACCCAATGGAACGTAAAATTATATAAAATTAAATATTCTTTAATGAAGATGTCGGATAAGTTGATTATTTTTGCAATAACGATGGAGTAATCACAAAATGAGGTAAGCCATCACTCAAAGTGATTAAGTATCTCGGTGTGACGCCGCCATAAATCACAGATCAGAGTTTGCGAAAATACTGCTTCAAATTCACGGAAAAACTGACGGCTCATGGTGTATACGATTTCCATTGCTGAGTACATTGCTATTCCGTTTCGGTTTATGTTAATGAACTAGCGAATTAATGCAGCAATGTATAATATATTTTTTTTTTGTTTCAGTTTCGTTTGTTGGTGGATGCCGTATGATCATTGATCAGGTATTTATACTCTCTTAAAGTACATTTTTTTTTAAATTAAAGACATTAACTGATTTAAAGCGCAAATTATTCAACGTTAAAATATCTTCAAACACATGAAAATACCACCCACTCTACATAAACTCTATGTAATAAGTAGGTATGTGATAATGTCTGATTTGGAAAGGTACTGAAGGCTTATCACTGAAATAAACACACACACTCATATTCGGTTCAAAGGCGTAAGGTATAAAGGAAAACATTACTTAAATAAAAACCCCGTTATATTTTGTTCAGGCACTTTATAGGCTTTGAAAACATTTTTTCAATCATTTTAATATACTTTCAAGAAGGGCTTTTATAATAAAACGGCCTCTTATAAAAGATTTGCAAACTAGTTTAACAGGCAATCGATGATAACATTTCCAATGTTTGCAAATACATATTATGTAACGTTACAATATAACTTAACCCTTCGTACAGAATTGTGAAAATACAAATATTGCTTATGTACACTACACTACACGTAAATTGAATAAAAATCGCAGTTCACAATTGTGTACATAGTATAATTTATTTATACCGTACTCAAAACTTACACTTACAAACCTCAAGTGCTTAACAATAAGAACCTTAACAAATATAAGTCACTCGTATCAGCTTCAAGTGAGATTAGTCACCTGTCGAGAGTTACGACAGTTCAACGACCTTCACACGTGTAATAAATTGCCAATTTCCTCTGATCAGCTACTGCATGCCGTAACGTCTTTTTATAAGGGACTTTAACTGCTTCCGTTATCTTTTTAAGTATGTTTTCTGATATGTCCATCGTTTATGGCGTAGTGTATGGGATACTTGCATTGTAATTCTTGGATATTAAATTTAATATTGTTTTGGGATATTTTGATATTTTGGATGTTATAAATGGGAAAGTTTGTATGTTTGTTTGTTACTCCTTCACGCAGTAACTACTTAACCGATTATCATGATATTTGACACACATATAGAGGGTTACTTGGTAAACATAAAGGATGTTTATTTTTTGTTTTTATCGCAAAAATCTCACGAGAACGGGAACTATGCGGGTTTTTCTTTGACTACGCGGGCAAAGCTGCGGGAGAAAAGCTAGTTATATGGTAAACGTAAAATATAAAACTAATAATAACTACATTTATTTATTTATTTTATTTATTTATTTTCATTTCAGAACCAAAGACACCTATACATATTATCACAATACTCTGCCAAACTGTAAAACAGTTTGTTGGCAGATGTAGCTCCATTTTACAAATGTACTTCCATTTTACTTATAAATACAAGAAATTTACACTACAATTTAATTTAACACTTTGATATTCTAACTAACAATGTTACATTTCAACGGCCACAGATCATCAACACATCAACTCACTCTCAAATGCATTTAAAAAATATCTTCTTAGTTCCTTCCTAATAATTCCATCCTTCTTACCACTCTCCTTAATTTTCATTGGGATTCTATTAAACAGTTTTGGCACTATATACTTTCTATGTCTCTGTCCATAGTAGTTACAATAATGTGGCACTTCTAATACATTTTTAGTTCTTAAGTTATAAGACATTGTTTTATTTATATTAATACCTACAGATTTTAAATTCATCATTATGAAATTGTTCCATTGCTATTAACATATTTACCTTCTCATGAACAGGCAGCATCTTGCACTCTACAAACAAATAGTTATAATCATTATTTTTTTTACAGCGGATTTTTACTTTTTCATGTGCTAATATTTTAATAAATTTTAATTGAAGCGCTTTTATTTTATCAAGGTAGGTCTTAAAAGTGCGCCCATAGCTAGCCAATCCATAAGAAAGCAGTGAGTCAGTCAATGCATAGTACACAATATACATAGTGGCCTTATCTAATATAAAACTAAGATGATGAAATAACATGCTAACGGCTCTACCCTATTCTTTAAATATTGAGTTCATATTTCATCACTCGAGTGTGAATGTGATAAACATAAACCTAATAATGATATCAAACATTAGTAAATGCTAAACACACTTTATACAACGCAACTGCGTAATGTTTTCGTGTGTCGCATTACCTTCCTACATTACGTAGTTAAACTAAAAGCTCACCTTAATTAGAAATCCTGCTTTATTACGGTAATATACCATGCTCCGGTAACATATAGAGGATAGCTAATAAACGCGAGTGAACACTCCAAATATATTTTCCGTAAAAAATGCAGAAAGCTGTAAATCTGGGGATGAATGGAGACGAAGTATGTAACTATAGTACTGTGAAAGGAATAATGGTTGAGGCTTTGAAGAGATCTTTTCAGAGCTGAAATTTGGGATAAGCGAATTGAAATGGTGAGTTATTTTTGGGCTTGCGAAGTAATAATGGATTCAATGCAGCTAGTTAGCTATTTGTGAGCGATTTGCGGATTAAATTTGTTGTTTTATGAAAATCTTTTGGAGGAAGGGTTGCAGGCCTACGATACAAGCTGTCTTAGTGTAGGCCTGCAGGTCATATTATCTTTTAATCATCAGGTCCTATTATAATATCGTTGTATTTTTTATGTTTAATTAATTTAAGATAATGATTTCTATGTATTTAATTTTATAGTTATGGTGAATAAATGATTATTAACTGTTAACTGTTTTCATACTCATTCGTGGAATTAAATGTTTTAACAGTGGGTATGTAATAATATGGAACAAAGAGGTACAATATCAGACTGTGCAGAATATACGTCAAAGTAACTTTTTAAAATGGATTAAAAATGATATGAATGCATGTTATACCATTGACCTTCTTTGACATACTGCATACAAAATATTATACAATAAAGAGACTGAACGCAAAAAATCGCTAATTGCAAATTTAATCCTGATTTAAAAAGTTATTTACAATATTATTCAGTCTGCAGTTACTTTTCTTCGAGCGTATTCATTGTTATTTTATCGGTACATTTTTATTTGTTAAAGCTTATCCTACTTATGTTATAATCGAGAATTTTTGTAATGGATGGATGTTTATTAAATTTTCAAGCAAAATACGACTGATTGTATTTGAATAAAATTTGGTAAGAAAATAGACAATTGTCTGGATTCTAGATCGATCGATCGATCGATCGATTCTAGATCTATCTTGTAATCGGACATAGTTTACTTTTAATCTCTCCTACAACACGAGTAAATTCACGGGTTTCGGCTAGTCGTAGGTATATTTATATCACGTATTAACAGATCTCTCAAATGAGTCCAATAACCCTTTGCTGAATTCGAACATAATTTGTGTATCAACGGACGAATGGACGGACATGAGCTCTCTGTAATCATATTGATCGCACTCGAACTTTGAACCACAGAGCATTGTATGCTGAATGGATCAAGATTAAGTTTTTATTATCCATACTAGCACATAAATTGAAGTTGAGGCACATAATAAAAATGTGCTATGTAAATTGTAATTTATATAACACAGTTCGTTAGGTATGTACGGATGGATTTTTGTAAAAATCTTAATAAGTTAAACATCCCTACATCTTTCCATTCTCATTCATATCTATTTTGATATTTTACTTAATAAATAGAAATTAAGAATATAAGATACAAACCTTATCCAGTCCAATCTTGATCTGCGGTTTGAACTTTGATAGTACTGAACTTGATGTTTAGGCGTCGCATTGTCATTGTGATATCAGCTGATCACAATGTGAATTTCTGAATAAAATGTTTGTGTGAACGATCCCTAACAAAAATCTAGACTTTCAAATATATTTTTTTAAATAGCAATTTTTTCGCTTCTCGTATTTTTGACGTGACAACGTCTTAAATTAGGTTGCGGCTGGGAGTCACTTATGAAAAAGTGTAACGCTCGGTAACGTTACGATGAGTCACCGAACGAGAGAGAGGCCCGCCGAATGCCTTGCGTCTCTCTCCCACTCAACTATGATCGTTGTCACGTAAAATCTTCGCCCGTAAAACCGACTTTACAGGCAACCATTTTTTTTTTACTCGTCACGTTTATACCAAAACATTAATTCTAAATATTTATTCATTAGAAGGTATACGATAATACTAGTAATTCATTACTTGGCTACAATGGCCTTGATTTGAAATCACATGATACCCAAACACAAAACGATCAGTTGCGAATACCAACGTTTTCATTTTCGTTTATTTTGTTTATACAAACGTAAAGCGAATTCTACGAACTCGGAACAGCAGAGGAATAGTTTACTTTCTGAGCTCTATCTCTGTACCATGCATTTTCATATTTTTTATGATTTTCCTATCATTTAATACTTATTTTTCAGTTCACAGCGTAAAAATTACACCAATTAATCCAGCCACTAATTAAAAACCAATGTAATATTTAATTATTTACATAGCTTGTTCCGCGTGCTACATAACGGCTGTGAGGCGCCAGGGGGAGTGGGCAAGGCGAGGGGAGAGGCGGGGGGGGGGTGCACAAATCGGTGGTTATCAATGTCACGATAGTAAACACCCACTTGACGAGCGCTAATTAAAAGCCGATATCTTATCGAACGGGATCGCTTGTAAATGCTTGCCATGCTATGTACCCTGGAAGTGAACGGTTGGCATAATGTAAAATTTGAAAAAAAAAGTAGATGAAAAACCTGTTCAACACAAATAAAGTAAATATAACAGTTTTCTTTTACATACAACTTTTTAACGTCACGCCAAATATTATGTTATTAAATCCAATACAAGAAACACGCCAATATTATTTCTGTTACCAATTTATTAAAAAAATCGTGATATTTGATATTCAATAAGCGATACAGGATAAACACAGCCGATATGCCCATTAAGTTATCCTCAACAAGTAGGTTTTTGAGCTTACACGGGGTAATAAATAGGATTATTTGCGGGAAAGAATTAATCCATGAAATAAAGTGCGTATTTCGGAGAGAAGCTGTGGATTGACAACGTGTGAACAGTTGTTGTTTGCGATGGCTCAATCTTATGGGATGAATTCGATGGAATAGTGCTTTTTGTTTATGTACATATATGTAGATCTATTTAGAAATTAACATTCAATAGAACTTAACGAAAAAATACATCCATAATGTTACGAAACTTTTCTTATTAGATACAATTAAACGCCCTCCAATTAATTCAAAAACACTTTATTAACCACTTATTGAGAACTGAGAAGATATTATATCTGTATCAATGAAATTTTAGTATGTTAGCAATAAACTTGTTCTCAAGCATTTGCAAAGTCCCCAATTATAAACAAAAATCTTTCTCTGAATCTTTCACTGATTACATCACTATATGAACACGCGCTTATGACATGTATGGAATGTGAAACATCACATATCAAATTAACGCACCCTTCATGCCACATAAATGTAAATCTCAGGCAAACACAGATTTTTACGAAATATTTCAACAAATTCTTGCTAGAACGTGCTAAAAGTAAAATCATTTATTTTGAATACACGAGATTTCTATGGGAAATCAATGTAAATGTGACATGACTTAACGAAGAGATCATAATTATTGTAACGAACACGGTATTTTTGAATGTAGCGCTGATTTTAGACAGTCACTGTTTGTTTTTATAGATGAAGTATTCATGAAAATTTTAACTTATATATTTACGTACCTACAATATGGAATATTGCTACGTTTTTCTTGACAGTAAAAATACAATTTAACCATCAATCACATAGTGAAAATATCAATTGAAAAAAAAAGGTTTAGTTCGAAACAATTCGATACCATTACTGAACACAATCAAAAGATAACGTGAAACAATGAATTCATATGCGAATAAACATAATTTTGCAAACAATATCGGTGTTAAAAGATAATAATCAGCTAACTGTGAGCAAATATTCCTCATGAATGTATAATTATGCGCATTACCGCTTGTGTTTGATAAGAGCTTATGTGTCGTGTTATACGAATATCCACTCTAATTGAATGAACTTAAAGTTCAATAATATATTATTGCTGACCGCTATAATAGCTCTGCTGTGGAGTGATTGCATAATTTTTAGTCGAATCCTGCTTTGTATAAAGTCGTTAATGCTTTGGCATGTTTATGATATTATAACGTTCGAGCAATGACCTTCCTAATTGTTTATACAACTCTACAAAATAAGTTACGTATAAACTTCTTTATAGTAATCTTTATTAAAATCTTTGATTTTATTGTGTTGTATTGTTTTGAGTTTATTAGCCCATTGGGCTATTGCCAATGCTGGGCAAAAGACTCCCCAAGGCGCTTCTGTGAATCGAAAACTTGTGCTATTAAATTTCAATCATTTGTGATTTGGTCTACTTAATTAAAACTTTTAATGGGGGAAAATATTATTAATTAATTTGTACCAGTTACAATATTTCAATATATTATTCAAAATAACGAAGACTTACAACGGTCTTTAATTTAATTTGCGGATTTATTTCCCAAAATCTTCGTTTCGGACGATTTCATTGTGACATTTTAATAAAGGTATTTCCCCAATTCTATTAATAGCCTCATTTACCTGAAGCTGCTTGTATCTCAATCACTGTCTGTATCTCAATCACTGTCTATATAAATGTCCGTTGCCATGACAACCCGATATTGCAATCTTATCTTCAAATAGTCATATAACGTCCTTTTCAGTGGAGATTCTCAAACTTTTTCTTGATTCTACCCCCACATTCAAGTTAAATATTTAACTTATCACTAATAAAGATGTTTATATGAATTTTAACTTGCATAATTAAAGATGAAACAGAAAGACAAAGGTTGTTTATTGTCACGAAAGTAAAACTTGAAAAGGGTAAATTAGGGGGTGGAATTTGTATGGAAATCCGATGTCATGCGATATCGTGAAATGCAAGGCAAGTAGGTAGTTCTTTTTGTTCTTTTTTGTGTCTTTATAGTTATTCACCTTAAGTTTGATAGCTTACATTAACTTACATTGAGTTCGTTCTTGATAATTAAAAAATTTTTCGACCTTAAAATATGTCGATATTTTTTTTTTGTCGAAAATAAAATGATTAAGATTATGAGTAGTTTTCTTTATAGACTAATCCCGGAATTCATTTAGTACTATATAGTTTGAGAAGCTTACGGGTGTTGTTTGGGCGAGGGAGGGGAGTGGGAGGGACGGGGGGGTGTCGATGTCTAATTACATTTCCGATATTGCGATATTCCTGACTTGCTGTTACAATCGTTACAGTTTCAACCTGCTCTATTGTTCTCTGGCTTGTTTTCTCTTTGAGATTAGGGGATACTTCTCTGTTATCTGATAATTATCTATGTATTTTAGTCAAAGTTCTTATATAGATGATTATAATATTACCGTGTATTAGTAAAATGTTATCGTGTACGCTAGAAAATCTATTGAATGAATATAAGAACAAATTAACCATTCATAATTTTGAACAAAATCTAATCCAACTTTTATTTAGCCATGTTATTTTCAAGATATATTATTTGGAAGAGTTTAACTAAAATTTACTCAAGTTTAAAGCTATTAAAGTGATATAAATGATAATGCGAATAACAAGTGAATCGCTTCGTACACAATTTAGTTAATCGCCTTAACAACTTTTAATTGGCTTTTTGTAACCGCTTCCCTAACTGAGGAAAGGTCAGCCATGGTTGGAATAAATTATTTATTTTTTAAAAGAAATATCCCTTAAACATACAAAAAAGGGAAACATTGTGTTATACTAGTATTATTTCGCATATTGTACGTATTTCTAAGTCTATGTGATATTAGTTCATTTCATTAGCTTAATGATATCCGAAGGAACAAATTTAAATACAGTAAGATACTATGTTAATAACTTGAGCAAAATCCATGCAAAATCTGATGTATTAAAATCAGAATTATTGTTTGAAATCAATAAGTTTATGATTACTGTGATATAAAATACATTCAAAGGAAATGTTATGATATTCAAAACAGAATAAAGTTACCGAATCACGCATTTGACATTTAAATAAATTGGGATTCATGTGCATTTGGACAGGCGATGTGTAAATATTCAAACAGCTCAATGCAATAATATCGTATTTGCTGAAACATTATATAAACGGGAGTGTAATAAATATTAATGTTTTGTGAATTCAGTCGTGAATGTATAACAAATAGCGGTAATGATTGCTTCGATATTTTCGTATAATTTGATTTGTCTGTATAAATTATTGTAAGTGTTGTTTACATTTATTTTATAGAACAGTAACAAGAGAAATAGTAGGTGCCTTGATGCTACGAATTTTAGCCAAAAAGCTCTACATTCTCAATATATCTCTAAAGTTCTAGCTAATAAAGTTTAGCTCTTACGTATATACGCACTTAAGTATAATATTTAAGTCGCAATTATAACATCATCAGCCCTTCATACATATTCTAAAGTCGAAATTATAACACGATCATTTCACAGTAAGTTTATTAAAGCAAAGTCAGATTGGGTCATTAGTTTTAAATAAATGAATAACTAGCGGTCAAATTACTTGAAAGTTTCCTACCCCTTAACCCTGAGCCGTGACAGGACAGAAGGGCACTTGCAGAGCAAACTCAGACAAACTCAATTACGGGACTGTTGATTTTGTTAATTAATACTTGATTTAGTATCTTGCTATCTATTGTTCTAAATTGTAGAACAAAACTCGTTTATATGAATAAGCATATAAATTAATGAAATTTATAGAAAGTATATGTATTACTAGTTGTGCTCTACGGTTCTACCCGCATTTCTCCGCTCCTATTGGTCTTAGCGTGATGATATATAGCCTTCCTCGATAGATAGGCTATCTAACACCGAAAGAATTTTTCAAATCGGACCAGTAGTTCCTGAGATTAGCGCGTAAAAAAAACAAACAAACAAAGTCTTCAGCATTATAATATTACATACTATAGATTCAGGTTATTAAAATTAATCTTAATATTATGGAAATAAAGATTTATACTAATATTTGACTGCTAAATCAATAATATCTCTCTATTAATTGTTTGCATGTCTAAACCACTGCACAGTTTAGTTTGATTTATTCAATTTGCCAACCGAGACTAGACAACTTGTAACGAAAATTATAAACAGGGTGAAATAGAGTTACAAATCAAATAAACGGTCACATATCATCTATAATATTGAAATACGAATATTTTTGTAAATATGAAACGCAAGCCCGTGAAAAGTTTCGTTGCATCGCGACAGGAAGCGTTGGCTGCCAAACGGTTTCAGAGCGTAGAGATGTTGACTATTGCCGTCGTAAAATTGCATGAAATCTCATGTAGAGCCAAAATATATTAGTTTTTTTATTCATTCTAAAATTATGTTTGGCATATTACATATTATAAGGTATATTTCTTCCATAATTGTTAAACAGATTTATGTTTAAGGACTTTTTTTATTTTTTCACCATTTGTGAGTAATTTTGTAATTTTCACTTTTATTCGTAATTTTTATTTCATGTGGTATAAAATAGGTAGGCGTCTTAATCAAGTTTTAGTACTCTCATAGAATAGAAGTTATTATACTTCTAGTCTATGAGAGTACTAGGCTATGTGAACAATTATTAATTATGTCCTTTGTTCCTTTCAATTGTATTTTATTCGTATCTTCAATTAATTAATTATTTTAATGAAAATTAAACCACCTACTGCGATATACAATCCATCTATCTATTTTTTAATCTTTCGTCTAGTAATCTAACTATTGTTTCAAATCAAATCATCTAGTCAGCACTTTTAGACGACGTATCTACTTAATATAGTGCCACGTCTATTGTTTAGTCATTGAAAAGTAAACAAATAAAACATCGCAGACTCGCACTTGGCCAATATAATTAACATACGACCATAAAGCAGCTATAAACCGTCTCATTTTCGTTTGGGACAACAAAACAATGTCACCTGCTTTTGTTTTACGATCCGATCCATGTTTGTATCAAAATGTTTTTTTGCTATTTTATTGATATTTGTATTGGACTAATAAGCAGTAAATAAACTGAATGCTGTCATTAAACTGTTTAATAAACTTCGTTGAAGATCAATCAAAAATACTGCAGAGATTGAAATATGTTTTGAAATTAAAGTTTTATGTCCTACTAGCTGTTGCCCGCGACTTCGTCCGCGATTAGGTCGTTTTTCGTCATTCGTCGTTTAAAAAAAATACGTGACACTTTATTTTTGAATGTTCTTAATTATTGTCTCTTATAAAATTTAACTACTTACATTAAAATTGAACACTCTGATAAGAAAATCTTAAAATCTGAAGAAAACATGAATGAATGTGATTTAAATTCTACATTACTTAGTATCAAAATATAATAATCTAAATTAAATGTAGATTAACAGTTTGAGCACACCATTATATAATATGTACTTAAGTATTAAATTACGTTAGTTAACATAGTAACTTTACTAAAAACACGATGACTTTCTTTCGCGCTCGGTACCACAAACTAAGCATGTTTGTGGTAAGTGGCCCGCGTGACGCGTCACCTGACCCCCCGCGAGTTCCCCTCCGTTGCTATGCGAAAATACATTCGTTGCTCTATTTTAGGAAAAATTTGTAATACTGTGGCCTGGGCGTTATAACACGTCCAGGGAGTTCCTGAGTGCCGATATCACCATCTTGAGGAAAAGCTTCTAATGTCGATTTAAAACTGCATACATACGAATTAACCTGTTCTAAAATTGTGAAATGAGTTTAGTTTTAAATTTGAGAAATATTGATTTCTTGTATTCCACTATTCGTTGTAGTCGAATACAAAATATAGGTATTTAAACAAACTTAGGTTGGCCTACAGGCAAAAGGGATCCTATCAAATGGTAAACTTGACCTTGTATCTTAAAAGTAAGCATGAACGGACCTTCTGATAATTATTGAGCACCAAAGGATCATTTGAAACGCGCTACTATAAGAGCGAATATTGTCTAATAACAGTTTACATTGCACAGTATGTTCCTCTAAAAGTAGTGATTTCAAAGGTTCCGGTGTATCTTCAAATGAAAGCCGACTCCTTACTACACTTTAAAGCATTACAAAAAGAACATACTACGCCTTTACAGAAGATGATCTGTAATCAATTGTGAGGTTATAAGCAAACCCACTTTTATATTTGTCAGACCACACCACCGAATTCGTAGATTGTTTACCTCAAGTCATTAAGACTATGACGAAATCTGTCTGCAGTAAGACGGGCCTCTCGCTATTCGTCCGTTTCCAGAGACCGAATAGTTTCAATTCTTAATCTTTCATTAAACAAACTTATTAATCGTTCTTGTCTCATATAATTGTAATATTCGCGTCCCTACTCTAGTCATTGCTTATACTCATGTTCATTTTCAAGAGATCGAATAATATTATGATGCACCCTATCATTTGTCAAACGGTCTTCATATTGAGTAAAGTTTCAGATTCTCGAGATAAAATATGACTGTCGTGATCAGTAGTGAGACGTAATTCCCTCTCAGTGAGGGTTTCGGTCTCACGGGATAGTACAATATGCCGTTTGCGATCAGCTGTGAGACGTCATACCCTCTCAGTGAAGGTTTCGGTCTCACGGGATAGTAGGGGAGACCGGGTTTGGTTGTCTCACGGGTTGGTTGTCACAGCGGTCTTAACACAAAACTGAACTATCGAATAAGTCTGTTGAACAGCGTGGCAAGAGCGATACAGTGACAACGCTGTCCCCACTTCGCGTCAGACCGCCCCGATCTGCCGTGAGGGCCTCACACGTGTTTATTGTTTTCGCACAGATTTTTTATGATATGAGGACCGAATATGCTCCTCATAACATCACTTTTTGTGAACGACACGACAGCGCGGTTTAATTTAATGCCATTAGAAAAAAGGATTATTATTACTTGTGAAAAAATATCATGATTTACACTATTAACACTCTTTTAACATAAAATATAAGTGTGTAAAAATAAATCCAGCTAATTACACATCAAACTTATGTTTAAAATTAGGTATACGACATGAAAATATATTAATTACCAAGCAATAATAATACAGATAAGCAGTGGTGGCTCAGTGGTGAGACCTCGGACTTCGAATCGATAAGTCCGGGGTTCGAGACCAGGCGAGCGCGCAGGAAATAAATTGATTTTTCAATTTATCTGCGCATGTTGTAACATCACCACTGCTCGAACGGTGAAGGAAAACATCGTGAGGAAACCGACATGTCGAAGAATTAAAAAGTTCGATGACATGTGTCATCCGCCAACACGCACTTGGCCAACGTGGTGGATTATGGCCTGTACCCTCATAGGAGGCCCGTGTCCCAGCAGTGGGAACGTATATGGGCTGATGATGATGAATAATACAGATAAATACTGAACATAAGTAGGTATAATAGATATTAAGTAGTATTAGTTAAAATATACTTTGACTGTTAGTCAAAGTTTATTTTTACTAACAACATGTAAATGAAGAAGAAATAATAATTACCAACGAACTAACCTTTTCTATAATACTTAACACGGCACATTTTTCAAATTATCTTGCTCAACCCTGCTCAAAAATTTGAGGGTTTTGTTGGAACTTTAATATGTCAAAACTATGATATATCTAAACTACGATACAACTTGCTTGCGGAAATGCTCATTACAATTGTGAATCTAAAGAATAACTAACATCATACTATTCAATTTTATTGAGCTGATGAATATCTTTTGCCTGGAAGAAATCACCGTCGCCTAATAAATATACTGTGTTTTCTTATAAAACCGTTACATAATTTATTTTATCTACCTACTTAAATAATGAAAATGATATTATATTTATAAAATATAAAACATATTATGTAAAATGATTAAAAATAAATAAATGAAGCAACTACGATTCAAAGAAAACATCTTTTTCAGTGTTAAAATGCTCTTAGCAATCCTGGATGATGAACTGTATCATGTACTCTGATCCCAGTACGGTCGGTACCTCGATAGCCATGACGATAAATATTATAATCAGATAACCGCAAAGTCAAAATAAAAACATTACTTGTACAGTTGTGAGTGCAAAATTTACGTTTCATTTGGAATAACATTTTTTTCGGTACTAAAACGTAGTCGTTTGATATGTGGTTGGCTGCCCCTCCTCTCCTCCAAAATTTCCCGAGATACTTCCAATGATTGAACCATTGGACGTTGGACATTAACTTCAGTCAAAAATTGACGAAGCGGATGATTACTAATTTCCACTTAATCCTCGCTGCTACTATCTTTACCATCAAATCATCAATTTTCAAGTGGTGTTGTAAAAATATCAGCAGAAATCGTCTTGCAAAGGCGATATAATTTTATGAGCATTGAATCAGTAAATAACAAAATCAAAAGTTAACTGTAAATCTATAAAAAAAGCTACTTACAAATAAAATTTTATCAAAAACTATCTACTGTTCCCAATGCACCTCAAAATAATAAAAGAATTCATCATTTTATTATTTCATTCTAAAAGTGTAATATAATACCTACCAACAAAAAACATGAATTGCTATCATTATAAAAAATAAATACCTATAAGTAACAACTTACTTTTTGTGGGAACGCATGATGGTGAAAATTCACAAAACACGAAGATTGCATTTGATATTTTTGGTTTTATGGCATTCAATTGCTTTATAAATATCACTACATAGTATAAAAAAAGTCGCTTTCTCTGTCCCTATGTCCCTTTGTATGCTTAAATCTTTAAAACTTCGCAACGGATTTTGATGCGGTTTTTTTAATAGATAGACTGATTCAAGAGGAAGGTTTTAGTATATAATTTATTAGGTTTTAGACAAAGCGGACGAACCCGCGGGCGGTAAGCTAGTAAATTTATAAAATTCGAAGATTTTTAAAATTGTAACTAATGAACGCAATCAATAGTAGATTAACTGTAGATAATGGTGTCTAGTTTTACTTAAAATAATAAACATCTACCCTCACTTTAAAAAAATGTAGTATATTTATTATTTACACGAAATATACCTTATAGGGAAGGGAAGATATGGGCTAAAGAGTTAAATAAATAACATAATTATATTTAAATTATTAATTTCCAACTGTGTATTCAGTAGTGTTAACATCTAAATTGATTTGATTTTTACGAAATCTCATAGATGGCGCTGTTACAAAATTAACATTATACAACTTACATTCTAAACTATGTTTCTCTTCCCAAGTTACTTAAATGGCATAATTTTTATAGTGTCATTCTAGATATTGTCAAACAACATTTATATATGCGTCATTTGATTATTAATTTCCAATAGTTAACGTGTGTTTGATTTTTCTAACACTTCATAGATGGCGCTGTTTCAAATTTGTCTTTATACTGCTAAGATTCATTTAACTGTTTCTCTGCCCAAATTACGTAAATGACATAGTTTTTATTTTGTAAAGCTAGATAATAGCATGGCTTACTCGAAACCAACATTTAAACATGAGTCTTTAGATTGTACGCTGTCGTAGTACACGGAATATGTAAGAAAAATAAAGGCTCACAGCTCCTCCTCCGAAGGTGATATCATGATAATATGTTTAAACTATCCTCACCCGACCTCTTAGGAATATTCATGCAAAATTTGAAGTAAATCTATGCAGTACTTTTCGAGATTAGCCCGGTCAAACATACAGACAAACAGACAAACAGACAAACAGACAAAAATTCTAAAAACTATATTTTTGGCTTCTATATCGATTATAGATCATGGATTATGTATTCTTTTAAAAAAATATTCAATGTACAGTTTTGACTTTCCTACGATTTTATTATATGTATAGACAAGATAGGTAACATACTACTACATGTAACATGGTAAGTCTATGGAATGCTGTTGTTCTATGGAATGCTGTTGTCATGGTAAGTCTATGGAATGTGTGCTTCACCCTCGTTTTCATTATTTTATTAAATCATGATGAATACTTAAATAATTAACTCATCATAAATTGTTGTCGTTTTTTATTTAAGTATGGGTAAAAAAACACGAATAATTTTCTTTAATTGACCTCTTTGAATGGTATGGTATGAGGTAAACCAACGAAACGTATTATAAGAAATCTTTAAGGTATTATCTATTTAGAAAGGTCACAGACCTCTCCAATATGTAAGCCTTATTTGCTTACAATGTTTAGCTCTTGGCCTTTACATGAAACTCTTTCTCAGTGATATATTGTGGGCTTTTGATCAAATGCCAATGTATTGAAATCTGACGGCGACATCAATCACTGACAGAACTCAAAGTGTCATCCCTTGATACTGAGTGATTGATTGATTTAAAACTACTAAACAAATGTGTCGATACTTTTTGGTCGTTAGTTTGGTTTGTTTCGCTAAAAAGTTTGATGATAGTTTTTAGTAATAAATTTTTTTGTATCTTTTTTTAATAAATGCGAAACGAAATCGTAATAACATACTTGTTATCGTTCTATAAGTAAATATCATACTTTTACAATTTACATGTTGATAACTTTTATCCAAAACCTACTTTATCATTTATCATACCTTATTTTCTTTTACTATCTTTTAGTGAAGTTTGAGAAGCCGCTGGAAGGTTCTGTAACTTGTTACGTATATTTTTCAGATTAAAGCATTACATTCTAGTCAATTAATTCCAAACGGTCGTGAAGTTTTGAATTATTCAACATGTCCCTGAAAGTTAAACAATGACACGAAATCATTATTCAATGTTTATTCTTATTCTAACAATAATTTCCATTAGGAGAGTGAACGCGACTGTCTATTTTCAATAACAATATATATTTCTCAAGGCAAGATGTTTATGTTGAGTTTGGGAATATAGAAGTTATATTGTTATGTTAAAGTTAACAATATCGCGGGAAAGTATTCGAGCTTCTCTTCAGTTACAATAACATTATATTTTACTTCTTCTTCTTATTCTTGAGTTATATTATTGTATGTATAACTCACAATCGAATGTTTTATCGTAGGGGATATTGGTTCTTGTTTTAAGAGTTTTGCTTCGATAAGCATGTGTATACTATTATATGTTTCATCCGCGTGGCTCCGCTTCTGTTGGTCTTAGCGTGATGATATATAGCCAGTAAAGCCTATAGCTTTCCTCGATAAATGGGCTATGCAACACCGAAAGAATTTTTCAAATCGTAACCAGTAGTTCCTGAGATTAGCGCGTTCAAACAAAGAAACAAACTCTTCAGCTTTATTATATTAGTATAGATATTATGCGTGTGATACTAAAAACAGTTACCGAACTCTGGAATATAATATTGCTCAGGTTTTCTAAGACGAATTATTGTACAAAAAATATTATAAAATGTAATAAATTCATGTTACATATCCTGTATCGTAGATAAATGATTGGACATAGAATAATATCTAACCATAATTGATATTGTTACTCAATATAAAAAATGGAAATAATGTATAAAGTTTAGAAAATAATATTTTTGACACTGAGTTTGCTCTTCATTTAAAATTTTATACGAGTTTCATAGAGCTTAGTGGAACCTTAAATTTAGCGCGAATTTTAGTTGTAGCACGTCGTTCATTATGCAATGCTCGGTACATTACATTACTCGTACTAAATGTTCTATGACGAGATTTGGAGCCCGTAATTAAATGATATCATTAAGTTAACATGGCGTTTTAGCAGAATTTCCAACATTTAGCTCTGTGCTACGTCTCAAATGTATGAGAGGGTAAAATTTTTAAGAGCATAACAACAAATTTTAAATAATTATATCGGTCAGCATAATAACCCAAATATACCTGAAAGGAAAAATAATGAAAGGTAGTGTGAAGCTTTTGTGGATTAAAAGATAAATAGTACGTAATATTTGTAACGAGATTGTTGATAGATTCAAAAAAATTATTTATAATTCCAAAACTATTCTAACTCTGAAGCTTTGAAGCTATTGCAGCTTTTGAAGCTAAAAAAGCTTTAAAAATAATTAACCAATCACTTTTAAATTTCGACTGTAGCTATTTTATACTTATCATTATTTGAAATTATGGAAATAACATAAAATTAAACATTTACGCATATGGAAAAGCAATTACGAGGTTTCCTGCTTGCCAGTAAATCTCTAAATCGCGTAGACTTTATCAAGTAAATTAGGTAGCGTGCATTTACAATTTGGAACAACAATTATTTTAGTTAATTCTTCTTTATTTAGTAACTATGTTTTGCAAATAGCTATTCAAATGTTAAATTATTAGATATGTTTGTTTGTTAATCCGTCACGCAAAAACTGCTGAACCGATTTTCATGAAATTGGGTGCACGCATAGATAATAACTTGCATTAAACATACAATAGTTTTTATCCCATAAATCCCACGGGAACTATGCGCTTGTTCGTTCGACTGCGCGGGCGAAGCTGCGAGAGAAAAGCTAATAGTCATAATCAATTAGTTATAATAATATTTGAATTCAGTCTAAGATTGCTTCCAATTAATAGCTCACAATAATATCACGCTGCAAATAGACTTACATAAACACACGTAATATATAGTATCAACACTTAATTACGAATACGACCTACATTTCCCTATACAATATTAGTTTCAGCAATCAGGCTAGGATATCCTTTGATGACGATATTCAGCCATTTTCATCAGAGCCATATGATACTAATTCTAATAGACGGGGTTTCCTTCATGTATTAATTGATATAGTATACGTAGACACGGCACGTTGATGGTATGTAATGAGGTATAATTATTGCTTGTATATTGTGGTTATTATGTATTGTAAGAATGTTTTGAGTAAGGAATAAATTAATTTATTTCATTCTCAATACATTCAATAGATTTCCAGTTACTCTTTATCAAATACTAGCTTTCCGCCCGTGCTTCGCCCGCTTTGTCTAAAACATAATAAATTATATACAAAAACCTTCCTCTTGAATCACTCTATCTATTAAATAAAACCGCATCAAAATCCGTTGCGTAGTTTTAAAGATTTCAGCATACAATATACATAGGGACAGAGAAAGCGACTTTGTTTTATACTATGTAGTGATCAAGCATTATGCTCGCCAAGAAACCAGTCCTTTATTAATCTTGACATTACTTAGCGAAACGAATACGAATAGACGTTTATTATCATTATCGTATTAAAAAGAAGAATAAATAAAAATTAGTAAAAGTTTTTTCATCGTTTTAACTTAAAATTATTTTAATTAGGTAGAATTTTTTTTTAAGTCGGAAAAACACAAAATCTGTAAAGCTATGTTTAAACGGTAATTTTGGTATAACATTTTTTCGTGTAAACAGATATTTCTAAGAAAAATCTTACGGGTTTGATAAATTTAAATTTTGTGTTCTACGTTAATTTACTGAAAAATTATCTAGAACTCCGTGAGATAAGTTTAATAACATTACATTGTTAAGAGACTGCGAAAAAAACTTTGGACAAAATATATTATTGCTTAAGATTGAAGAGGAAAAGTTTTCATAAAGTGATAAGATTTATGAAATGTTCTCGATTACGTAAAAATAGATTTCATTTTTAATTTTTAAATCAAGTGTCATTGAGGATAGATTGAATTTAAAAAAAAGACTATTTTTCGTCACGAAATAAAAATTGAAGGTGCAACATTGAACACGAATTTGTATGTAGTTCAGATGCTATATAAAGGAAGACGTTTGCCAAGTCAACTAGTGTTTTAATAAAAAAAAATAACTGATATTCTTGCTTTCTCCAAAAAGAAGATAATATTAATGTTTCGCTAGAGTTTATTTGTCCTGTTATTAAAACTTTTCAACTCGAACTACGCTGTGTTCTTGTTGTGAGCAATTTAATTTAGAAAAGCGTTGATTTTTCAGCGATGTATTATCTTCTTACCACCCAGTGTGACTCGTGTAGAAGTGTAATCGTTTTATTTATTGGACAGAATTGTACTTTACACGCTTCTAGTCATAAATTATTGAATGTAACACTCAAAATTTTTATACATTGGAAAGTAAACGATAAAATATTTTAAACAGTTAAATACTCGTATATTTCTGCTGTATTTCATTCGTATACAAAACATTATTAAAATTGTTAACGTAAACAATATAAAAATAGAAAAGATGTTTATTAAAATTATATAATCGTATTCATAACATCATTAGCATCTATTTATAATGTTATTAAGGTAACAGTGCAAAAACTAGTGACAAAATGTTAGTAGGTCTACTCATCGACATAATCAAACCAAAACAGAACAAAATACGAAATTCTACAAGTGCAAAAATCACCTGAACATCTTTATAAAACCACAAAAAACTAAGAGCCAAGTAAAAGCTTTTTCAGTCTTTACTAAAAGCAGAACTTTCACGCGGTAAAAAGTTTTGTTAATTCCGCTCTTAAAATACATTCTGTTTCATTATATTTGAGGATTTTGTGTAGTCTATTTATATTTTTATTGAAAATAGTAGTTTTTGTAGCGGTCTTGTAGAATTGTAGAGATATAGATATCTTCAATTTAATAGCGCTATTGATATAAAATTTTCGTTTCACATAGTGATATTATATTTACATTACCTATATACTAGGTACTTCCAAATTATATCCATTGGGCCGGTAAGTCAAATAGACTGATTCCCTTCGCAATTAAGAAATAATAATACAATCGTCCTACTTCCACATGTTCTTTTATTCATGTCTGATTCAGGCCAATTGTTATTTATTATTGAAGCGGATAAACTTTATTTTACTCAGTGATTTGGTTAAAATAGGATTCTAAAACAAACGATAATTGCACTACCAATAACATTAATTTAGCTTTTTCAATGCGTACAGTGAAATTAGAAATTATAAATAGAATAAGTCAATAAACAACCTTTAAAATTTTAATTACCTAAGTACTTATATTATAACTTCGAAAATTCTTAAAATATTTTACTTTTTTCTTTAAATCCAACTTTGTTCTCGTTATTTGTTAGACTTCTCAAAGTTACGGAATATTTTGAATTTTTGCCATTCAGTTATTATCTGATTTATATAGATTTTTGTATATAAAAGAAAATTTCAACATTCAATTGCTCTTAAGTGTTGTAAATTACTTGTAAAGTGTTTACTTCATTAATTTGTTAGACGTCTTCAATGGAACAAGATGTACTTGAAAATCTATTTAGTGAAGTTCAAAGAATACACACGCAAATTATAAATAGTTATTTCATGTAATGTTAGTTATGTTACTTTATAATTAAATCTTCTTATACTGAAAAACATTATATAGAAAATAATTTCATAATTTACCAACGATAGCCGTTCAGCCTGTGTTCATAGTTCATACATACAAACACAAACGCCATTAAAATAAAATCAAACATTACAATAGTAAGGTAAAGATAGAAATCTTATTGACTAGCACGTACATGGTTTTGTTTGCAATCCACGAACACAAATAAGTGAATTGTGCATCGTCTGGAAAATTGGATTCAAATAAACAAGTGTGCTGGTGTGACCAAATGATGGATTTGTTGTTATTGAATTATTCTATAGGCACAGTATTACAATATTGGATTATAATACTGTGGTATAGGTTCTTATAGGTTCACTAGGTGATCGAGTTAGAAGGATAGGAGTGACAATCTATCAACTGCTGTGATGGGTTTTGAAAGGTTAGAATAATCACGAGAGTGTTACAAATATGGTAATACTGTGGTGTTACCGTATATTTTAAATATTATGGGTTGCATTTCTGCTAACAACAAATAAAATTGGTATTTCAGTGATAGCTCATTTATCGAGGTATCAGGTCTCATATATGCTTTAAATGAGATCTAAGATCAATAGGAGTGGAGCAATGTGGCTTAAATCGCAGGACAAAGCTTGTATACAAACAAGGACAAGGAACTTATAAGCTAGTGTTATTTATATCGCATATTAAAAAGCTGTCCTTGGAAAAAGATTTAAGTCATATTTAAGAATATTAAAAATTACTAAAGATGTGAAGATAAATATGCGTGGAATGTACTTTATTTTCATTAGAATTTCTTTCGTAAAATAGGTATTTTTAATATTAATTTTTAACATACCTTAAATAGTATCTATCTTGCGTGAATACCTATCTTGATAAAGAAATATTTTTCATGGAAGATGAGAACATTGAACCAACTATACTCAGTTCCTTGTTGTTTTCTATATTTTCGAAATAGTGTGTCCTGAAATAACTTAGAGTGAAATAATGTGCAAAATTCCCAATCCTATTATAAGGCCATTATCACGATTTTCATGGATGGTGAATCTTTATTACTGCACAGAAATGATCAGTGTAGCGAAGATTGGTTTTCGGAAATTAGTTTATAGTGTGAGCAAGAATATAGTGATGATCTGTGTTTACATAATTATGTATAGTCGTAAATATATATTTCAATCCCGTACATCATCCGAATTGAAGTATCGTTTGCATGAGAAAATGTATCTGTTATACTTTTATTTATTGTTTCCAGTGTTTGGCACCACTTTATATAATATATATATAGGGATATGTTTAGAAACTATAATATAAGTATTTAGTTATATACTTTAATGTTATTTGTATCAGAGTAAAGCAGTCTATTCCTCTATTACATTTTCATGGTCTTATTTAAAAATAATAATAAATCTTAACTAAAATGTATGAAAAAAGAATATTTTAAATCTAAATATTACATCATGGAAAACCCAATTTATGAATAGAGACGGGAAAAAAATAATCAACTCCCACAATATTTGCATCCGCGTAAATAAATTGACCAAATGTAGGAAAATTTTGATATTAAACTATTTAAAGATTAAATGCGTAGTCAATTGGCTTACAAATTATCTATGAGTATTTCTGCTACTGTCTCGTCTTCTGTCGTTTTAGATTCATAGAATAGAAAGTGCGCTTGTGCAAGATTAATACCATAATATCTGAGTACGCCATGTTGGAAGTTCGTTTAGGAGGATCTTCGTTAGTATAATTTTATTAGTGTTTAATTTTATTTTTTGTTACAGATTTGAAGATCAAACGAAAAATCAGAGATCCACAGCAGCAGAAAACTAATGGTAGGTATGTTTGTTATTGATTACTTGATTATCATGAGCACAATCCAGATTCAGTAAATACATAAATAGTTCAATATACTAAATTGATACTTAACTTACTAAGATATAGAAAAATTAATAAGAAATCTGTATTTTCGGTATGACAAATTATCTCCTATACATTCATGTACGTACTTTTGCATGCCTTAAACCCTGTTATTAATTACACGTCAGAAGCATTAGCCATCCTCCACCATAAAAAGGTGTTCGCAACTCAACTCAATGACTATGCAGTTTAAATCTAATTTTGTTTGTGATCCAAAAACTCTATAAACAGCGGCAAGTAAACCGACTTTATTTATAATTTATCGCTGTCTTTAAATAAAATTAAGTGAATAATTGGATGTTATTCTTTAAAATCTCCAAACAAATAGCTGCGGCGCGAATTAGGCGTATCTTTCGCAAGCGCTGGCTCCGCGCCAACTTCTCAAATGTTTTCTTATTCATACGAATGAATAGAAAGTAATGGGGTTATATTTATTTAATGAAGTAGATTTTATTGCTTGTTCCCGCGGTATTTGTATTTGCATTCGATATTTTTTGTGACATTGTATAATAATTTTGTACGATTCTGAATTTCATATACAGCCGTTAACTTTTTCTTTCTGAATCAATGCTTATAATATGAACAGTATGAAATTTTTGCCAAAGCTCTTGATTATTTATAAGAGTGACTTATTGTCTATAGTGACCACGTTTCAGATAATTATTATTATCTGAAGCATATGGACTGAGATAGCAACAATTTTAACATTGATCCATAAAGTTCTTATCTAAAGTAGTTAGTTATCACTACTTCCCTATAGCTGATAAAACTAGCTAGCTTTTTCTTATTTCCCATTTGTTTGTCACGCGTAAATTGAAACACAAGATACCCATAACGTGTATGAGTTAAATCTGTTCAACGAAGTAATTTAACTGAGTGATTACATTTGCTCGGATCAGATTCAGTTATACGGGAGTATCAGCAACATAACTGGATTGTGCTGATTGAGAGGAAACTCGAACAAATGGTCCGATCGAGTGCGTGTCGAGTTTGCATCGAGTTGCGGTAGTAATGACTCGAATTATTACGTGATTGCAAGCTTATGTGGGTCATGAAACTGATGAAATGACTGTTACAAATTGATGGATGTATTACGAATGTACTAAATAATACGAATTGTATATTGCATTAAAATATGGGACATAACATGTCATTATTTTTGATTTTATTATAGTTTAATTAAAATGTTGGAACCTTCGGTTAATTGGTGACAGTTTTATGAATAGACTAGCTGTGCCCGCGACTTCGTCCGCGTGGAATAGTGACTGTATAGTAGTTACTACTTAACTTTTATTGAGTAAACACGTACTACCATAAATAATTAAAATAACTGTTAGTAAAATTTATGACTAAACTGAGCTACAAAATAAAAAAGAAATGCCTAATTAATTTTTTACGTAAAATTTCTTTTAAATTATGTCATATTATTTTTTAGGCACCAGGGTCGAGGGGAGCAAATTTATTTACCTTCCTTTCTTGTATGTGTGTTTTTAACAATGTATCGTGCAGCAACTGAGCGCCGAGACAAACGTCAAAACGCAAAGGAATAGAATCCGCTATCGATACTAATTGACATAAGCGTATGATGTTTTGCTAAGGATTTGTTCACCCTACCAACGACGACGACGACCACGAACAAAATTTTCATTCAGTCGCAATTTAACAAAATTGTGCAAAACACAATTAAAAATAAAATATTAAAATTTCCTGTCGTTCTGGTGCCTGGAATTTTTTTGAGATCAATGAATGAAAAAATATATTTTTCGTAGAAACGGTGGCTCCTAGAAAAAAATGTATTTGAAGTTTTTTATAGATAATTTTATGATCTACAATTTTGGTAAAAGATGATTATATGATTAACTTACCGTCTATTTTTATATTAATTATCCTCGAATTTTTTTTTCTTTTCGAGTACCAGTATGACGGGAAATTTTAATATTTTTTTTAAACCAATTTTGTCTGGAGGACAATTTTGGTCGTAGTCGTCGTCGCCGTTGGTAGTGTGACCGAACCATTACTAAAATATCATGAGTTTATGTAAAAAATTAGCGATAGTAGTTTCTATTCTTTAGCGTTATTCTATTCTCTGACATTAGTCTTGGCCTGCTGATCAGCTTAATCGATACTCAGTTTTTATCAAATCCAGCACCAAATCCAAATCAGATCTTTCCTGTCTCACGCATGTAATTAAGTAATTAATTACCGTTTAGACCATGCAATAAAAATTAAATTAAAAAACACCCAACGCAACGAATAAAAGTGCATAGAAAAAGGAATAAATAATTTCACAAACTTCCCGACGATCTTTAAAAATAAATACCATCTATACTGATATTATAAAGAGGAAATGTTTGTAATTATGTATGTATGTATGGTTTTCACGCATAAACTACTGGAACGATTTCAAAAATTCTTTCACCATCAGAAAGCTGCATCTTCACTGAGCAAAATAGGCTAGGTTTTATCCCGGAAACGGCCGCAGGCGGAAAGCTAGTTTTAAATATTTATAAAAATAAAAAACAAAGTCGTCGGGGCTGCCATGCCATCATTATCATAATATGTATATCATATTTTTTCTTTTATAATGGTACTTAATTTTAAAGATCGTCGGAAAGTTTGTAAAATTATTTATTCCTAAAATTTTTTCTTCATTGCGTTGGGTTTTTTTTATTAAATTTTCTTTTATAATTTAATTTTCTTATTTTCATGTAATATTTTCAAGTGAGCGAGACCGAGCTATCAATTCTACCTCCATATTACATTCCTACATCATATTGATATCTATAAGCTTTTTGCTCCTTGAAATCTTTTAAGTTGGGCCGTAACCGTGCACAAATTGCAATGGACCACAGTGGCAAAAGAAGTAGGAAGAAGGTATATTTAGGAAAAAAATTGCCAAGGGCCAGGCCTATGTGGCTATGAGTAGAGTTCAAAATTTCCAGGGGGCTATCCTCTCGCTCCCATGTCCCCTCTTCTTTCACAGACTTCCCTTTCCAACCCTAGTAAATGGCAGAACCGATTTTGATGTAAACCATATCTAATTGTATCTATATGTACACGTCATATCCTGTCGTTTGATGCTCCATTTGGTTTATTTATCCAACAACTGTCACCCCTAAAGTAGGACTGTTGATATTTTTTAAAATATCGGATTTTCGATGTATCGATATTTTCAAATATATCAGTATCGGAGTTCGATATATCGAAAAAAATATCGATATTTCGATATATCGGCTTTATTTAAAAAAAATCGTAAGTCAGCTCAAAAATGATTACACAATTTATAGTCTAGTAGATTTATTAAACAAATTAAATTATGAATGTACATACGTAGTAATTAAATTAATTACCAAGAACAGGTACTTGGTAATTACTTTTTAAATTAGTATTTAAATTTAAAAAGTAATTACCAAGAACTATATCCGTTCTTGGTAATTACTTTTTAAATTTAAATAAGACAATTATGTATACCAATACCAATATTTTTCTGTAAGAGTTTTTAAAAATACTCTTTGTTTTAAATATGTTCAGCTGTTTGGCTACTAAGATTGTTAGGCACTGAAAGATTGATTGAAGAAGCAACTCGTTCAGATGATAAAAAATTGTCAAGCGACTGCTAACAACGATTTTTTAGATTAAATAAATTACGGAAAAAAATTATTAAAAAAAATATCGACCATCGATATCGATATTTCAATACCGAACTATCGATATATCGTCCAAAAAATATTAGTACTTAATAAATATCGATATTTCGAAATAATAATATCGATATTTCGATATATAGATATTTTATCAACAGTCCTACCCTAAAGTGCCCTATCCATACTATATATATATATTATATATATATATTAATATTATAAATGCGAAAGTAACTCTGTCTGTCTGTCTGTTACTCAATCACGCCTTAACTACTGAACCAATTTGCATGAAATTTGGTATAGAGATATTTTGATTCCCGAGAAAGGACATAGGATAGGTTTTATCCCGGAAATCCTACGGGAACGGGTTTTTCTTTGAAAACGCGGGCGAAGCCGCGGGCGGAAAGCTAGTAGTTTATTACAATAAACGGATGAACCGATTTCTATAAAACATTACTAACTAATTGTAATTCACACGTTGCCCTTTCATATTTTGATATGCCGCTTGAGTATATTATTTGACCACATTCGATTATTGTTCATTCCCACTTTTACCTCTGTAGTCTAACAAATGGATAAACCGAATTGGATAAAAATATAACTAACTGTACTTCACCCGTTATGCACTTTCATTTGATATATGTCTCTTAGGTATATTTGACAACATTCGTTTTTTTCATTCCCCCTTTTATCTATATATAGGTATAGTAAATGGATGAACCGATTTTGATTAAATACGTCTAATTAAACTTTACACGTCATGCCCTTTCATTTCATATGTCACTTGAGTATAATTGACAAAATTCATTTTTTTATTACCGCTTTTATATCGCTACCGCTTTATATCAAATACATGGATGAACCGATTTTGATAAAACGTTCACTTTCATTTAATATATATCACTTAGATTCGACAACTTTAATTTTTTTCATTCCCACTTTTACCCCTATATGTAGGTATAATAAATGGATGAACCGATTTTGATACACTTTATCTAAGAACCAGCGTCGGAAAATATGCTGCCTAACAAAAAACCGCATCTAATTCGGATTACCTGTTAGCGAGCTACGGTGGAACAAACAGATACACACACACAGACACACATAGCGGTCAAACACTTATCACTCATCTTTTTGCGTCGGGGCTTAAAAATATATGTAATACATCGAGATATATGTAGTACATACTATCTCGATGATGTAATACGACATAATTTAAAGGACATTTTATGTATAAAATTTACCTAAAAATAAGCATAATTTTAATTTGCCCCTCCCCCCTACTACCTCAGCTTACCCCCCCACCCCCACCCCACCCTTGGGGACTTTCGACATGATCACCTGGACATTTCATAGAAATAACTGTAGCGTATAACAGATAACTTACGTTTTATCGTACACTGTATAATAGTGTACCATAGAATGCCTTAGCAGATGTTCGCCGTGAATACTTAAATGGTCATAACTTTTTTATTTATAAACCGATTGACATGAAATAAACACTAAATGTTAAATGAAGATTGCCACAATATATTAGTGAAAACCGCATTTAAATCGGATAAGCCGTTTCTGAGATTAGCGTGTTCAAACATACAGACAAACAGACAAACGGACAAACGGACAAACAGACAAACAGACAAAAAAAATTTTAACGACAGTTTTGGGTTTGGGATCGATTTAGTAATAACCCCTGCTAAATTTTTTTTACATATTTTCATTGTACAGACACCACTTTTCTAGAATTTTATTATATGTATTGATTAATAACATGACTATTATGCTTGTGGTTAATTTATATGTCCGTGAAATCGTGTTTCATTAGTTCTGATATGAAATAGGTAATAAATAAATAAATTGAATAAAACATCTTTTGTACAATAAAATGTCGAATTAAATGATTATATAATCGTCGAACGGAAACATATGAATAGATAATTGAGCCGTGGATTAAATTTAAATGTGAGATAAAATCACGTTTCCTGTCTGACCGCGACCGTGCGGACAGTATATTATAATTTTGTAATCCATTTGAGACAGGAAATTTTATGAATTTAAAATGTGGAATTATTCCAATGCTATAATAAAATCTCAACCAACGGATTAAATATAAATCATCACTATTGTAGAGTGTGAGTAGTGTCGTCTAGCCCGTATACTACCATTACTTTCCTTTCTCAACTAGGTAATCAATGTTTATCCCATTCTTTAAACTTTAAAGTCGGTTATCCATTTGTAGAGGCGTACGGCTCTTTACAATATACAATTAAAACGCTATTAATGATAATATTTTGGGATTTAGAAGGAATTCGGCACATAGTGTTACCGCACTTTTATCAGCGTGGTGGTTCTCACGCTTACAGGAAAATTAGCTGCAATTAAACACATTTAAATTCTATAGACCTTTAACCCAATTCGCGTCACCTCCACGAAAAAACCTTAAAATACTTACAGCGTATGTTAAATCCATCTTAAAGATATATGGGCACCATAAAATCGTGTTTTGTTTGACCGTTTTACGATAAGCAAAGCGACATTAATGGTTTAGTGGGCGCTTAAAGACGTATCAGGGCTTTATTGCCCTTTCATTGCCCCTTACCCCTGCCCCGTCTGCCCCAGCTCCCGTAACCTATACAGGGTGTCCCAAAAAGTAGTGATATACTGAAGCTGGGAGGTAGAGGACCTAGAGGGCTATCCGAATCACCCCCATATATGTTATGCGATTTTTCGTATTTTCGGAGTTATGACGTTTATTTCAATTTTTCAAAAAACTCCGAGTACGATGAGATTTTCACTCATGGTGACGTCAATTATTGCGGAAGATGCTTGATTTTTTTTTGTGCTAAGCTGAAAGATAGGCCAATTCAGTATGGTAACATTTACTATCGTTAGATCTTCGAATGGAATAAAAAAAAGAATTAAATGCCAAGAAAGATAAAATTACCCAGTATGATCACCACTTCAAGGGCCCGTAAAAAAATAAAATCACATAAAAAAAGTTTTCCGTTGGGCTTTTAAAAACTTGCTCTATCTATCAGGTAGCTACCCTGAAAATTTCATTTTATTATTCAGAAGGCTTCAATCGAAAAATTGAATTCTAATTGTGGTAAGTGCAAAAATTGAATTAACATGATGATTAATAAAAACAAATTAAAACCAATAACAAGGTGTTTAATTACCAGAAATTTAAAAAATGACCCCGCTGTTGCTCAGTGCAAGTGCGACATCACCGTAAAAAGTTGTCTTTTAAATGTCTGAATGCCCTTTTATCATTTTAAATGGTCTCTTCTGCTACTATGAATTTCCAAGTTTTTTCGTCCAAATTGTGGCAGTCTCTCGTCTTTGTAGTATCCCCACGGAAAAAAATCAATAGGGTTTATGCCCGGGGACCGTGGAGGCCAGGCTAAAGGGCAAAGATACCCTGAAAGATGGATTGGTCGTTGCAGCATGCGCATGCGCCGGTGACGCCTGCCTTAAAGTCTAGTCTCCACGGTCCCTGGACCTAAACCCCATTGATTTGTTTCAATGGGGATACTAAAAAGACCTCGGCTACTTGAGAGAATGCCACAATTTGGACGAAATAACCCGGAAATTCATAGTAGCAGAAGAAACCATAAAAAATGATAAAAAGGCAATCAGACATTTAAAATACAACTTTTTACGGTGATGTCGCACTTGCATTGAGCAACAGCGGGGTTATTTATAACAAAATCTGGTAATTAAATACCTATTTATTGGTTTTAATTTGGTTTTAATGATCATCATGTTAATAAAATTTTTGCACTTACCACATTTAGATTTCAATTTTTCGATTGAAGCCTTCTGAATAATAAAATGAAATTTTTAGGGTAGCTACCTGATAGATAGAGCAAGTTTTTAAAAGCCAAATGGAAAACTTTTTTTTGTGATTTTATTTTTTTATGGGCCCTCGAAGTTGTGAACATACTGGGTAATTTTATCTTTCTTGGCATTTAATTCTTTTTTTTATTCCATTCGAAGATCTAACGATAGTAAATGTTACCATTCTGAATTGGCCTATCTTTCAGCTGAGCACACAAAAAAAAATCAAGCATCTAGCGGAATAATTCACGTCACCATAAATAAAAACCTCATCGTACTCGGCGATAGATGAAAAATTTAAAAAAACGGCATAACTCCGAAAATACGAAAAATCGCATAACATACATGGGGGTGATTCGGATAGCCCTCTAGGTCCTCTACCTCCCAGCTTCCGTTCATCACTACTTTTTGGGACACCCTGTATACGATTCTTTGTGACCGCTACATTCGCAATTTATGAGTTATAATTTTGATTCATATTGCGATGGAAATAGGAATTCTATTTCTGTTTTATGGCCACTTTATTTGGGTTTTGGTAGTAACCGACTTGTCTGAAGAGGTTGGGTGAGGTACCATTAAACACGTTACTTGAAAACTCTACCTGTTTAGACATAGGAGATTTATGTTTATTTCTTGTACAAATTTTTTATGTAAGTGTAACGTATACAGGAATCACTCAAAATATAGCATTTGGAACTACATCTATAAACTTATTTTCAAGTTGTTTGTTGTTTTGTTAACACATATGCACATTGCACAGGTACACTTCCATAAACTGTTTAAACACCATACATTTTCACCATTTATTTGCAAACAAAACAAAAAATATGAATATTTATAAAGACAGGTGTCATATAAATCTTTGAAACATTCGCTTCAAGTAGAGACTTGACCTACATGTTGTGTTGAATTTCTTATATTTGGGAAAGCGCCTCGTGTTCGCGCATATAACGTCTCTTTACAGCTTTCGTATAAACGACGACGACGATAACGATCTATTTGTACCAACTTAGTTATATTTTGGGGAAGTTATGAAAATTTTGCTGTTTCATTTATGTTTTTATAATGCAATACCTTCCTAATTTGGTCTAACACTTAAGGACGCGTTTACGAATCTGACAAAAATAAGCAGTTTTTCGATGCATTTTGCGGCAAAATAATACAAAACCAAATTTGACTAATAATTACCATAGATAGATTACTCCTTAATCTTTAAATGGTAGGAATTTTTTAGTCGAAAATTTTGGTTTATAATATTGTAAAAAATAATTTCCGTTGCCTCTTCACACAAAATTGACAATATCGTGCTGAATATAAAAGCATTTTTCTATTATTTAATAAACTAAATTTATTTATTTAAAAATATTTTAAGTAAGCAGACATGTCCAACTCAAAAAGGTAGGAACTAAAACTATCAAAATGTTACAAATAAGCTGAGAAAAAAATTAAAATCAAATCCTATTTTTTCACATATTTAGCTGTAACGCGTGATACTTATTGCATGGAAATAAGGGTTATTTTATTTGTCACTATCTTGATTTATTGCACAAAAATTTGTAATGAAATATTTTAGTAATTTAGTCTGCGCTCGGCCGCCGTTGTGAGTAGACACTGTGACGCTTGTAAGCAGCTCCTCGTTTACGAAAAGATCGCTGTACGTATACAAAATAGTTGACAAGGTCAAACTTGATACTTCACGCATTCTGCACCGAGAACCAAGGCACAACAAGGTAAGATTTTATTTATAGTATTTTATACTTATGGGATTATAAATTTCATATTTAGTTTCTGACTTGACGGAGTGACCTGAAGGTGTACTTCGAAGACTGCTACTGGAACTACTAGACGATTAGAGCTAGGTATGCCGAGTTTGGGCTCGTTTTGTTAGTTATGTTGAGACCTTACCTCCGGACTTGATGGAGTGACCTGAAGGTGTACTTCGAAGACTGCAACTGGAACTAATAAACGATTAGAGCTAGGTATGCCGAGTTTGGGCTCGTTTTGTTAGTTATGTTGAGACCTTATCTCCGGACTTGATGGAGTGACCTGAAGGTGTACTTCGAAGACTGCTACTGGAACTACTAGACGATTAGAGCTAGGTATGCCGAGTTTGGGCTCGTTTTGTTAGTTACGTTGAGACCTTACCTCCGGACTTGATGGAGTGACCTGAAGGTGTACTTCGAAGACTGCAACTGGAACTGATAGACGATTAGAGCTAGGTATGCCGAGTTTGGGCTCGTTTTGTTAGTTATGTTGAGACCTTACCTCCGGACTTGATGGAGTGACCTGAAGGTGTACTTCGAAGACTGCTACTGGAACTACTAGACGATTAGAGCTAGGTATGCCGAGTTTGGGCTCGTTTTGTTAGTTATGTTGAGACCTTACCTCCGGACTTGATGGAGTGACCTGAAGGTGTACTTCGAAGACTGCAACTGGAACTAATAGACGATTAGAGCTAGGTATGCCGAGTTTGGGCTCGTTTTGTTAGTTATGTTGAGACCTTAGCTCCGGACTTGATGGAGTGACCTGAAGGTGTACTTCGAAGACTGCTACTGGAACTAATAGACGATTAGAGCTAGGTATGCCGAGTTTGGGCTCGTTTTGTTAGTTACGTTGAGACCTTACCTCCGGACTTGATGGAGTGACCTGAAGGTGTACTTCGAAGACTGCAACTGGAACTAATAAACGATTAGAGCTAGGTATGCCGAGTTTGGGCTCGTTTTGTTAGTTATGTTGAGACCTTACCTCCGGACTTGATGGAGTGACCTGAAGGTGTACTTCGAAGACTGCGACTGGAACTACTAGACGATTAGAGCTAGGTATGCCGAGTTTGGGCTCGTTTTGTTAGTTATGTTGAGACCTTACCTCCGGACTTGATAGAGTGACCGGAAGGTGTACTTCGAAGACTGCTACTGGAACTACTAGACGATTTGAGCTAGGTATGCCGAGTTTGGGCTCATTTTGTTAGTTATGTTGAGACCTTACCTCCGGACTTGATGGAGTGACCTGAAGGTGTACTTCGAAGACTGCTACTGGAACTATTAGACGATTAGAGCTAGGTATGCCGAGTTTGGGCTCGTTTTGTTAGTTATGTCAAGTCCGGAGGTAAGGTCTCAACATAACTAACAAAACGAGCCCAAACTCGGCATACCTAGCTCTAATCGTCTATTAGTTCCAGTTGCAGTCTTCGAAGTACACCTTCAGGTCACTCCATCAAGTCCGGAGGTAAGGTCTCAACATAACTAACAAAACGAGCCCAAACTCGGCATACCTAGCTCAAATCGTCTAGTAGTTCCAGTAGCAGTCTTCGAAGTACACCTTCAGGTCACTCTATCAAGTCCGGAGGTAAGGTCTCAACATAACTAACAAAACGAGCCCAAACTCGGCATACCTAGCTCTAATCGTCTAGTAGTTCCAGTAGCAGTCTTCGAAGTACACCTTCAGTTCACTCTATCAAGTCCGGAGGTAAGGTCTCAACATAACTAACAAAACGAGCCCAAACTCGGCATACCTAGCTCTAATCGTCTAGTAGTTCCAGTAGCAGTCTTCGAAGTACACCTTCAGGTCACTCCATCAAGTCCGGAGGTAAGGTCTCAACATAACTAACAAAACGAGCCCAAACTCGGCATACCTAGCTCTAATCGTCTAGTAGTTCCAGTCGCAGTCTTCGAAGTACACCTTCAGGTCACTCCATCAAGTCCGGAGGTAAGGTCTCAACATAACTAACAAAACGAGCCCAAACTCGGCATACCTAGCTCTAATCGTCTAGTAGTTCCAGTAGCAGTCTTCGAAGTACACCTTCAGGTCACTCTATCAAGTCCGGAGGTAAGGTCTCAACATAACTAACAAAACGAGCCCAAACTCGGCATACCTAGCTCTAATCGTCTAGTAGTTCCAGTAGCAGTCTTCGAAGTACACCTTCAGGTCACTCCATCAAGTCCGGAGGTAAGGTCTCAACATAACTAACAAAACGAGCCCAAACTCGGCATACCTAGCTCTAATCGTCTAGTAGTTCCAGTAGCAGTCTTCGAAGTACACCTTCAGGTCACTCCATCAAGTCCGGAGGTAAGGTCTCAACATAACTAACAAAACGAGCCCAAACTCGGCATACCTAGCTCTAATCGTCTATTAGTTCCAGTAGCAGTCTTCGAAGTACACCTTCAGGTCACTCCATCAAGTCCGGAGGTAAGGTCTCGACATAACTAACAAAACGAGCCTAAACTCGACACATCTAGTTCTACTCGTATAATAGTTCCAGAATAGTTCCAGAAGAATAATAGTTCCGAAGTACACTTTGGCATGTACTTGTTTACCAATCAATCACTGTCCCATGAAATTAGGTAAATGGTATCTACTTTTGTGACCATTCAACGTTACAAACAAATCAAAGTAAATTATAAAAAAAAAATATTGCAATAAAAATAAGTTCAATTATCAAGTCGTGTCAGTTTAGTCATAATTTCGTCGTTTCTCGCATTTCGCTGTGTGTGTGAGCCGTGCACGTGTAGTAGTAAGACTCAAAACTTAAAATTGATGCGCGTCAATTTGTAAATACGTCCTTAACAGTTTACCCTGATTATTTTTCCGACCCAAATATCGACCAATAGAATTGCACCATTCGACGTCACGTGGTACAACCTACATGGTATTATACTGATAATTTTTTGAAAATTTTCTCTGGTCGTTGACGTCAAACTGACAGGTTGAATTCAATTGTGAAATTTTTGGCCGACATTTGGGACGGAAAAATAATCCCCCGAATACCACACGAGCTTCAAAATTATCTGGCATTTCCCTCAAGGTTCCCTGCAAACAAATAAAGCCGTCAAGTTTTTCAGGAAAAATCACTCGCGCTTCGCGCTCGTGATTTTTTAACCTTGACTAAAAACTTGACTCCTTCATTTGTTTGCAACGAACCTATCGGAAAATACCCGATAATTTTGAAGCTCTTGTGGTATTATAAGTGAAAAGTTTACCCCTAATGTTTTATTAAAACTTAATAGAGATTTGGATAAAAATAATGTGTATTTAAAGCAAGATTATTTTTATTCAAAAAAGTTGATTACCTAATGCTCCAGCATTGAGGACAGCTACAGATTGCTTTATTATATTTTATGATCTTTCATCTTGACATAAAAGGAATTCGCGTTAAAAATAATGAATAACGAAATCAATAACGAAGCGGCCATGACGGAGGGATTTAAAAGCACCGGTATTAAATTATCAGTATATTTGATGTCGTAAAGAGATTCTTGATGCGTAAAATCTGCTTCTAAAGACTACAAAATGGGTTACATTTGGGTCATTGACGCAATTCACGTGAACGGTAATAGATTCAAAACATTCGCACGTCAAAAATAATCGGCTTTCAATATTTCTTAGTCAAAACGCGCGGCTGGAGTCGGGAAGGTCAGAGATTGTATCGCACGTACGGCGGTAATCGTCGACGACAATGCTGAGATCAGACCTGGCCTCTTGGCAATCATACATAATGTAACGCGATTATTTCAATGTATTGTTGGGACGGATTCGTTGGAATAATTTACGGTTGTTCTGAAGCGCAGATACAGTTAGCATGAATATCAAGCGTTTGTTTATCTCGCTCCTTATTTGCCGGTGTCACCGATTGAGTTTACATTGCCAACTTGTAACATAATATCATTATTTATGAACTCGTACTGTCTGTGTAAATAAAAATAAATCGATAGTGCTATTAAGAGGACAATCTTTGAGTTTCTAGTTGATTGAGTCGAATATTGAAAGACTGGGTGAATACAATTTGTGATGAACGTTTAAGCAAATACACATTGAGTAAATACTTTGAAATAAATTGCTGTTTCGTAATGAAGTCTAAAGTATTTGCTCTGAACCTGAACAATAAACTGTCTGATTTTAATATAATTCAGACAGGCTACATTTTAAGAGTTACATCTTTATAAGAATGTAATCAAAAAGCAAATAAAAAAGTTGAACGTCCAAAAGATCAAATACGGGAACTTATTAAAAAGAAAAAGCAAATGCTTCAAGTACAAATTAAATATGCGGAGCGGAGAGAACGGGCACGTCTCAATATTGTTCTTTATAGTAGCTATGAAATGAAGTATTTATGCACTTGTGAGCAAATAGCTGTATCCTCTAGGAAAATGCAATATAATTTTTAATAAACAAGATGAAAGATCATAACTGAAGGGGTATTGGATGACGATAGCTAAGTTTATTCAATTTTTAATGGTCTCTACGAAATCTTGATACTTTTTTATGTGATTTCTCTTTTATATCTACTCTACATTGTACTTTATTTTTACAGTTGGTTCAAAGGGTTCATATAAATTTGGTTATAAATCTTTTAATTTGTAGAATATTCTCGCAATACTAAGAGGTGGCGGATATCACTTTCCAACAGGTGATCTGTCAGCTCGTTTACTTGGCAATAAAAAAAATGATAGGTTCTTATTCCGGCTACTACGTAATATATTTTTCCAGATTTATGTACGAACGTGGTACAATAATTATTAGTTTAATTGTCATTAAAACACTGCAAACGGTCGATGGCAGCATGGCAGCCTGTTGGTCGCGACGGCACGCCCGTGCAATCGCTTCGCTACAAATCACTGTCTAGCCCAACCCTCTCCAGAATGAGGTTATGTGTTCAAATGCAAAGCAATTAACTTTATATCCCATCCATGCCCGTTGTTTGTGCCAAAATTGGTTTTAAGCATTTAACATACTTTAAGATTGATGTACTAGTTGATGAATATACCTAAATAGTGAAAAAATTAGTCTTATGTACCTATATTTGAAAATCTCCAAGTTTGATAAGCGCCACATACCAACCTAGTTCGTGATTGATCACGTAATTACTTACTTACTTACTGGAGTGGCGCAGGGACCCAAAGTGAGTCTTGGCCTCCGACAATAAGAGCCTCCATTTTACTCTATCCTGCGCCATCTCTTGCCAGTTTTCGATTTGGAGGGTGCGCAGGTCTTTGGCGATTTCGTCTTTCCAGCGGTACCTGGGACGTCCAACCGGACGGCGTCCAGATGGCTGTCCCAGGTACGCTCGTTTCGCTGCTCGATCATCCCCCATTCTTTCTACATGGCCGAGCCATCGGAGTCTTTGTGATTTAATCTCACCGATGATATTTGGCTCAGCCATTAGGTCTTCAAGTTCCAAGTTTTTCCTCCTCCTCCAAATTCCTTCTTCTGTTAGCACTGGCCCAAACATCTTCCTCAAGATCTTCCTCTCAGTGACTAGGAGCTTGCCTTATTCCTTTTGTGTTAGTGTCCATGTCTCACAGCCGTACATTAATATAGGTCTTAATATGGTTTTATAGATTAAGATTTTTGTTCGTCTGCTGAGGATCTTCGACACCAGTATTTTATGTAAGGCTGCACTGCAGCGGAGGGTATTTTGTATTCTTATATCAATTTCCTCTTCCCTCGTGTACGTATCGGTCACAGTGCATCCCAGGTATTTAAATTTGTCCACACCTTTATAGACAATGTCTCCTACTAACAGGTCGATCCTAGGTATCCTGCTGTTTTTGTATCGGCGCATATGCATGTATTCGCTTTTGCCGTGATTGATTCGCAAGCCTATTTTCTTTGCTTCCCTTTCCAGGGTGAGTGCGGAACACACTATCTCTTCCTTCCTACCTCCTAGTAAAGCAAGATCGTCGGCATACCCTAATAAAATAAATAATAGACAGGCATTTCTCCGCAACTCGACGTCAAGCGCCTATTTTGCGTGAGAGAGGGAGGTGGGGGAAACCAGCTAAAACTGAAACCACCCGAGCTCCTCCATGAAGCCAAGCAGCTTGTGAGGGCTGCCAAAGGCTTCGGGGAGGGACCCAGGAGACCCCAGGCATACCCTATCACCTTTTGCTGTCCATTTAATTGCACTCCGCCATCGAGTGTGAGAATGTGTCGGATGATGTGTTCAAGTGCTAAGTTGAACAGCATGGGTGACAGCGCATCTCCTTGCTTAAGTCCTGTGAGCACCTCAAATGAGTCGGTAACCTCCGAGCCTACTTTTATCACAGCCCTGCTTTCTTTGGTGGCGACCTGTATCATCTTGGTTAATTTCGTAGGGATTTTAAAATTATGTAAGATTGTAAAAACTGAGCTGCGGTCCACGCTGTCATACGCTTTAGCGAAATCCACAAACAGCATATGGATATCCTGCGCATACTCCCACTTTTTCTCCATGAGTTGTTTGAGGAGGAAGAGTTGATCGACTGTACTTCGGTTGCGTCTGAATCCACACTGGTAGTCGCCTATTATGGCCTCAGCGTACGGCTCTAACCTCTTGAGCAACACGTAAGACAGGATCTTATTAAAGGCAGTGGGGAGTAGCAATATTCCACGATAGTTTGTTCACTTCTTTCTAGAGCCTTTTTTGATCACGTAATTACTGCTTCTAATCAGTTAAGGACACAATGTAGCATATATTATATTTTATTATGTTCTATTGAACTACAAAAATATGAGAAATCAATTCAGAACATCAATTGCAAATAATAAACAAACACATCGGCTTTTGCGGTGTTTATATTATAAATTAGATTAGATTATGTGTTTATGTGTTAGCATCATTTGCGGCTTAACTCAAATCTCAATTTACCACCAATTGATAATGGATCTACTTAGAATACATATGACTATTTAGAAGTTATTAACCTCTAGTGTAATATTATGTATGTACTACTACCACTTGGCCCGACTTCGCCCGGTATATTAAAATATCCTATCTCACTCTTGAATGGTGTACTTTTTTATCAGTGGTAGAATAATTATGATCGGATCAGTACTTCCGAAGATTAACCCTAAAATGCAAGTTAAAAACTTAAGGTAATTATTTATAAAATTAGTACCTAGTCGATCACGTATATTTTTAACTTATCTTATAAGATTAAGAGAAAAAGAGCAATAATATTTTCCAAACTAATTCGCCATCCTATTCTCTACGGTCTACATAAAAAATGCATACAAAAGCAAATGTTTTCTTGCATTCTTTGTGTACAATATGTTGGTGTTACAAAGCACACATTATACGAATAAAACACGACGTAGCAATACTTTATGGTTTAATGTAGCATACTGCGACATTGTTGAGTCTGTTGCCTCATTTACTTTGCACTAAATCTTTGTATTGTAAACTTTGTTTCTTTTGTATCGTAAAGCTTTAATAGCAAAGATTCAGTCTATTTAAAAGTCTTGAATCTCTTGGCTATCTAGATTTAGTTGATTGCTATGTCGTATATTTGCTTTAACCCCGTCAACTTCAGTACTTTATAATAGTAAACACTTTATCCCGAATGTTAGCATATATACAATATACATATCATAATTGATAATAACTTACATACAAGAAGAAGGTCACCAAGTCCCGAATATAGTTTTTAAAAATGTAAAAAATACACACACATTGAAATAATTTTATAGACGCATTACAAACTCATAGAAGTAATAAAAATACAGCCACATATAAGGCTATTCGCTCCACGAATTTTTTCCATCATAAATAAGAAAAACTATCATTCACAGTTCAGTCTCCCCAAATATTGCCACCCTGTCTAGGGCTCGTAGGGCTGCCTCATTTATTTTTACTTTACATATTTATTAAATAATTTCATGAAGATATTACTGTAGTACATTTTGGGTTATCTTGATCCGAGAAAATAGAAATCCGGCTTGTAAGAGAATTTGATGATGTATGAATATATTTATTTTGGTGTATGTATTGTAATGTAATTCCGGTGAGAAGGTACAACACGAAAACATTAATATGTATTAGTTCCAAGTAAAGGTGTTGCAAGAAAAAGAGTATTGAATATCAAAATAATGTATTTGATTTAAGACATTATATAACAACATTGTTATTTAAATAGTATTAATTTACAATTTAAAATATATTCAGAAACTAATAGAAAATGATTGAAATATCCTTTAGTGTCCTGTTGAACTATAGTGTATCCATCTGTTTTGCATGTTTAAACCACAATAAAAATAGCGGCAGCCCTAGAGGTCCCCGCCATCAATCTCAGATTCATTCGTCAACAGAGTGTATAAAAAGTGCATTCGGGTTGATACCACAATCCGGAAAGTCATAACAACTTCAGACGAAAAGCAATTTTTACTTCATTTAGTCGGTTTCACTGAATTATTGCTCGAATATTTTACAAACTTTCGGATCCAGTTTATGGAAAGTTTTTTACTGCATATTTCACTCGTAAAACAAATAACGTGAAATATAGCGCTCCATGATGTTGCGATGCTTTCCAATTTGTTGGACCTTTTTGGCGTTTTCGTCTACCATTTATGGCTGGATTAAATTAAAGTTACTGCTTGGGGCATTCATGTACTTTATTCTGAAGTTATTTTATGATGATATGATTTATTAGACATTTTAGAAGAATAGAACTCGGTTTATGAGGCAATGGACGGTGTAGGGTCATCTGTAGCAATATTTTTCAGGAATATATTATTATGTATGTTTAATGTTGGTACGCACGCATCAATGCATTCATATTGAAAATAATTTATTTATGTTTGAATAAACACAATTATTATACCCAAAAGCATTCATGCGTTTTGAATTTCATCGAAAATATTGAATAGATAACATAATAACTGTCACGGTTTTATTGTATTGGGATTATATTCAGTCCAAATCAGCGAAGTTTCAAATGGTCTTCTCAAATACTAAACTAGTTTTGATTACACGAACGTAAATAAATAACGATAAAAAGTTTAGTTGAGGAGTCAGAAAATCTTGTTGCTCTTATTTTGTCTTTACCTAGTATATGAACTTAATTTCTTCCATTTATTTTATCAATATTTTTAATTCTGGTTTATAATATCGGAATATACAGAAATAAACTATGCATCTATAAACATAATACCTAATTCGTTGCTGTATTACTCGCATACAGGTTCAGCTTTTCTAGTGCCAAATTATTTTTTTCCGATTATCTTTATAATCTAGTTACCTATACCTATAGCAAACTAACGAAATATTAAACTGTAAATAATTATCAATCAATATTCCCAAACTTTTCAATTCTGAGCTTAATTGCATTGAAAAATTCTTAAGAAACTATAGAACTCTAATTAATAACTACCTACTCCTTCGTCCAAAGCTATTACGCAGTGTAGCGTTCCATGTTTCATTTCCTGCACATTCCGCAGTTAAAGCCTAAGCTTAGACAAACATACAAGCGTACAGAACTAGTTATTTTTACTGCTCTAATTTCTTTTGTACAATGCGCACTGCAGTTATAGCTTGCCTTCATATTTTAGTCCAGTTTTTCCATTATGTTTTACAACATTTTTAATTCTCTACTTATACGACGTTGAATTTTCAGTTCGTTAAACTTGATTCACTAGATTGTGGTTTTAATACGACAAAAAAACGTTAAGTTTCAGAATATTTTTTTTTCTCCTCTAACAGACATACACGATTTTAACAGACATACGTGATTTTACGTTATATGAAATAACATTTCATGTATCGAATAACTCATATCATCTTATCAAAATATCATAAAAAAAAAAACAATTAAAACGGGTCTAAAGATTTTCAAACGAAAAGTCGACAGACAGACCGGCAAATAAGTTGTTTGTGCTAATATAATTTTTTATTAAGATATGTAATTAGGTACTTATATCGATTTTATTGATTTACTAGATTTCCGCCCGCGGCTTCGCCCGCGTTTTCAAAGGAAAACCCGCATAGTTCCCGTTCCCGTGGGATTTCCGGGATAAAACCTATCCTATGTGTTAATCCAAGTTACCCTCTATATGTGTGCTAAATTTCATTGTAATCGGTTCAGTAGTTTTTACGTGAAAGAGTAACAAACATCCATACATCCATACATCCATACATCCATACATCCATACTTACAAACTTTCGCCTTTATAATAGTATTAAGATTAAGATTAAGATTTAGATTGTTTACATAGTAAGACACATACCTAGTGAACCCTCAAACAAAAACTATCTCCATACATTTTTATAGTGTGTCATGGTGGTGTTTCTTCCTAATTTTATATATTATGTAAAGCCTATGTTTCTTTTATATGTGACCCGCATATACGTTTGCTTGCTCTGCTATAACAGAGAACACTACACTTTAGAGCGAGCTTATGTTGATAATTATGAGACAACAAAACTGCATCTTGCTGGAAATGTTGCTACTTATTTGGTTTAAAGTCCCTAGTATAATATTATTTAGGTAGGCAAAAAATTGAATTACATTGTAGAAATTAAAGGTAATTTTGCATAACGTAAAATTTAACATAATATTTTGAATTGCAATAAATATTAAATTTACGTGCTGTTAATTGCATATAAATATTATAATAGTGTAGAATGTGTAATAAACACAAGCGGCGCGGCGTGCCGCGGAAAATGGCGGAAAAACGATCAAAATGCTAATGGTCGACAATATGGCAGGCGACAGTGATTGATCGCCTCCGTGTGTGCTCGGCCCAACTGCCTCACTCGCAATCCGACTATTCTGGATTCCATTCCACATTATATCTTGCATAGTTTTAGAATAGATACAAAAAAGAGTCAAAAATGAAACTTCTTTGGCAAGATTCAAAGATACCAAAATCGTCGCCTTACTCCATGACGTGACGGTATTGCCATGACGCGATTTTGAAATTTTACTTTCAACGCATGTAAAGAAGTTTCACTTCAATTAGCCTAAAATTATTTTAGTGTATTACATAGTTGTTGCGTTGTCTTAGAAAACTGTATATACTTAAAAGAGATCTTACAAAAAGTACAACGACCCAGGTTGGTAAAGTAAAAACCTTTTCCCGTTACATTGAACAAAATGTTTTATAAATTCTAATCTTATGTATGAATTCTATAAACTGCTAAATATTCACGAATGATAACTTTCGAATAACATCTTGTTACATCGACTTATTATAAAATTGATGGAAATAATGTAATAGTTGCTTATATTGAAGACATGTATCTACATATTAGGTATCTTTTACAAATCACTACATATAGTATAAAACAAAGTCGCTTTTTCTGTCCCTATGTATGCTTAAATCTTTAAAACTACGCAACGGATTTTGATGCGGTTTTTTGTAATAGATAGAGTGATTCAAGAGGAAGGTTTTAGTATATAATTTATTAGGTTTTAGACAAAGCGGGCGAAGCCGCGGGTGGAAAGCTAGTAAAAAATATTAGCAAAATTTAATTAATGGTTATTTAAACATATCACGTAATGAACTACGAAAAATTCAAAAGTAATCTAAATGTAAATGCTAGTTATAGACTCGTGTTTCGGAGCCAAGATACGAGTTAGTCGTTTTTGTAAAGTTTTGAGAACTTCACTCTCAGGTATGATAATGGCGAGCCAGGTTGTTGCGAAATTTTAGAAAACTTTCACAAAACTTAAACATTACAAAGTATCGTAGACTCTATTTTGAGCATTGCAAATTGTTGTTTGATCACGCAATTTAACTTTTATTTACTGAAATTGAAATGAAACGAGTTTTTTTCAGTTTATGCCTCATTGGTTTCACTATGTATTTTTTATATAATAATTTTTTTTTCTCAAGAATATGTAATTTATTTACGTACGGGAGTAACAGACGGCCGGATAGAATTTAATATAACAGATAAAAAATAAAAGAAATCTCGTTACATTTAATCATTTTTCTTCAGCACCAACAAAGCGAAGCGAAGCGAAAGCGAGCCGCTTCTGCCATTAAAGAAATTATTTTTCCTTTTTGACACAATGTCACTGACCTAATTGTTTTGAACTTCAATTGTTAAAAAACAAAATGGCCGCTCCAGCGAGTGAAAATAGTAAAAGCAATGTAGATCAGTTTATTGTGTATAGGATATGCGGGAAAAAGCGGGTGTACACTAGTTACGTGTAGAGTTAGCGAAGCGAAGGCTCGTGTGGACGCGGCGTTAGATTAACATCTGTAATCTAACGATTACACATTTGTTTTGCTGTTTCAGTTATACGTCACATACACTGAACACATATTATATTCAATTTGAAATATAAAACTAGACCTATGCATTAAGTATTTTATTAGATAACATACTTAATTATAGCTATAAAAGTTTCCGAAAAATAAAATTGAAAATGCTCATAATATTAATAGTAAAAAGTTTTACGTAATATTCAGCATTATATAGTATTCTTTAATTAGGTATATATACATTGGTATAAACAGCAGATAATTAATTATTGAAATGATTCTTAAGTTATATTATTGAATACAAATTAGATTTGATAAATAATTGCTGTATATTTGGAAATAGCTATTCGCCAGAGATATAACTTGTTTTATATGACTATTATATGTAAAGAATATAAATTTATAAAGAATAGAAAAAATTCGATCACGAGGCGGGACTCGAACCCGCATCCTTTCGCGCCATTCCGGGGCGGATGCCTGACCAACTCAGCCACTCGTGACCCGCCAGAGCAATCGAATTTATTCTATTCTTTCAGTTTTATGTGTCTAAGGGACACACCGCGCGCCATCTATTGAAATGATTAACAACCATCTCAACCAATATGAAACACTTTTCAGTGAATACAATATTGTGACGATGGAACACGACCTTTTTTGTTGAAATTGATATTTTGGTTTTATGGCATTAAAATGCTTTATAAATATAAATTTATAAAGAATAGAAAAAATTCGATCACGAGGCGGGACTCGAACCCGCATCCTTTCGCGCCATTCCGGGGCGGATGCCTGACCAACTCAGCCACTCGTGACCCGCCAGAGCAATCGAATTTATTCTATTCTTTCAGTTTTATGTGTCTAAGGGACACACCGCGCATATTTAAAGAATTTCAATTTTATCTCCATCTAAATGTAGTCTATATCCTTCTTTATAATACACCGAATCTAAAATTCTAAACCCTAATTTTAGAATTATTATATCAATTAATTACAAAATCAGTTAAGCAAATAGAAATGAAAAGGTACCTAAGCAGATAAGACTGGAAATGTCAAAAGATATACAGACAGATATAAGTACGTTGCCATCAATGGTTGCCATTCATAATGAATAAGAATGCAAAATAAAACAAACATTACAATACTCGTTCAAAATTAAACAAAAAGAGAATATACTAAACAATAAAATATACAACCTCAATTATTATCTATTTGAAAGAAAGAAACATTTATTTACAAAGCACACTAACTATTTCGAAGACCTTTATTGTACCTATTATAATAAATAAATAAATTTAGTGATTTATTAGTTTTCATGAATATTTTAATTCCACTTCGTTTTAACTTTATTAAATATCTCAATCGTATAGACTACATTTAGCCCAAGAGGTAATAGTACGAGATCCGGCTGCAGGATCAGTGCGTTCATCGGTTTTTTGCTGAAAACCGAATTTTTATGTATATTTATAATTAGGAGAATATATATCGACTAGGTTGCCAGTCAAAATTTGGCCGCTTGCATGTTTAATTAAAATTTTTCTAATCGATTTTTGGGAAAAAAATTCATTCACTTGTTTTTTGAATAAAATGTAGTCTACATCACGTCAAATGATATAAAAATTCTAAAAAATCACGGTTGCCGCTTTTCACCTGGCCGCAACATCTTGGCAGCCTGGTGCAAACAGGTATGATTTCGATTCATTTTTACGTTCATAACGCACATTTATGAATCATATATCAAATTAAAGCTAATTTTTTTCTATTTATTACCATATAATATGGTTGCCTAATTAAATCCGGCCGCAAATAAGGGTTGCTGGCTTATAAAAATTATAAATATAGGATTAGTGCGTTCATCGGTTTTTTGCTAAAAACCGAATTTTTATGTATATTATGTATATTTATAATTAGGAGAATATATATCGACTAGGTTGCCAGTCAAAATTTGGCCGCAAGCATGTTTACACTCAACCTTAAATATTCAACATCTTTAACAGCCGGCAACCCTTATTTGCGGCCGGATTTAATTAGGCAACCATATATGGTAATAAATAGAAAAAAAATAGCTTTAATTTGATATATGATTCATAAATGTGCGTTATGAACGTAAAAATGAATCGAAATCATACCTGTTTGCACCAGGCTGCCAAGATGTTGCGGCCAGGTGAAAAGCGGCAACCGTGATTTTTTAGAATTTTTATATCATTTGACGTGATGTAGACTACATTTTATTCAAAAAACAAGTGAACGAATTTTTTTCCCAAAAATCGATTAGAAAAATTTTAATTAAACATGCTTGCGGCCAAATTTTGACTGGCAACCTAGTCGATATATATTCTCCTAATTATAAATATACATAAAAATTCGATTTCAGCAAAAAACCGATGAACGCACTAATCCTATATTTATAATTTTTAAAAGCCAGCAACCCTTATTTGCGGCCGGATTTAATTAGGCAACCATATATGGTAATAAATAGAAAAAAATTAGCTTTAATTTGATATATGATTCATAAATGTGCGTTATGAACGTAAAAATGAATCGAAATCATACCTGTTTGCACCAGGCTGCCAAGATGTTGCGGCCAGGTGAAAAGCGGCAACCGTGATTTTTTAGAATTTTTATATCATTTGACGTGATGTAGACTACATTTTATTCAAAAAACAAGTGAACGAATTTTTTCCCCAAAAATCGATTAGAAAAATTTTAATTAAACATGCTTGCGGCCAAATTTTGACTGGCAACCTAGTCGATATATATTCTCCTAATTATAAATATACATAAAAATTCGGTTTTCAGCAAAAAACCGATGAACGCACTGATCCTGCGGTGGGATCTTAGACTATAACGTCGTATCTAGAATTGAAAAGTCAAGGCTATAATCTATCTCTCAGATAAGTGCTGTTCGCAGCTGTTTGCATGGCACATCCATCCATCCTCACAAACTATCGCGGCTATAATATCATGTCAAATACTGCATAATATTTTTATAACCAACTAGCTTTCCGCCCGCGGCTTCGCCTGCGTTTTCTAAGAAAAACCCGCATAGTTCCCTTTCCCGAGGGATATCCGGGATAAAACCTATCCTATGTGTTAATCCAAGTTACCCTCTATATGTGTGCTTCATTTCATTGTATTCGGTTCAGTAGTATTTGCGTGAAAGAGTAACAAACACACACATACACATCCTCACAAACTTTCGCATTTATAATATTAGTAGGATACTGCATATTTTCATTACAAACTAACTAGATATTCAAGAACTAGTATTAACTCGAATCAATCATAGAACAATGAACTATAGTCATGATTAATGTAACATCAGGTAAGATTGCTAGCTTTATTTGCGAAGGCTTGATTGATAGTGCTCACAGCCAGGTATAGACTAGATACTAGAATAAAGGTAATGAATAAGGTTCTGAACAGACGACAGAGATAATTTTATTGGATGAGTAAAACGTATCAAAGGGAATGTGGATCAATTTCTCTTTGTGAGCTTTATTAAATAATGGGTTTATTGTTTCAGGTGCGTACAATTTTAAATGATAAAATTTTTTAAAAAATTTTATATTTGGAACACCACAAAATGTATTTCGTTTCAATTTAGTTTTTTCAAAGAATGCTGAATAATTTTGAGGCGACTGTGTTTCATCAAACATAGATTTGACTACAGTCATCAGGTTTAAAAATAAACGCATTTAAACGGTTCATCTGTTTCGAATGAAAACACAAAAATACACGTGTGATAAGTTAGTTTTCGTTAAGGTTGTCGTGACATAACGCCGCGGGGGAAATGTGTGCTGAAAAACTAATAACAAAGAAACGAAAAGATTTGCCATTTATTTATTAAGGAAAGACTGTTATGGTTATTAAGCTTTTTTTATATTGAATATTATATTATATGGGTAAAAGTCAAGCTCGTATTTCAATTAATTTCAGTACTGTTTATTAGCGAATTTTTCTTACCATAAAATTCCTTTACAAAACCGAGAGAAACACGTCTGTTGTTATGTACGAATTAATGTTTTAATTTAAACATTTGCTTCAAAATTGCTCTGATAAACAACATTGAAAATTAATCCAAAAATATCTAAACCTAATATAATAAATATGCAACCGTAGCGAATATCAAAATCTTTGGATGTAATTCCTGTATAGTCAAGTCATACATTTACATAATTAGTATATAGTATCGTACATATTATAATATGTTCGGCTTGAAAGGACACAGCCTGTAACGTCAGCAGGATATCCTTGTGCACAATCTTGTGCCATCTATCAATGTCCGGTCTGTACCGATTAGTTACATCGCTAACGCTTTAGCAAATACAAGAGTTATACTAAAGAGATCGTGGTGCAAATAAATTTCGAATTGTGTTGGTTGGATTATAAAAGTAGTCTTATATGGATAGTTTTTGGAAACTTTGCGATAATATTCCATGACGTAAGTTCACTTTATTGATGAAATGTTTGAAGGGCGATTTATATAGTTAAAAATAAACCACAAAATTTGTTCTAGTTGAAATAGCAAATAAGTTTGAGTGAGTATTATTTGATAAAGCTTTCATAAACTTAATCTATTACAACTTTGTTTTATTTGATTGATTTATTAACCATTCTATTTATTTATTAGTGAGCTTTGTTTCTGATATTTATTATTAAATATAACGAATTAGTACGAGTACATTATTGTGAAAGTAAATATTTGTCTAATGAAAACATATTTGTTTCAATTCGTTTATTGAAATATTTGTTTTGAAGATTAACGAGCCTTTAAATATAACACTAGTTATCGTATTATTTATATATTTATTTTATTGATTATAAATTGTCCGTATTTATGCAAAATGGAACCACTCGACAAATTTCGTTTTTTACTTTTATTGAAGAATACTCATTCAAAAGTGGTCTAAATTCTTATACAAACAAGAACCACATGATTTTTACGTTGGAAACAAGGTATACCAAAAGCAGAAAGGAACCACCAGCAACAACGAATAGCAAAACCGAACCACAGCACCACGGGACTGCTTTGTTCAAACAAATAAACGATATTACTATCATGTCATTTTATACAAAACAGATCCACACCTACTTGGTACCATTATACATTACACATATTTCTATTAATAACAATTATTTTTAATACAAAAAATGGAACCAGGTTTCTGTGGTATGGTTATGCGTAAAATAAATACATAATTTAATTGTAATTTTTTATTGCAAAATAAAACCACAAGCATTCGGTTCTATTATACATAAATAAATATTGTAAAACATTCTAAAACCCATCATCGCTATATGGAACCAAATGCCTTGACTTGTTACAATGCTTCTCATCTTTAAACAACGTATTTCATTACTTAAATAGCTCAAAGTGCAAAACTCCAATTTTTTAAGTAAAACGTCGAACATCTGTCAATATAGGTGACATTAAGCGAAGTAGTTCGAATACGTGACGGTGTTTTTTTCCTCCGCGAAGTAAGTTCTATTGTTTTTGTTAATTACCTTTAAAATTAAATGTGAAAATGTTTAGTAATAAATAAATAAGCAAGCAATGGGTAAGAAAAGCATTGGAGACGAACACAGAAGATAATAATGAAGATACAACGGGTAAGTAGTTTTATTTAATGCATTTAAGTACTTATTGAATCTGAGATGCAGGTACGCTTTATCCACTTTTGATTCATTCCCGATTGTGGTGTGATTTTAAGAAGATAGTTCATTAAGTAAGTACAAGAGGAATCCTCTGTGGATTTCATCGAGATATATGTACGTGGATTTACGTATTTTAACGACAGTGTCGTTGTTCACGAAGGCGAGTCGAATTAAGAGTCATTTTGTTACGATTCATCTGTCATTGTGAGATGAAACTACTAAAGTCTAAACCCTGTTTTAAAAATAACTGTCGATGATCTAGGTACCTACCTACTATTTTGGTAAAATACGTTTAGATTCAGATTCAGTACAGTACATTCAGCCACATCATTCAGCGCATATAATTATTTGTTTGATTTTAAAACTCGCGCGGCTACTGTTTTGACCGGAACAAGGCCCTAGCCTGCGAAATTCAAAATTTTAACAAGTTTATTTAATTTTTTGCTAGGGTTGCCACTGTTGCGTATGATTTTTAGGGTTCCGTATCCAAAGGGTAAAACGAGACCCTATTACTAAGACTCCGCTGTCCGTCTGTCTATCCCTCTGTCTCATGAACCGTGACAGTTAGACAGTCGAAATTTCATATGATGTATTTCTGATGCCGCTGTAACAACAAACACTAAAAAACAGAATAAAAAAAGACGTGTGGCACTCGGGGACTGCCGCGGTAAAGCTATTGCATAGCATGCCTTCAAGCCACACCTCCGAGCCCGTCGGAGTGGAGAGCGTGAGGTTTTTTCGTTACGGAATTTCTCGATTCGGTCCCCGCGCTCAAGGCCCGCGATAGAAGCTATGCAATAGCTTAATAAATATTTAAGAAGCTCCCATACAATAAGCCGTGATTTTTTTGCCGTTTTTATAGATAATGGTACGGAACTCTTCGTTGCGCGAGTCCGACTCGCACTTAGCCAGTTTTTTGTACATGGCGCATGTACATACAACATACTTAGTCGTCTAGTAGGGACACGGCTTTATAAGAACTAATAATATTTTGCTGTCGCCATATACCTACCTACGTATAAAAGCCACGCGGCTTTATTGTTTTGATTTAAAGCTTTTTTCTTTTTATTACAGAAGATAACGAAGAACCTTATACGTCGCTGCCTCTGGAGAAGCTTTCTTCACCTTCTAGCGATATTCAGTCCATATTACATCTCATTCCACAAGATGCACAGTTTTTATAACGGTCTCATTAGTGATGATGCAATAGAAGACCACATAGATGGACTAGACACGGTGGATTTCGAAATCCAATTTGATGATAACGTCGAATAAACGTCCTATATAAGTATTATTTTATATATTTTATTAATTAAAGCTTTAATTACGATATTATAAATACATAGTTTCATTTATATCATTAAACCCCTGGGATGTGGTTCCTTTTTGTATAAGAGAAAACCTATCAATTGATAAATGTTAAAAGGAACCGCATGCACATTTTCTTAATTATCTAGAAAGTTTAAGAATATTCAGAGCAAATTTATATACACATACTTAAATAAGTAATTTATCAATGAATTTAAATAAAATAAATTTTAATTTTACTTCATCTGACAGAGCTGCAAATGTTTTCGTAAATCCTTTGATATCTCAGAAGTGCGTTTTTGCTGGGTGGTTCCTTTTTGCTTAAATACGGACAATTATAACTATCTTCAAGCTGTTATTCAAAATTAATTCTTACTGAATAGAAACTTTACAACAACAATGAAGACGTGATCAATTATAAGACGTAACTTAATCCAAAGCTTTCTTCGAAATTCCTTTACAAAATCAAACCAAGATAATCAAGTCACAAATAAGAAGATAAGGAGAACTAGCAATAACAATGATGTTGGTCCATCCATCTCTGGCGTCACGTTGAACTATAATTTTTCACTGAGCCACGTGACGAAGCGCACCTGCGTCTTGCGCGTGATCGGATTTGTTTAGAAAGGTATTAATGGTAAATAGAAATAGAGTTTAATTGTGGATTTTTATTGTGTTAATGGTATTAGCTGACGTTGACTTGTAGCGAATAAATTAGGTATTTTTTAAAAATACTTAAAACTTTATCGGCCAGCAGCTCCAAAATTTTACTATATCGTCGGTCGGCACGGTTTGCTGAAACAAAAAAAAACATTTTTTTTTTTTATTTTGAAATTACAATCGTATACTTCTTTTTAATTTATGTAGATTATTATCTTATTGAATTAAAAATGTTGCTTTGCAAATTTTAATAATTTTAAACCAGACGGGTGAGAGATTTATAATAATCTCGTGATACATAATTAATAGAGCGCTATTAAAAGGTTTTAAGGTCTAGTGTAATCCTTTAATAATGATAATTGGAAGGTTAACGGCCAAAGTGATTAAATATTAAATAACTTTTACCACAAATTTAAGAAATTTTGAACGATTTTAGTGTACTAAAGGTTAATGATGGGAATGGATTTGAATAAAAAAATATTCCTTATTTATTATATAGGTACTTGCTTCCCTCAGTAATTATAAACAATGTTTTTGGAAAAAGTTTTCAACGTCGACTTTTTTATCTTTTTTACACGATTATTTATCAATAAAAACAAAATAGAAATACATATGAAACCTATATGAATGTAACGATTACTGTTTAAGTGAATTCTTAAATATAATTTAAATAAACGATTTATTTTTAAATTCCTCTTCCTATATGACTAAAGTTGTTTTCGTAATTTAAAACGGCCACAGGAGACTTACATTTGTGGATTTTCCAACTGACTACATTGTCGGAATGTTGTTGAACGTGACACCGCGTGACATGACATGTTTAGATTAGGGACGTCCGGTGGGAGAATCTTAGCTTAATCTTGTATAATATCTTTTTGCAAGTTGGCATTTATAGCGACATTCTTAATAGCGGTCATATATTATTAAGTAGTAAGTAGATATACTTCGAAAAGTATAGGAAAGGTTCTCACTGAGACGGTTACCCAGTGTTGTTGTTGAATAATATCGATGGATAAAGGATCGATATCAGTATATAAAGAAGAATGATGCATGCTTATAGCATAAGGATATATGTGGTAGATATTCACAGTACCTATTTTTAATGTACTAGCGATTCGATAAAAGTGATGGTTGAATTTCTTATTCAGTTAGAGTACCTAAAATTAAAAGCACCTGGCATTTTTCATTATTTTAATTACGTGATTCGTCAGTTCTTTTGCATTTCAGTACATTAGAATTTAGAACTAGCGTTCACAAATAAATGGAACCTAAAATAGAAGTTTTAATTAACACAACATTAAATAGATACCTAAATAAATGACACACGGTCACAGGCATCGCTAAATAAATGCTTTTAGCGAAATGAATTTTACATTTTTAATCATGCCAAATATTTGCAAAGCTTTGTCTCGAATTTGTTCCGAGTTTGGAAGTTTTCTTGTTTACTCTATATTCAATATCAATTTGTATCAAAGTAACCCCGGGCTTGTTTGCGATGGTTATTAGGGAAACAGTTTTTATATAAATAGCTTTGTGTTTGCAAAACGAGGTAATATTAAAGTATGTGTTACTAGTGGAAAAATGTTTTACGCTTGTGGTGTCAACCACGTAATAAATGAATGTATTGGATTTAATTTGATATGAATAATTGTTAAATTCCAATGCATTTTAACTAAAATAATTGTATTCAATATATCACAAATAACTCTGCCAATTCTTTCACGTTTCTATAAAATAAATTCAATAGTCATTCATTCAACTTACCTAATTCCGAACACTTTCCGAAGCTTAGTTTTTGGACAATGTTAATCGCCAACTTTTGAAGTTTGGACTTTCACTGAAAATTTGGTACAAAATCCTAATATTATTATGACAACACAGAAATTATTGCCAAGCCATAAAACAATTGAAGTTAGAAAAATGATATGTATCGATTCGTGGTATCGTGAAGTGTACACGAGCGAAGCCGCGGGCGGAAAACTAATAATACATTATTAAACAGATAACGAAACCGTATCATTAAAGAATTCTCAGAATTAACGCTACAGGCTAAATACAAGAGGATTACCTCATATATTTCTTTCAAAGGTAAGAAACGAAATGTCAACAAAATATAAGTAATTTGTATATAAATGAGGTGACCCGAAATACGCGGCGGGAAAAATAATTTGTGTCGAAATATCGGATATTTCTCTTCGATTCCAATCAACGAGATTTGTGAGGATGACACTGAATACCTACGTATCCAAAGTGTCGTATTACGGATTATTTTTAGCGATCTGTATTAGAAGTATCGAGTTCTAATAAAGATGGGTGATCAAATGATGATCTATTGAGTATATTGTTCAGCCAGTGATTTGAAATGATTAACATTATACACGCGAAAAAAATATTGTTTAGTGTTCTGTTTAACATAATTTTTTATTATGTATTAATTTAGCCGTCCACTATTATAAATATTCTGTACTGTAATATGTTGGAAAATTGTTATGAACCCAGCTCGATTTATAAAAAGCATCATATTATTACCTACAATCTACTAATTTATAATAAGAATTTTTACTAATCCTATGATTACTAAAAACTCTTATAATAAATTGATTAGGTACATGCTTTATTGCTGAGCAAATAGGTGTTATATTTTAGAATACCCATCAGTGACAAATTTCCAATAATGCAGTCAACCAAAGATAGAACCAACCAACAAATAGTCTCAGCTATTTAATCGTATTATTGAATAACACGATTCCTAAAGGGGTCGTGTCTGACCACAGATGAGGGTCACGAGGGGTCACAGTATTTGTGTCTGATTCTCTGAGGCTGATACTGTTTCTTTACTCCACTTGCTTTGACGGACACATCCTTTGATACATTGAGATGTTTTAGGGTTTTTTCGGTCGCATTCCGTTAAATGGGCCCGGATTATCCGACCATTTTTGGGTGATTATGTGTATAGAATTTACACTTTATTCGTGTATAGAATGATATTTATCCATACGGTATGTGTAACTCGATCACTAATATAAGTTTGTAAGTCGGATTATGAATAATATTTAAACTTTTGTCCTAATACCCCGTGTATCAGGCTCAGGGCCGGCAGCTTAACTTAATATCGAAAGAAATATTTTTCTTTACCTTGGACATCTCGACCAGTGCTCAATTCAGAAAATTACTACTAAAATAATTTGTTTATATTATAATTTATTAATCGTACTTAATGCTAGCAAGCATCTTAGCGTTTCGTATACTTTAGGGCGATCTGTGATAATAACACCCGGCAAGCTAAGTATCAGGTACCCATATCATAAAAAAATTACAATAGAATACATTATTTCGATGGGTACCCACTGACGCCTCTTCAAATAGTATACAGGTACATTATTGAAATATAATAATTTCATCGGAGAGTCTCCTTTGACATCAAAATTGGCTGTGGCCTTTCAATATTCAATTTTGTTGACACTTTTTCATTATGAAGGATGGATAGACGTATGACGTTGAGTGACATTATATTGTAATACAAAATATTATGTAAATACAATGAAATTTGTTATTAATATGTTCTTTGGTTCTGTATGACACTTTCTCTGAATCTTACTTGCTTACTTCAGAAGTACGACATTTCTCATGCAAAAAGATGCACGCTAACATTAACGAGATTAAAACACACATTATGTACTCAATTATAATTCATTGGTAGCATCATTTCTCATGTTTTTCTTAATTATTTAAGAAGAGTGTTTTTATTATAAATATCGTGTCTCTTTGTCATTGCAGACGATAAAAATAATGCATAATCTTACATCTTCTACTTCTACGTAAATTCAAATCAATTATGTCGTTTTTTTCCGCATATTTTTGCAATCTTGTGAGTTCAATTAAAAATAACTTTTACTTTTTAACTTTTGAATTGAATGGAGATTTCTTATAACTTGAATGATTTATAACACAAATAAAAGTTCAAAGGAGTGAAATATCTTGTAAGTCTGCAACTTGTAGGTAATAGACTCGTAAGAAATAAATAAATGCAAAAATATTTAAATCCAATGTTTTTTAAAAGGATTTATCAAGCTGTAAAAGCAGGATTAACATTATAAGCACTTTGAGATAAAACTTAAGGAGATGTGACGGACGTGTACAACAATGTGTAAATAATTGGAAGGTAAATATTATAATGTTAAGGTAAAAAAGAAATATGAAATATATAATTTTATTCTTAGATGATCATTTGTTTAATTTATTATAGTACTTTACTAGACAGCTTGAAAGTTATCCAAAGAAAACAAAAACCATGCTCACCCCTTGTCTGTGAAAGTACTCGGATAACTTTTTTACAGTCATCTATCACAGGAAAAGCTATAAGAAGTCTAACTCGTGTTTGTTTGGGTTTTTGTAAATTTAAAACTATTGGAATAGCTTTTGTAAAACAACTTTACTGCAACTATTTTCTGAAGTCCATAACAAACTTATATTGTTAAATACTATAAAAAATTAAGACAATAGTTCGTATAATATTCCTTTATTCCATTAAAATTAAATTGGAGCAATTAATCATACTAGAGCCGTTTATTTCGTATGCAATGTATGCAGAGGCAATAAATAAAACGAATTTTAATTTGATATCGCGAAACGTAACACATCTGTTCTTTAGCGCAAATATTTTCAGTGCGCCACTTCCGTAGTAATTCTTTACATTTGAATTATACGATACTTGTACTTTGAAGAACTATAATATTATGTACATTTATACCTACGGCATTTTTGTGAATGTTCTTTTAATATTGGGAAAAATGAAAGTCTTTCTTCGTGCATGTATTTTTAAAATTGTTAATGGTACTTAATATTTTTTTTACTTTCTTATATCTGAATCACAAAAATAGTGCTATTGAAATAAAACTAATTTCATAAAAAGCGTTTCTAGATGCCATAAATTGAATGCATGAATGCTAATTAATCCGCATTTCTTCAAATTATTAATTTTTTAATATAGAATAAATGATAAAAGAACGCACGCATCGCTCTGTATCCATTACAAAAAAATCTCTGCCACATGCACATGTCATGCCATGAAAGTATCCAGTAAGCGCTATTATATCCGTGACTGAAACCATTCCGGCCATAGCTACCAGACAAGTGAGCACGTTATCTAGCAGAATGTACGGAACCGTAATAAACGACCAGCGGCCGAGGACCTTTGTCCTTAGGTTTAATCACTCGAAAGCGATGTCTTGCACATTCTATTGTTTGGAAAATGCGTTGTTGTTGTTTAAATTTGTGGAAAGTTCTCACGTAGCGAAGTATGTATACTCTAGTATATTATAGTTTGATTGTAACGTATGTATAGTAAGATTTACAATAATAAATTGTAATGTTTTGATTACTGTTTGTTTGTAATTGATAAGGACAAAAACTGGACTGACTTTGAAAATTGTTTGACTAATAAAAAGCTATGTTTAGCTGAGTGTTTTTCACCAGGCCAACCGAGGTAGAGCCGGCTCTAGGAACTAGTATTTATACGGACTCTTTATAAATTGCTTACTTTCCTATCTTCATATCGATGCAAATATATTTCATGTAGATATATCTTCAGTTAACCGTTTCTTACATTGCAGAACGGTATAGGAAATTTGCTTTACATATTTTAAAATGCATGAAACTTGGTGTCATTGAAAATGCTATTTTCACATCCACTACCAAAGCGTTTCTCACAACTACAATATTACATCACGTAAACATTATTTATTTTTCTGTGTGTGCAATATTTTGTGTGAACGAATACGAATTTTCATGGTTCAAAAGCTCATATGGATCTCGTATTTTGTAATCGATAAAAAGATACACTCTTTTAAAGAAAAGACAAATTGAGGCAATGTGACTAAACTACGAACACCTTAAATAAATTTTATCACAATATCTCATATTTATCTTATACTGTATACAAGACAGAATACGTACATACTCATCGTAATGCTAAGAATACCTACTAAAATTAGACATTTTATAATAGACCATTACTAATAATTAATTATGGATCCATCAGCTTTTTATCGTCATTCCCTTCATTACGTCTTTATACTTTATACCCTATAAACATAATGGAGGTAATTTTGTAACTTTGTTTCTATGCTATCTTATTACAATTTTATAGTTAATCAATATTTAAGTACAAAGAAATAATAGAATTAATTTAATCAGTGGTTTATAAGTACACAAACTTTGTCAGGTTGTTTAGTCTATGCAAGTATGCCTTACAATTTATATGTTTGCCAAATGGATGAAAAACTGAAAAAAAACAATGGTATTTAACTAAAGTAAAGTTTCAATACAGAAAGACATAACAAAAGATTACTTGCAATTGGATAAATAGACACCGTGAGCTAACTTTCAGGAAATTTCCTTCAGTTTATTCTCAAATTGACAGCCACTTAAATCTGTAACGTTGGAACACTTCAGCGAGTCGTAAAAAATATGCTGATCTATTTAATAAAAGCAAATCATTGGCGCGGATGCAGTTTTATTGCTTCTCAGAGATCCTTCCCGACTCATACCTCTCGCTAACAAACTACGGACATAAAAATCACTTCGAGCCACATTACACTTTACACTCGCAGCTTTAAAGTCGAAACTCGCGTACAAAGTGATTTGAAGCGAGACAGATTAGGGCAACTACCCTAGATACGGGAAAATTTGAGATTGAGCGTTGCACATCGCCGCTGCAGTGAGTACGTCGTGTCATGTTGCTGTGACGTAACAAGCAATGTAATTTAAACGAGTTGGAAAGATGTTTTCGTGTGCCAAAGGTATTACGGAGTTGGCCGTCTGTCCGGGACGCGGGTCGCCGACCGACACAGAGTGCTTCTAACTTTAATACTTTGTGTAAATAAAACTCAACGAAAATGTAGTTCGTAGTTTGTGAGTTAAAAGCTTTTTAATCAAAATGTAGTTTGTTGAGCCACCTAATAATAATTATCGAGATTAGAGGACAACTTTCATAGTTTTATAGTGAAGTTCGACCGGACGAAGCCTGAATTACTGAATATATAAAGAATGTACACGTCATACTGTATATACACAATTAACATAGTTTTAACAAAATATACTTATGTAATAGTAGGGGAGCCCATGATGCTAAATGTGGATTTACTCGAGCGTCACGGGAACCTATTAGAATTGGTAGATTAGACCATAGCGAGAAAAAAAGGTCCTATAATGTTTTCACTTTTAGCGGTGGGGAAGGGTTTTTTGATTTTTTTTAATTTAAAAAAGAAAAAAATTGGCTTGGAAATACTCACGCGCGTTAGATATTGATATTTTACATGCTCCAGGACGTCACTGAAATAAAATATACGTTAATCTGAATATTTAAGTGGCGATTTAATCGCTATGAAGAAAGGGTAAAAAATTAAAGTAATATTGTTCGAGCGAGTCAGATTAATATATGGCGGGGCTAATTACAATACAAGAAGTCCCCATTTCGCTAATCTGACGATTCGAGCTCAACCTTAGGGAATTATAGATTTTTTCAAATTTTCCAGCGGGGCCCCTGAGCGCACCCACCAACCATAACGGCTCATATTGACTAGATGTTCTAATGAATAGCTAAGGTACCTTCCCTTATAGTAATCTGACGCGCTCGAGTAAATCCCAAAATCCCCTCTTGGGCTCCCCTACTATAACATAAGGGTATTGTTTAAGGCCCCTTGTTTACCAATGTATCATGTTTATGGAATATTGTTACATGATGTTTGTTTTAGATTGTTTCGTTGTTTTGCTTATAAACAATTAATGTTTCTTAATAATTTGTTTTTATTGAAAATTGTTATTTGATAGATTATAAAGAGTTACTCTATAACTTTCAAAGTCCCTGAGTAAATAAGAAAAAAACTAACAGAAGTGAATCCATACGTAGGTGTATATTAGTAAATTTCTAGTTTCAGTAAAAAATATAACGAACCTGTACATATTTACAATCGTCTAATTAATTAAGAGATAAAAAATGTATACATTTTCGTCAACCCAGATTTTCATTAGTGTCCCCAGAGCTCTTAAATTTCAATTTACTCGTAATGAAATCTGATGAAGAGCGCATGGACCGTTTAATACCAATATGATTGTGTCACGCTCGTCACGTCGTCACGCCCGTCACGCCTGTCACGCCTATCACGCTTGTCGCGCCTGTCACGCGCCGTCACGCTGACAGAATGTGACGGCGTTGATTTTACGCGCCCAAAATTGACCTTATTGATATACAACTCATTATTTATACATTTCTTCGATTGTATCGATATTTATTGCTGATCTTAATTATTGTGAATGTAGCGTAGTATTTATTTTATGAACTAAACGACTTCAATCCAATATATTCTACTTAGGCGTATGCTATGAAAGTCGACTCAACGAAGTCGACTTATCAATTAAATTTAGGTATGACCAAGCTAAACTTTGAATATACAGTTTATACAATGATATATTCGGACAGGGCGACCTCTTGTAGGTATATCGATGTATCGGTGTATTATCGATTTTTGATTGTGATATCGCTCATTAATTAAAACAATGGTAAAATAATAAGTAAAATATGAGAGCATTCGAGTTGAATTCCTTATTGTTTCAGCTTATATTAATTTATATTGTATTGAACTGCGGTGCACGACCCACTTTCATAGAAATGTCTTCATTTTTCATTGTTCGATTAATTAAAAGGCTGCTACAGAAAAACACGAAGCAACAGCCTTTGAAAACACTCCGTTTAATTGAATCAATATTTCAACACTAAAGAAAACGTCCACCTTCATTGTATGTAGATCTATTGATAAAACTTTATATCTTTGTACATTTTAATGTCTCCACCGGGCTATAACTAGGACAAAAATTTCTAATATTCATCTTCATTATATATAGTTTTTTTGAACATAGAGCGCTAGAGCTCAATGTTGCTAACGAAAGGGCTCATTAAAATATTTAGGCCTGACGAAAAGAAGGTAGAGATAGAAACCTTTGAAATACATCAGCTGATTCTGAATATTAATATAAACGTAAAGTAACAGATTTGTAGTATAAATATTAATAATATACTGGTATTGTACAATAAAGTGTCATAAATAAATAAATAAAAATAAAAACAATCTATTATCTATACTTACCAAATAATATTAGACTGTCGATCGATAGCAATAATTTCTCGCAATCAAATTGTAATATTTTTTCATGTTCTTCAAAGTTCGTGCATCATTTTCAATAAATATATCCATCTTGTTCTCTTGTTATGGATACTTTTATGAAATAGTATTACTTATTTTTTTATTTCGATTAACTCTGAAAATCATCACTTATTTCAATTTTCTCACATCAAAGACACTACTAGAGTTTCTTACCGCCTTTCACATAACTTAAGACCGGTAGCAATAGGGCATGTTCTCTTTGATTCTAAGCCATGTTTACGATAGGCATTGTTTACACAATCAAAATAAGTCATGAAACAAACAGGCGATTTAAATTTCGAGTCAATGACCCCGTTCGGAGCCATTACCTCTGTAATCTTGTTTACCAAACAAAGGCAACTCCAACGGTATCGGATCGGAATAACTCGCCAAAGTATAGTGTTTATGTCTGTCCGTCCGTAAATAATGAAGATTTAACTCGTTTTACGATCGCTCCGGGAACCATCATCGACGCTACATAAACTTTGTGCTATTCGACATTATGCCAATAGTTAATATGCAAACTCAAACTCAAACTCAAACATTCATTTATTCAATTAGACTACTATTTAGTAGCACTTTCGAATCGTCATTACATAGTATTTTTAACATTTACCACCGATTCGGAAAGCAGTATCTATGGAGAAGAATCGGCAAGAAACTCCATAGTTGCTCTTTTAAAATAATGTCAATAAATTTACATAATATGTAACTTATACTTAACAAAGAAGATATTAATTCTGTTTATAAACCTTAACGCAGAATAGGACTGTGATAAGATTCTACTATTCTGTATGGATATATCACAGTGTCTAGTTCCTAATATAATTTCGAAATGGTTTACAATCGGCGGATCTAGAAGTGCTTTTACTTACTTTTATACAAACGCTTACTATGTTATCGTGATTCGTGAAGTTTCTTTAATTGAATCTTATATCAGTTTATACATATAGTTACTTATCTTTTTTCGATAATAAACTATAATTCTATGTATATTATTACTACTTTCGAAGTATATCCATTAAACCCTACTCACACATTTCATAGATAATTATAATTAAGTGGTAATGTTTTATGTAATAGAGTATAAGTATAATTAATCGTAATCTTTCAAAAGGTTACATTGGGTGTTCTTTGAATAATCCTTATTAAAAGTTAATTTGAATTTACATATAATATTGCTGAGCTTTAATTTTAAATAATATTGTATGCTGAGAAATAATTATCTGAATAAACATAATATGAAATGAAAAAAACTGAGGTCAAAATCACGAGGGCCCTTATAAAAATGTTTAATCAAAATCCAATTAATATGATCAAACGTAATTGAGTTTATACGTCTTTATTTTATTAAATTTATCAAAAAGGAATTATTTTATTGGCTTATAAAACAGCAGCTACCAGTTGTCTGTAGTTATTTATTGAAAGATTTTTAGGTATTTAAAATAGCTTCGCATGTTATTAAGACCGTGCACGCGGTCCGTGCGCTGTTTGGCTCAAATATGTGATTTTTCAAACCAGATTGTCCATCAACCACTTATCTTACAAACATATGAATTACTAATAATTTTAGGAAATGTCTATGTTGTTAGTTAAGAGTTTTTTTCAATTAATACAGTATTTGTGAATACCATCAAGATAACTGAGCCGATGATCACTTGATTTCACTTTTAGTGTCAATTTCGAAGCTAAAAATATCTGAAATTGCTGACAGATCTAACAAACAATTTTTTTTAACTAACTGCAAAAATCCTTATTAAAATAGTTAGTTAAAAGATTTTTTTTATTTTGGACTCCTAACTTACGAAATTAAAATCCGAACAATGTGATTTTTTTTAGAAATTATAGTCGACAAAATGATTATTTTCACCAAGATATTTGACTTAATTGAATATAATTTATACATATTGCAATAAAAGAATGTCTTCTTTATAAGATAAAATTTAAAAAATCAACTAAGGTATCTCTATTATTTTTCAACAATTTTTTTAAAAGTACTATAAAACACTGCGCGCGACCCGATTCAAATCAGTCGGCAGCGAGCCTTTCCAGAGAGGGGACATGTTGTTGGGCGCTCTCCTTGACTCCTTTGCTGTTCATAGTAAAAGGATAGCGCAAGCTACGATAGATCGCGTAGATTTTGACTTGCGTTAAATTGAATAAGCGCTCTTAACTTTATTTACAATTAGTACACTTTTTAAATGTATTTCCCCTTAACAGATTTCGAATTAAAAATAACAATGTGTTTAAGCTTCCAGCTAAATCATTGTTTTCACTCGCAAAATGTCTTTTTAGACAGGATAATGTTACGTCTATTATAGTCATATTTGCTGTGACGTCACGGGTTTAGAAATACTTGACATAATGTGAGATTCCAGGTATCGTGTCCTTTGTTTTAATTTAACAAGAGAATACAATTTCCGGGAGCTGTTGAGATAATACTGAAATAACATGGGGATGACATAATTTGTTAGCTTTTTACGCGAAGGGATATTTGATATTTTGTTAATAATAATTATGAAGAGAGATTATCTGGGGGCACGGTAGTGCCCCCGCCAAGACGAACCAAGCGAAACGCAACGGGCACTACCTACCTTTTCTCGAAGCGCTTCGACGTTTTTTTGAACCCTCATAACTTGGGTTTGGATTATGCTAGATCAACAAAATTTTCGGGATATATTGTCAATAGCGGACTTATTGAACATATTAAGTTTTAATTACATTAGCTTTTATACTTCAGATTTTATTTATATCTAAAAAACGCTAATTTCGTCACTGACTCACTGATGATCATCAAAATTCTTAAGGTATTTCCTAATGTCCTAGAAAGCTGAAATTTTGTATGTAAGCTAGTATTAGCACACAAACAACAAAAAAATTATAAAACTTGTAACTTTCATCCCCCAACCCCTTAAACTAGGGGATGGGAGTTTGTATGAGACCTGTAATTTTAAATTAAATTTTGATGACGCTAGAGGTCTAATCTAATAATCTAAAACTTGGTTCCCCTAGATATATATATGTATAGGTACTCCTTGTTAAAAAAAATAAAAATAAAAATTTAATCGACATATATTGAGACATATACTTCAGATCAGATCATATAAATATGAATGAATAGAAGTGTTGCGAACGTCTCCTGCCTCTTACGTCCACACAGTAGCTAAAAACAGATCATATAAATATGAATGAATAGAAGTGTTGCGAACGTCTCCTGCCTCTTACGTCCACACAGTAGCTAAAAATAAAAAAAAAAATTGTCCTTGACAGCGAGCGCGACAGCAGGCTTAGAAAAAACTATAGTTATTAAAAAAGGAGTGAAAGTAATGCTTAAACGAAATATAGACGTTTCTTTGGGTCTTTACAATGGTGCTATAGGCATTGTTGACAAAGTAGAATGGGACCCGAACGACAAGAATAAAGCAAGAAGAGTTGTTATAATTTTTAATAACGGTCTTAGTCATGAACTCGCACCTGTAAAATCAAAATTTGAAATTATCAATAGAGCATTCGTTCATCGTGAACAGTTTCCAATCTGTGTCGCGTATGCTATCACCAAACACAAAAGCCAAGGACTTAGTTTAAATAATGCTCTCATTGATATTGGGTCATCAACGTTCTCTTGTGGGCAGGCTTATGTAGCACTCTCTAGAGTGACTAATTTGCAAGGTGTTCACCTTATAAATATTGACTTTAGTAGTATTAAAGCACAACAGTCAGCTATAGTCGAATATAATCGCCTAAGAACCAAGTATCGCCCTGATCTATCACTTATTATAAACAGTAAATCAACAAAGAAAAAAGGCAAAGATAGAGAGTGGGCTATAAAAAAGGCGTCTCTGATGTGTAAGAAATACACCCCAAAAAAAGAAGAAAAAAATAAAAAAAAAAATTTGTTACAAACAACTTACAAAAAGAAATGAAATCCCACCAAAAACATTTTCATGTAAAATGTTGCCAAGACGAGCCCATATGACTCGCACTGTCAAAAAGTTATCAGATCTCATGTAGAGCCAAGCTTCTAACACTACACGCCCTAACTCTACAAGGCCTAACTTCACAAACTCTACACCTTAGTCAAAATATGTGGCTTGGCCGTTCGTTACTACAAGAACTATTGTATAACACAACACAGTAATGAACAGTGAATTAATTTTTCACCTTACGCCGATGTGAATGTAGCGAAATGGCCAAGCCACATATTTTGACTAAGGTGTAGAGTTTGTGAAGTTAGGCCTTGTAGAGTTAGGGCGTGTAGTGTTAGAAGCTTGGCTCTACATGAGATCTGATAACTTTTTGACAGTGCGAGTCATATGGGCTCGTCTTGGCAACATTTTACATGAAAATGTTTTTGGTGGGATTGCATTTTTAGTAACACTCATAAATCCTTTATTTATCAGTTTTAACAAGCTACCAACCATTTTACAGTGGTTGTAGTTGATCCCTTTAAGAGAAAAGATCAGCTCAAAATACATATAATAAAAATGTATTCATTGAAGTCCTTTTTTATAGAAAGGGCTTGAATACAGTTACAGAAACGCGTAATAAGATATTGATGTTTGAAACCGATAATAATTATATAACTTTTGCAAACAATTAAGCTGTCAGCTGTATTTACGCGTTTGAAGTTATAATAACGTCTGGTATTTATGAATTCCCTATGGATATTGACGTCAACGTCTCTATTATGGTTCATTGAATTAAAATTAAATTCCAAGTATTTAAATGCAAAGTTGTTCACCTTCGTATTGTGTGAGAAATTAAAATTCTGATATGATATACTTAAGTTTTATAAATTCCTATACTCTTTATGACCGAGGTCGATGTTAGTGGGATATCAATTCGAAAACTCACTTTTCTGATTTTATTAAATAGCTTAATCGAATGTACAGATTGCATTTTTATGCATTTATTCTCTTCAATTCATCGTATTTTATGTCATCCTATATATCCAATACCTATAATAATAGAAAGTGAAAAAATGCTAAACAAATACCTGGAATTGCATGGAAGGTGCTCGATTAAATATTTAAGGGATTTTATAAATCTCCACTCTCAAGGGGGTGAAATCGGGATCGGAATGTGAGAGAAAAAATTTAAAATTTTATACAAACAACGCTATTCCATATTATGATATTTAAAATAATTAAGCGTTTGTTTTCCCAACTAGATCTTAAGAAATATGTTATTTATTACTGTTGTATGACGTCACATGAAACTAATGTGTTTGTATTGGAAGAAGGGCGAACGGAAAGACGGATAATTTATTTTATTTTTATTTTATTCATATTATTATATAAATCAATTTAACAAAACATTTTGGAGAAAACAACATGAAAAGTTTCCAATTAAGTCTATTGACTTATTATATATAATAATATTTTATTTGTTGTGATATTAATGGCTTGGATATCAAAGAGTTGACTTCGTAAAGAACAAGCCTAGCTGTTTTCCTGTGTTTGATTTTATGCGAATATTTGTTTATTTCATAGTAATAAGAAGCATGTCTCATCAGTCTGCCAGCGAACACGACCAATATTTAAAATAATTTAGAATTTTAATAAAAGGAATTTTTTAATATTGAATTGTTAAGTTTATTCAACAATAGGTACTTTCAGTCTATTGACGAAAAATATTTTTAACAATAGGTAGATACGCTGATTTCTTGATTATTTAAAGTTGGAGTAAAATTGATACCTACCTGATATACGAAATACAACAAAGCATTCTTAAATAAAATAAAAACAAGTATAAAAATTATAATCTTGATCCTCTTGTTATTTTATATTTTGTTTGTTTTTTTTCAGACTTATTCATAATCATAAAAGGAAGCGAACAATAAATAAATGAAAAGGAATATCAAATGTATTTTTTTCTTAAAAATATACAATTGATCATTAGTATCAATATTATTGTAATGCCATTCATGATTAAGGTTTACGCCCACAGTATAACGCATTTCCAACGTACACCAATCATTTTGTTTTTCCGAACTATGTAAATTTACGGCGCTTGTGACGTTACTGTGCTGTGTTTATTGTTCTAGGGAATTACGGAACGGTACGAACATCAACAGTCGTTACTTATTACTATTAGTCTTATTTTAGAACAGTCTGTGACTTGTTTGAAAAATTCATCATTTGTTACGTAAATCTTTAGATATATCAATACCTCAATATCTTCATACATTATACCAATTATTGCGTGTAATTGGTTATGAGTCATAACCAATTACACGCAATAATTGGTCTTTTTATTGTACATATTTTTTCCATATTTTAGTTTTTTCAGTCCATTTTATATTTACATATTTCGAAATTTTTAATACATATTTATCCGGGCCCTAGTTATGACGATAGAGTTGTTACATACTTCTTTGTTAAACTTAGTTGTGTAAGTAGTTTTTCCTCATTGTATTTGTTGGTAAAACATATTTTATTTATAACGATCATAGTGAATGCGGAAGTTGGAGGAATGATGCTTTCTGATGTATTTGCTCTTCAATTTAACCAATTTAACGATTTCGTAGGAAGTACATTACCGAATACTTCTCTTTTTTTGTATCAAAGTGTTGTTCTATGTATACTTTTATCTGTATTATCTATACATATAATAAAATCGTAGGGAAGTCAAAACTGTACATTGAATATTTTTTTAAAAGAATACATAATCCATGATCTATTGTAGTGTATGTGAGTGAAAGAGAGGGAAGTATTATGTCATCTCTTGCGCACGTGCAACGGTGACACCGCTCACACAGCTCAGTTGGCTGCGGGCGGTCGTAGTGAGAGGGCACGCGCGTCTAAGAGCCGATAATAGGGAAGGATATACACTACATTTTGGCGACGAGGTAAATCGGGAATAAATGTAAGTAATTTTTTGATAATAAAATTACAAAACAAAAAAAAAAAAGGAGGAAATAAGTGTGCTGTGATAATTATTGAACTAATTATATCCACAGTCGAGTTACATCGAAACGAATATTAAAGTTAATAATACATACATACTTATTTTCATTATGATATTTTGTGCCGCTTACGTAAAAAAAAAAAAAAAGAAAAAATATATACCCGCACAAAGTACGTAAATAACATGTGCGTGCCTTTCGAGAGGCCTCCGTAGAAAACGAAGGTTTCGTTTACATAAAGATTTAACAAAACCTCTTAAACAATTGTAGCCAGAAGGATAAATTTGTAGGTGTTGTAAATTGTTTCTCGTATACATAACTACACTGATACCAATGCATACGCGGGCTGTCTTTTTTTTGCTCGAGCGTATGGTGCCTGTATGATAAATACACTGTACAGTGTACACTGTACAGGTATACAGCTGGCGTCGTCCAGTATGTACTCACGTAGTCATGTATAGGACTGTAACTGAGTATGCGAGACTAAATGTGATATTTTGTTTAGTCGAGGCTGTAGATTATTATTTTGGGACATTTGTTTACATATAAATTTATTAATACTGATATGTAAGAACCTGCTTAGAAGATTGGTTAAACATGATTAAATGAGCTAAGAAGGTTCGATTCCCGATCAGTTCAGAATAGATTCGTCTGGTTACAAAATAGAATTATACCAAATACCCACTTATTTCTTATTTAATTACTCGATGTGAAGTTGCATGAGTAGTATTTAAGATTATTTATTATTGCACATAAAGAAGTAATTAATGATGATCATGCAAGGAACGTAAGTTTCCTGGACAGGCTAATATAGTAACATTATGTGTTGCGATGATGATGTGGACCACGACAAGGTATTTCTCAATTTGTAGTTGTTAAGCTATAATGTTACAAGATGAAGCCTGAGAAAAAAAGGGTAACGCCGTGTACGTACTTTAAAATGTGCTACCAGATGATGCCTGATAGTACAGGAAAAAACGGGTGATGCCCGTGTGATACCAGATAATGCCTGGTGGTCGAGAAAAAATCGGGTGACGCCCGTGTGTATTTTGTAATGTTATACTAGATGATGCCTAGTAGTACAAAAACAAAAATCGGGTGACGCCCGTGTGTACTTTGTAATGTTATACCAGATGATGCCTGGTAGTACAAAAAACAAAAATCGGGTGACGCCCGTGTGTACTTTGTAATGTTATACCAGATGATGCCTGGTAGTACAAAAACAAAAATCGGGTGACGCCCGTGTGTACTTTGTAATGTTATGCCAGATGATGCCTGGTAGTACAAAAAAAATCGGGTGACGCCCGTGTGTACCTACTTTGCAATGTTATACCAGATGATGCCTGGTAGTCGTAATATAATTACAATACAGGTGATGCCTGTAGTGATGTGATACGATGTAACGCGTGGTGTCTTTCTGTACTATACGCTGATGTTTGATACGGGTGATGCTCGTATAAAATGTTTATATTTTGGGTGACGCCCCTATTGTGAATTCATGCACTTGTATAGGTGATTTTAAAAAGATGTGATAGTTAGTCATCATTTCATAGTGTTTCTTAAGATGGATTGTATCTTCGAAAATACTTACGGTTAGTATTGTTATCCTAATAAAAATTGGAATAATACAATTTTTAAGAGTATAAATAGTAAATACTAAAATATTTACTGTAGCTTTTATTATTCGTATCTAAAGAGACTTCATATTTTCATAATTTCATAACAGATTTTGTTAAACAAAGAAAGAATGATCACGATGATAACAACGCCTAAAATATCTGCGATATTGCACATTTAACCGACAACTATAAAGTTAGAAAGGTTAAGTGATAGTATAATAATTATAAACAGGATAAGTAATACAACAATGAACAATTAAAAAAAAAATAGAAAGGGAGACAGACAGAGTGGTTTCAGTATTCAGTTAAGTGTTAGTAAAAAAAAAAAAAAAAAAAAAAGAAGAAAAGTGTAATTGACAAAAAAAAAATACTAATTATAAATCAAAGATTCAAATTGAATTATTCAAAGTACCTTTAGGGAATATATTTCAAACTAGCCACCCGGCAGACTCTGTTCTACTCTTTAGCCCTTTATCGTGCTCGTTAAACGAATTGGAATATGAATATTAGCCTAATTGATCGAGCCGTTACGCCGACGTTCAAGTTTTACACTTAGCAACACATTTGGCTATTCATTTTTATTATATACCTACTGTGCGGCGTTGTAGGTGAGGAGGGAAATAAAAAAAAATAACTACTCACCATACAGTCGACAATTAATTTAATTAATTAAATAAAATACAAATATCAGTAACAATAAGGGTCGTTCCGTGCCTAGGTGCAAACCCTCCGGTAGGGCCTTACTCCCCTGATTATAGGTGGACGCAAGATGGAGTGCGCGTCTTGTTGCGAAGGCCAGGCGGGAGGGTGTCTTTAGGGTTTTCGCTGAATTCCTTCAACATGAATTAAGTAGCCGAAGCAAGCAAGACGTAAAACGATTTCCTCAGCGGGAACATTGCAGTAATCCTTCAGCGAGATCGTAGCAATGACGTAGTACTACTGAAGATGGGTCTTAAGCGGTACGTAGCAGCGTATGAGGTTCCGTTTATCGGAACGTGGCAATGACGCGGCAATTCCCTCAGTGCGGGAACGTTGCAGGTATGTAGAAGGTTCCTAAGCGGAACTTAGCAGTAATGTAACACTACTCCCTCATTAAGAATGTAGCACCTCGGTTTGGGGTTATAACACACTGTTAATTATTACATGTTGGAACGTTGTAAAACGACTTTTACGTAAATTATACAATAATATACCGTGAAAGACAATAGTTGGACAATAGACAGTTGACATAAAATATGAATCGATAATTGTAGATAATAATTACTTTGACAGATAGTGTATAGTAACAAACGACCTGTCAAATATACACTTAAAATATTAAGATAGATAATAAATGTCAATTTCAAGCTGAACAATTAACGTAAAATAAAAAATGGATCATAACCACATCATACCGCAAATATTGGTATATGTAAGTACCGTGCATGGTAAAATCATATACCATGTGCATCTTGTTATTACTATATTACAAACACACCAATTTTATTATTGGTATAGAAGGGAAAATCAGCAACACAAACAACAACGTGAATTGTATTATAAAAGTCAATACACCAATAATCTTATAATTACAAGTTTAAAAAGTTAATGGGAATTTAGGTAATAAGGTTTACAACGTTGTAATTCATATAAAATCAAAGTTTTAATGGTGGTTTGTAAGACTGGTCTACTTTCATATTCATAAAGTACCTACGTAATACATATTTTAAGAGCTCATCTTTTGAACATTACCTAAATATCGCACCTAATGCAATAACAACGCTACGATAAAATAATGGATATCGTACTTGATTGAAAATAAAAAGATATTATCAATTAAGAAATACGTTAAAGATGTCTTGTCAAAATAAGAAAAATGTGCCGTTCCTGATATAAATAGCAAAACGTGTTATTTATAACAAAATGTATTTTCGCGAAAAGTTCACCATTCGTGTAAAAAAGAAACTACCTAATTCAGAATAAAAGTTCCAAGTATTAATTTCTACAATATTGTGGTGGTATAGTGATTTCAAAATGCAAAATTAAATATTGTACATTCAAGTTAATTAATTTATGCACATACTTATATAGTTATAGGTAACAAAATTTTTATTGATTGCTTTATTTATTGTTGCTTCAATTTTGGGAAAGTTAAAGTTGTAATGCACCTACAGTTAAAAAAAAAATGTATCTAGTTATCTAACTATTTTCAGACCATTAATGCCTAGCCATTATTATTGTTATTTAGTTGACTCCTTTTTCTTTTTCAAGTGGCTATTAATTACAAATTGTGTTAAAAGTAATAAATTAGTAAAGATATGTCTTCAACAATATGATACATTGTGATTCGTTTTGGGTTCGTTAAATTAATTAAATTTGTGTTATTAATGCAATAACGATAAAACGAACAAAAGGGCGTGTGTGTTGAGGCTACAAATATAAAAAAGGTAATAATTAAACACGCTTTACTAAGATATTATATTCCTTTTATATTCATTATTGTATTGTCAATAAATTGTCGTAATATTGTCACTGAAGCAAATCCTTGATAAGTGTGCAATATTTGAGTTAAATCTGTACGGTTTGGGTAGGTCATTAGCGAGTCGAAAGAATCGGTTGCATACAGTCATACGAACACACAGGTGAAGCTAGAAGCGGTTCAATAGAAGGCACTGGCACAGTACCTATAGTGTGATATTGTAGTGTTGCAGAGCAAGACTGCTTATAATTCTGTCGGTTTGTATTTAAATAATTAATAATTATGAACCTTAATATTGTAATACATGTCGCATTTTAATATTGTGTGACCTATCTGAATTTATAAATTTAGGAATTCAAATGCGAACCATATTTGGATGTTTCTGTATGAATGAAATGTTTTAATGTGCTATAAAAAAGGCTGCCACTTTCTAGCCTCCAAACTATCACCAAAAAAAAAATATCATAAATCGCTTCATTGCGATGTGAAAGAGAAACGGACAAACGAATTACTAAACAAATCTTCCCTGTGCCTAAGGATCGTGTGATAACTTGTTGTTGTTTAAATAAGAATAAATAATGAAACCAATTAATATATTTGGTTAAATTTTGCCGTATAATATTTATTATATTATTTAGGGTACGGATATACATATTATATTACATTCCGATTTTATTAGACCGTATATTGAATTAAAATTGGAACATATATTGTTTTAGTAACGAAGTACATAATATACAGAATATAGATATTAAATAATAACCGAGCATTTGAGTATGTACCTAGTCTATTATATAGGTATATTACTTGGTAATAATTGTACCGAAGTTTTACTTAGATTCTTACTAATCCAATTATAAGGTCTTTTGCAGCTATTGTGTAATAATAATTATAATATGTGGTAAAACAGTGGTTACTTACATGGTGCAGATGCCGGTGCAGGTAAAGTGAATTAAATTATGCGTCAGAAGAAGCAGCATTCACCTCTTCTAAATGACCTGGAGTGCGTCATGATAAATATTGAGGAATAAGAGAGAAGATAACCTATGTTAGCTCCACATCAATAAGGTAGTGCAATAGTCATGTAAGGAAAAAATAAAACAGGTTAAGTACAGTACAGGTACAGTACAGGATTTAGTCAAAAGTATAGTTACAGAAGGAACATAGTTTAAACATTATACTTTTTACTTTACATATATACATAATATTACTTTAGTTATATGTATTGGAAATAATAAGTTACTAAAAACGATTTCGTTCCATTGGTTAATAAATAAATAATGACGTAATAAACTTAAATATAAGTATACAACTTATATGAATAAGTTGTATATATCATTATCATGAGATAGATTGTCATATACTTATTTAAATAAATTGCCATTATTGTTATTATAAATACCTATGTAAGATCAAAGATGTTACATTTTTATGATTTTGAAGGAGCAACTATGCCTATACAGGGTTACTTGTAAAACACCAGCAACCTCGCAGGACAAGATAGCTAACATCATAAGTAACAACATTTGTTCTACGACTTTTGGCATAACGCAATAAATTATTTTTAAATGATTTTTTAAACTTTTATTGTACTCTCCTTACATTTGTAAGTCTATGTTCTATTAATTATCGGATGGACGACGCGACGCCCCCTTCCCCCTCTCGTTCGCTTTTTGTTTACGTAATTTTTGGGAGGCGTAGAGTTTATAATATTCAGACGGAAAATTAAATGAATATTTATTTTTGTATGAAAATAAAATCTAACAAATTATCAAAAGTCGTAGAACAAATGTTGTTACTTATGATGTTAGCTATCTTGTCCTGCGAGGTTGCCGGTGTTTTACAAGTAACCCTGTATATTCTTGCTGGCTCTTCTCTGTCGAGAGTCGAGACGGCTTTCCGAACCAGTGGTTAATTCATATTTTTCCTTATACTGACGATTTTAAAAAGTTTCTGGACGAGGTCTGGTTGATGAATGAAGTTTTGAGTTTGAAAAATTATGAATTAATATCGATTTGAATATATATATTGTAAAAATTATTATAATTTTGAATATACATACCTACGTATTGGAAAAAAAAGAAAAAAAAATAAATGAAAAGGAGAGATGTTGCATATAGATAGAATTAAGTATTATATTACTAGGCCGGGTGACACATTCTACTCTATCGCTGGTGTGGAGTGTCCGGTGTCCCTGAGTTGTGTGTACTAACTGATACTGGTGTTTAGGTATAGAATAGCATACCCGAAAATAACATATTTTATTTTATTAAATAAAATTAATTGAAAAGAATTAAAAATTCTAAAATAAGGGAGGGATGTAGTGTATGTGAGTGAAAGAGAGGGAAGTATTATGTCATCTCTTGCGCACGTGCAACGGTGACACCGCTCACACAGCTCAGTTGGCTGCGGGCGGTCGTAGTGAGAGGGCACGCGCGTCTAAGAGCCGATAATAGGGAAGGATATACACTACATCTATAATCGATATAGAAGCCAAAAATATAGTTTTTAGATTTTTGTCTGTTTGTCTGTATGTTCGTCCGGGCTAATCTCGAAAAGTACTGCATAGATTGACTTCAAATTTTGCATGAATATTACTAACAGGTCGGGTGAGGCTTTTTTAAACATATTATCATGCAATCACCTCCGGGGGAGGAGCTGTGAACCTTTACTTTTCTTACGTATTCCGTGTACTACGACAGCGTACAATCTAAAGACTCATGTTTAAATGTTGTTTTTGAGTAAGCCATCTAGCTTTACACTATAAAAACTACGTCATTTACGTAATTTGGGTAGAGAAACTGTTTAATGAATTTAACTTATTAGTATAAAGACAAATTTGATTCAGCGCCATCTATGAGATTTCGTAAAAATCAAATCAATTTACATGTTAACACTACTGAACACAATGTTAAAAATTAATAATTTAAATATAATTATGTTATTTATTTATTTAACTCTTTAACCCATATCTTTCCCTTCCCTATAAGGTGCGCTTATAATTCGTGTGAATATACTACATTAAAAGTGAGGGTAGATGTTTATTATTTTAAGTCAAACTAGACACCATTACAGTTAATCTAATATTGATTGTGTTCATTGGTTACATTTTTAAAAATCTTCGTGTTTTAAAAATTCGATCACGAGGCGGGACTCTAATACAAAAAGGTTAGTTCGTTGATAATTATTATTCCTTCATCATTTACATGTTGTTAGTAAAAATATACTTTGACTGTTAATTACTTTTGTTCAGTATTTATCTGTATGAATATTGCTTGGTAATTAATATATTTTCATGTCGTATACCTAATTATAAACATAAGTGTGATGTGAAACTAGCTGGATTTATTTTTACACACTCACAGTCTTATATTTTGTGTTAATGTTAAAATAGTATTAATAGTGTAAATCATAATATTTTTTCAAAATTAAAAATATTTCCTTTTTTCTGATGGTGTTGGCATCGAATTAAACCGCGCTGTCGTTTCGTTCACAAAAAGTGATGTTATGAGGACCGAATATGTAGCCGCCTCAACTTACGGAAACGAGAGTAACCTGCGTTGTCTGTTAGTTATTGTATAGTCGAATTTAACGTTACATGGAAATTGGAATCTAAATATATGTATACTTATATAATTATATTAAATCTGTAGAGGTCAATTCTGTACATGAAATATATTTCCTAAATAACTATCACGAGGTGATTAGGGATCGACACTGACGCCAAAAATTTTTGTCCGTCTGTCTGTCTGTATAACCGTTATAGAAACAAAAACTACTCGACGGATTTAAACGAAACTTGGTACAAGATCAAAGCCAGGGTAAGCGCTCCACCCAGCCCCACCGTGGCTACGCCCATGCTGAATTACTACTTAACATACAATTATTGAGTAAATACGTACTACCATAAATAATTAAAAGAATTGTTATTAAAATTTCTTACTAAACTGAGCTAAAAAACTTACGTACCAACTTATTAAAGAAAATCAAGAAATGAAATGCCTAACCTATACCAAATAGTTACTACATAATATTGTAATTAAAAATTATGATTAGTATATAATATCGAAAATCAAAAAAGAAATGCCTAACTAATTCTACGTAAAATTTCTTTTAAATTATGTCATATTATTTTTTAGGAACCAGGGGGGGAGAGGAGCAAATTCTATTTCCTTCCTTTCTTAAATGGATGTTTTTAATAATGTATGGTGTAGCCACTGATCAGCTTAATCGATACTCGGTTTTTATCAAATCCAGCAACAAATCCAAATTAGATCTTTCCTGTCTCACGCACGTAACTAAAGGCTGAAGAGAGAGAGAGCACGTAACTAAACCGTTTAGACGAAGAAAAGTCTATAGAAAAAGGAATAAATAATTTCATTAACTTCCCGACGATCTTTAAAAATAAATTATAACTTTCATTTTTTTCATTCCCACTTTTACCCCTATGTAGGTATAATAAGTGGATGAACCGATTTTGATACACTTTATCTAAGAACCAGCGTCGGAAAATATTCTGCCTAACAAAAAAACCGCATCTAATTCGGTTTACCTGTTAGCCAGCTACGGTGCCATAGACAGACATACACACACACACACACACAGAAATACATAGCGGTCAAACACATAACACCAGTCTTTTTGCGTCGGGGGTTAAAAATATAATACGACATAATTTAAAGGACATTTTATGTGGAAAATTTACCTATACACCAGGGTAGATAATTTTTGAAACAAAAAAAATCGCAGTAGGATGAAACCCATTAGAAAAGGAGGGGAATATGATAAAAATGTAAGGAAAAATAAATTACGGTCAATCGGAGTTCGGGAAGTGGGAGGGGGGGAGCTTTTAAGAGAAAAAAATGGTTTCTCTCGATTTCTCGATATTATTATCGAGACCTGCTAATTTTTTTCTACATATTTTAATTGTACAGACATCACTTTTTCACAATTTTATTATATGTATTGATGATGATGATTGATGATTATAACACTCTTAGTCCGTTTTAACTTAATTTTTATTCACCCGCATCAGTGCCACCTAAAAAATCTTTATATCGAAATTCGAGCAAAGCTAAGAAAATGAGAAATAAGAGTTCTCAAGGATCGTTAGAGATAAGAGGCTTACTATTGACCGAAAACAACATGTGTTATGCCGAACCTGAAACCGCTTCACAACGAGAATTGCGGCTCACAGCTGACCGCGAACGGCATGTACTATCCTGTGAGACCGAAACCTTCACTGAGAAGGTATAACGTCTCACAGCTGATCGCAAATGGCATATTGTACTATCCTGTGAGACCGAAACCCTCACTGAAAGGGAATTACGTCTCACAGCTGATCACGACCGTCATATTTTATCTCGAGAATCTGAAACTTTTACTCAATATGAAGACCGTTTGACAAATAATAGGGTGCACCATAATATTATTCGATCTCTCGAAGATGAACATGAGCATAAGCAATGACTAGAGTAGGGACGCGAATATTACCATTATTTGAGACAAGAACGATTAATAAGTTTGTTTAATGAAAGATTAAGAATTGAAACTCTTGAAACGGACGAATAGCGAGAGGCCCGTCTTACTGCAGACAGATTTCGACATAGTCTTAATGACTTAGAGGTAAACATAGAAGATCAATCTACAAATTCGGTGGTGTGGTCCAACAAAATAATATAAAAGTGGGTTTGCTTATAACCTCACAATTGATTACAGATCATCTTCTGTATAGGCGATATTAACGTAGTATGTTCTTTTTGTAATGCTTTAAAGTGGAGTAAGGAGTCGGCTTTCGTTTGAAGATAGAATAGATAGTTTTAGAGGAACATGTGCAATCTAAACAGTTCTTAGACAATATTAGCTCTTATAGTAGTGCGTTTTAAATGATCCTTTGGTGCTCAACAATTATCAGAGGGTCCTTTCATGCTTACTTTTAAGATACAAGGTCAAGTTTATCATTTGATAGGATCCCTTTTGCCTGAAGGCCAACCTAAGTTTCTTTAAATATATTTTGTATTCGACTACGACGAATAGTCGAATACAAGAAATCAATATTTCTCGAATTTAAAACTGAACTCATTTCACAATTTTAGAACATGTTTCATCAGGTTAATTCGTATGTATGCGTTTTAAATCGACATTAGAAGCTTTTCCTCAAGATGGTGATATTAATATAAAATTGGTATAAATGCCGATAGGCGGACGTCTATCGGCACTCAGGAATTCCACAGCCACAATTTCACAGGCCACAGTATTACAATTTTTCCTACAGTAGGGCGACGAATGTATTTTCGCATAGCAACGGAGGGGAACTCGTGGGGGGTCAAGTGACGCGGGTCACGTACCACAAACATGCTTAGTTTGTGGTACCGAGCGCGAAAGAAAGTCATCGTGTTTTTAGTAAAGTTACCTACTATGTAAACTAACGAAATTTATTACTTAGGTACATATTCTATAATGGTGCGCTCAAACTGTTAATCTACATTTAATTTAGATTATTATTTTAATTACTAAGTAATGTAGAATTTAAATCACATTCATTCATGTTTTCCTCAGATTTTCGATGTCCTCCGATTTTAAGATTTTCTTATCAGAGTGTTCAATTTTAATGTAGTTAAATTTTATAAGAGACAATTAAGAACATTCAAAAATAAAGTGTCACGTATTTTTTTTAAACGACGTATGACGAAAAACGACGTTATCGCGGACGAAGTCGCGGGCAACAGCTAGTATACAATACATGGCCATGTGTCAGTTTAAATATAAATGCTTTGATACCGTTCGATTTTATTGGCTATAAAGTGAAATATTCTTTTCATCAACTCACAATATAAAGACAAATTATTTATGGCGTGAAACAGTAGTGTAGAGTCTCAAATAAAAGACTGAATTTTTTCATCGACAGCCCTTTTTATCCCGATAAATTTCGATGTCAATTTGTTTACAAAGAGTTTTTCTATTTGAGTGAATCTCTATGATTTTATTTTTGTGTTTAAAATATTGAAGGTTGAATCTTGTTAGTGACAAAATCTGTAAAGACGTTCAATGATTAATTATATTATATGTTTAGTTAATAAATATGTTACCAATGCTGCGGATAACCTTCAAATACCTACCTTATCTAAAAACATACCTATAACTTATTAACTATAAATTTCTTTTAATAATAATTTTAGCATGATCGAACAAATGAACTAAAAATTCCAATTTCCAATTAATTAAAATTATATATTAATTAATTTCAAGAGGCTTGCAATAAAATTACTAAGAAAATAAGCATGTTTTTATGTCTCGAGGAAAGTCAGTTATTTTTTATTCTATTTAAAATATAAATCAGTATAACACTAATAATTTTAAGTAAATTTTAATGAAACGCGACTTCGTCGAACCTCATTATTTTTTAAAAAATTAAGAAAACTTTCTAGAGAGATGGAATAAATTTAATAAGAATTATTATAATACCATTTATATAGTACCATGTTGTACAAAAATACATATTTTTATTTTAAAATCACAATTACTCAAACAATAAACCAAAGTCAATGAATTCAATACAAATAACCTATTTATACATCTTAGATTAGCACAATACGAAATTGACCTATTTCCTTCTCCATCAAGTGGAATTCCCTCAAATGATATTTCATACTTGACAGCAATTTATTTTTATTGTTTCAGATGCGACACGGCGTCTAGATCAATTTTATTACATCGCCACTTACGCTGTTACTTCCAAGGTAATATCTCTTAGATTATATTTTATTTTATTATAATGTGCTACTAGTTTTCCGCCCACGGCCTAACCTGTATAAATCTTATCAAATTATGCACTAAAATCTTCTTCCAGAACCACTCTACCTATTAAAAGAAACCGCATCAAAATGTGTTGCGTAGTTTTAAAGAATTAAACAAACATAAAGACTAACATTGGGAAGCGACTTTGCGTTGCTAGTTAAAAGCACTAACTACTAAGTTTTAAGAACGTTTCAAATATAAATTTTCTACTTCAAGTAAAAATATTAGTAAACTAAATATATCTGTAATTTATTTCCTCCACTCAAAATGTTATAAAAAACTTATAATTACGATTTGTAAAATGATGCATGAAATCTTCCCGCCAAGAACAATAAGCGTATTTATAGTGTGTAATAACAATGGCTCCTCGTGTCTAAAATTAAATAAATGTAAATATAAATACGGCATTAGATCCGTGTAGTGGAACGCAAATGTGTTTGTTATTGATAAACATGAATGAAACCGCATGGTTTTATTAATAATTTCATAATAAAAGTTCTATTTCGTTAGCCAATTTTATTCGTAAACTTTACAAATATTATTAATTTCATTAAAATGTTTTTCTCTTTAGTGCAATCACTAAAGAGAAAAACATTTCAATAGTAACTCGTATCTCAATAGATACGAGTTAATGGCTTTGTTTACTATGGAAAATTTTAACATTATTATCTTGCCTCTATAAGTTTTGATAATACACTGTGTAGATTTTCTTACTAGTTGAGAAATCACAGATACGAATTAAAAATCTATCTATAATAACTAAATAAAAGTCACCTGCAACTACGGAACTGTACAGTAGCACACATAAACAAATAAACATCAACAACAAACAATACATATTATAAATTTCTTTGCAAAAGAAGAATAACTCGCTCAAATGCTCCTACGATTCATATATAAGACGATGGATTGTACCACGATATGGATTTACGGACAAAGCAAGGCGATAAAAAGAAACTATACCGTATTAAAGTAAAAGAATAGACGTATTATGGTTGTTTTTGCTAAGCCAAAGGCTAGTAACACTTGATAGACAATGTTGGTAGACAAAAGCCTTTGTCCAGTAGATTGGATTGTAGATACTACATCTTGTGTGTGCATACAATGTAGCCACACTAACATGTTCTTCAAAGTTCAAGTTCCTATCCCAATATAATATGAACATCATCTTAATTGACTCATAAAGCGAAGCATTAGAGAATGCTTTAAAATCTAAAATTTGCCTTGTTTTAATTTTTACTGCCGAGTTTCCCACAGATGCATATAAGTATGATTAAGATTTCTGCAACAGGCTCTATTGACTTTCTGGGCTCTATTAATAGAGAAAATAACTAAGCAAAAAGTATTGTAATGAGGATCAAATGTAATGTATCTATTTGGTAGATATTCATTAAAATTCAATGGTGTATTTTATTGTTTCAAAATAATATAAGGCTGTTTAAAATAAGCGTTTTGTTATTTGTAAAGCTTTAAACTTTTACAAATTAACACGGAATTCAATAAATGTTCAACATTCCACCAAATCGATTCTCATTTGCTATTTGACAGCAGCATGTCTCACCCCACGCGTGCAGACAATATTTAACAAACAATACGTCTTTATTTATCCGCCAGAAAACGTACGGACTCACCCATTGTTCTATTTTAGCGGAACGCTTTGTAAACACCGAGGCTTGACTGCCAAATATCCAGTCTACAACCACAAATAGGTATTTAACTAATTCTTGGAGAACATTACATAATTTGTTTCCAGAATGTTCGGGAAAATAAATACAAGTTTGTTGAGGGGATCAATTTGTTGTATCTGCGTTTACTTCACTTTTTAGCTAGATCTATTCTCGCTTATAATCTTAATACTTTATGTCTTAGTTATTGTTCAAGAGAGTACATTTTAATATAAATATTAATAAGAAAGTAAAAGTGTCATAGATTAACTTTCAAACTTTGAACCTGAGAAATATCAATTTTATTACAGCGATTGATATTTATTTCATAGCGAAGAAATGTTACATAAAATTCAATCACTGAAAAATGATACATTTCGAATACGCAATTCAAAAGATTCAAATTCTAACATTAAGTATCTTATTTTGTTCCAGATCCATTGCGCGTCCAGCAGCATTATTATCATAAGCAACAGAAACAAAATGTAAGTGAACAGTGTCCAATAAGAAATTATATTATTTAAGAGCTACTTGGTAAAATGGTCCTATGGAAATTCTTCGGACACTGTCGAGGGTAATCTTATAATCTTGACGTATAATCAGGGTAAAAGGCCAAAGAAAACAATCACTATTTTAAAGTGATTTTGTGAGAAGCAGGAATTCAGGTCACTTGTATTATGTCATAAATTTGGACTGTTTTGAAATGATATGCATATTCTCGAATAAATTTTATGCATACTTTATATTTTTCATCTGTCAAGTAAGATAGTCACTATGCATATTGAAACACTAAGTTACACTGCTTCTAAGTATGCGTTTATTATTAACGAGCATATAGCAATTATCAGGTGGTATTGAAATGTGAATTGATGGGTTCTATACGTCCCCTTATATCGTGTAGGTACTTCATGCGATATCTACAGAAAGTCTTAAAATAACTTATACACACATGGAAAGTAATTAAAAACCTCTTGTAATTTTATAATAAAAACAGTTTATCACAAATATAATAATTAATGTTAATTTCCTTTCTTTACAGGTAAAGACCTTGAAGTAGAGAACATTTTACGTAAATCGGACAGACAGACGCTGCAACAATGGAGATAGAAGAAGTAGAAATGTATGGCAACGGCAACTACGCGTACGATGAAAATGGCACCTTCAACAGCACTTTCGAGAACTGTCCCAACATTAATCTTCCTGTGGTGTACGTGGTCACGCAAATCCTGTACGCTATAGTGTGTGTCGTCGGCCTTCTGGGTAACACTCTGGTTATATACGTCGTCCTGCGCTACTCGAAAATGCAAACAGTAACCAACATGTACATCGTCAATCTAGCCATCGCAGATGAATGCTTTCTGATCGGCATACCCTTCCTCATCATAACCATGTCGCGTGGAGCGTGGCCCTTCGGCAGGTTCATGTGCAAAGCTTACATGATATCCACCGGAATCAACCAATTCACGAGCAGTATTTTTCATTGCATCATGAGCGCCGATAGATACATAGCGGTGTGTCATCCGATCGCCGCGCCGCGGTTTCGGACGCCATTCGTGTCTCGTATCGTGGCGGCAACCGCCTGGACCGCGTCCGCTCTCGTCATGACGCCGATATTTATGTACACAACCTTGATACCTACCGAGAGCGGGGTATCTTGCAACATCGTGTGGCCGGAACGCGACTTCAACAAAGGATCGAGGACTTTCACGTTATACTCATTTGCATTGGGCTTTGCCGCGCCGTTAACACTCATTTTCATCTTCTACTGCCTCGTTATTCGCAAGCTGAAAACTGTGGGGCCGAAAAATAAATCCAAGGAAAAGAAACGCTCGCACAGAAAGGTGACGCGGCTGGTGTTAACGGTTATAGCGGTATACGTACTGTGTTGGCTTCCTTATTGGACGTTTCAAGTAGCCCTAATTTATTCCCCTCCCACGGAGTGTGCGAGCCGCATAACAATTACCGTTTTCCTAGTCGCCGCCTGCTTCAGCTACAGCAACTCGGCTATGAATCCTATTCTTTATGCTTTCTTGTCGGATAATTTCAAGAAGAGCTTCCTGAAGGCGTGTACGTGCGCTGCCGGCAAGGATGTGAATGCGGCTTTGCATGTGGAAAATAGCGTGATACCGAGGAAGAAAGGTGCCGGGGCAGCCCGGGCGCAAGCTAGAGCCGCCAACGAGAAAAGAAAGGCTGCTCCGGGGATTGGCGGGTCTAGATCCGAGGCATCTACCGCGATGACGTCCCAGTCGATGGCGGTGAACGAGCCGCTGCACCTGGACAGCCGGCCGTCGACGCTGACCCCGCTCATAACGCCAAACGGCCTCACGCACACGAGGCTCTGAGTGCGGGCCTCTCGCCGCCAGCGCGAGCCCTCCCAGTCGCTCCTCGAGGAAGACACTCTGATTGTATCTATAGATTAGTTCTGTGTAAGCGCATACGTGTATAATCTCCGACAGCTGAGTGACATGAGCCCTGTCATTCTAGCTGTCGAATATCTTATCAAATCTCGATGTTATTTAAATGTCAAATTGATGTGTTGCGCGGGCGGTTGCACTGGGCGCGTATACGAGGTTCCTTGGAGTCGCGGCGAGTGAACATTAGGTGTGAGGTTATGTGTAAAGTTATGTGGACGGACGTGTTTCGACCTGGGGTTGTAACGATGAATTTATTAAGTTTAGGTAGTTTTCTCGCAAGGCGAATAAGTTTAACATTTGTATACCAGTTAGTGTAAAAATGTACATATCGTGTAAATATTCATAAATTGTCATATTGTCAGAATTGGATTAAATTACATATTGAATATTGGAGTTGTGTTTTTTCTTCTACTTTCCTATAACATAATATCAGCCTATCAGAAAATATTGATGTCCCGAGTGACTTGGTGAAAGCGACAAATCTATACCTACGTATACTTCAGTCATTTCCTGATTGATTTTCTTTTAGGGCAAGGGTTGACTTCACTGTCCTACTGAATTAAAATCAATTCAGCTACATTAATATTTGTCCTTGAACATCAGGCAAAGCGATATGATTTATCTTACTAAATAAATAGAGATTACTGTAAAGAGTGTATAAACACTGAACCGATTTATTAATGCTAAACTACCTATCTATAAGAATGAACAAGAAGCTTAGTCAATCTTTACATAACAACTATTACTTTTACGCATATACGATGCAGATGCATGTACATGTACAATATACACATAACAAAATTTTATTAAGTTTTTACTGTATGTACTAATCAACGAAATAGCTCTACCGATTCTGATAAGTTAATCTAGTGTAATAACGAATATTCTAGAGTGTAGACTTATATGATTCTTAAAAAGAAATTTAAAGTTTGGGCTCAAAAAATGCAGTTACATATTAATTTTAACTAGGCTACACATTTCACAGTAAGGGTATAATTGATATTATAGTAAAATTTATTTTTAACTAGCTTTCCGCCCGCGGCTTCGCCCGCGTTTTCAGAGAAAAACCCGTTCTCGTAGGATTTCCGGGATAAAACCTATCCTATGTCCTTTCTCGGGTATCAAAATATCTCAATACCAAATTTCATGCAAATTGGTTCAGTAGTTCAGGCGTGATTGAGTGACAGACAGACAGACAGAGTTACTTTCGCATTTATAATATTAGTATGGATTGCAACCAAATATTTTAATCACAGGTCACTGTAGTTAGCTTATTCCTATATTATCAACATTGCAGAGCTGAAACCAAAATAATACATAAAAGAGAGTATGTAAAATTTTCTTGGTACGATCTTGTTGACTCTATTGGAAATTATTACTCTTTAGCTACAGAACCTTAACCCATGACCTTTTATACAAGTAATAATAATTTAGTAAAGAAGCTCAAATTTCACAGATGAATTTACTTGAGAGAGCATAAACTATCAAAGAAATTAAATGTCAACGATGCTGATTGCAATAGCAAAGAACATTGCAATAGCAAAGAAGTGTTTAAAGTGAATATAGCTTTACAAGGAATCGAGTTCACAACAAACGTTTCAGTCTGATTAACTCAAGTTTTTAAAGGGCATCGTTGACATTAATATTAAAGCAAATCAACTCAAGAAAACGGAGTTTAAACGCAATCCTACTACTATTATAAATGCGAAAGTTTGTGAGGATGTGTGTGTGTGTGTGTGTTTGTTACTCTTTCACGCAAAAACTACTGAACCGATTACAATGAAATTAAGCACACATATAGAGGGTAACTTGGATTAACACACAGGATAGGTTTTATCCCGGAAATCCCACGGGAACGGGAACTATGCGGGTTTTTCTTAGAAAACGCGGGCGAAGCCGCGGGCGGAAAGCTAGTCTCTTTATAAGTTTAACTTTTAAATGATTCAAATGATTATATTGTTAACTCGACTCCGAGAACAAGTCATATATTATGGAAAGTTGTCAACATATTCCAAGCATGTTACATTTTTAAGGCTTCTTGTATGTTAAGAGAAAATTAAATAAGGCATTGAAGTTAGGAATTTAATAATGTTCGACGCGTTTGATCGAAAATTGTTTACGATAATAAAAAAACTTTTTAAGAAATTGTCGTTCACTTGATATTTTATTATTGGTAAAGTTTAGAAGATATTATGTAATAAGTAGGCATTTTTTTTCCATTTGCTCTGTAGAGTTATTATAATTACAGTTACCTTAATAAACCATCAAACTTAGATTAATTCTCTTTATAACTTTGTTTTTTATTGAAGTTAATATTTTTAAGAAAACTTTCGTTAATATAAAATTTAAATAGGTTAAAAACTACCGTGATCTACAATCTGCTTTAAAACTAATGAACTACGAAACTACTCTAACTTAAGAAGTTTCCTGGCTAACTTGTTTAAATTTTAATTTTAATGCTAATTTGAACTACGTAATTACTGGTTTGTTATTGAAGCTATAACTAAAGATAACAATAACATAGAAAGCATTCAAAATCTATTATAAGACATACCAATTTATGTAATCAAATAATATGAAAATAGTTTATTACTAAAGAGCATAACCATCTATCATTATTAAAGTCTAATGTGACGTATGACCGACATCCAAAGAGAGGCAGAGCGAATTACATAAAAAACTACTAAAGCTTTAAGAACGAGCTTGTGTTAAACATGTATACCACGTACCAAATATGTATTATTTAAAAAAGTAAAATATACAAAGAAACTCACGTACAACAGCCAATAAAGCAAATGAGTAGAAGATTAATCTGCCGATGTATGTCACGCCGACGCGACGGAGGGGCAGACAAATTGACAAGCCGCCCTATATTTACATGTACACGACTTCACATGAGATTAATATTTGCATACAAATATGAGCAAGTGGCTGACGTCAGCTGTGGTCAGTCTGAGCGATTGAATCGAGCTCAATTATGCATGTGCTAGCAATGAAGAAACTGTATGTAAATTAATGTTAGTTAAGAGTTAAGATCGTGAACAGTATAATATGGTATGGTGAATGTTGGTTTATAGTCACAATCGAACTAGAATTTTAATCTTAACTGTCTTCATTTGAAATTTATAGCTCTTGTGCTCTTATTAGATTCATTTATACAGTTTAAACTATTTGTACGTTTATTTAAAGAAACAATTCATAATATTATTAAATTTAATTTTATTTTACTTCAAATAATAATATTATAAAATACTTATTTTGCAAGAACTGTGTAAGATTTATATGTACATAATTCATAATTCAGCACAAATCGCCAATTTACATCACCAAGAGGTTATTAAAAACATATTAAGTATTCCTTTTAGGCAGCCACCCTTTACGTTCCTTACTTCAAACGTTAACTTATTTCCTTATAATAAAACCATCAAAGCTCACGATATTTAATTTCCGTGCAATAGCGTTGTTTGCGTATAGAATGAAGTGTCCGTATGTTGGTCAACTTATTGAATTGGGTTTGTGGGTCAATTGTGTACCACCACTGTACCACGCTATCTTATGCAGGCTTGGAGGTAATATCATTAATAATGTTGTATTTTTGAAGTGTCAGTGGTAGAGTCGATTGGTATTAAGTGAAGTCCCATGTCCCCTAGTGGGATAAGGGGCAGATGCATTATACATCTGTTTCACTGATCGATTTTCTTTAGGGACAAGTAGGTGATCAGCCTTTTGTGGCCTACCAGACCGAGACATTGTTTTTTTCTTCGTTTCCACCGGGAATCGAACCCACGACCCCTCGGTGCTACGTTCAACCACTGTACCAAGGATCCGGTCCGATTGGTATTACATATAGTATAATTTTAAATATATACTTAATATACATATAGATAATTAACACCCAGACATAGAGCAAACATCGATGTTCATCACACAAATATTTGCCCTGGGTGAGAATTGAACCCACGACCTCTGGCTTCGAAGGCAGGGTCGCTATCAACTAAGACAACCCGTCAGAATAGATTATTAAATCTTTTTGGATTCGAACGCTCTTAAAGAGATCTAGTTAAGGCAAAGAAATTTTTTCTTTTGAAATCTGAGTAAGCATTTCACTTGATTATGCATCTTGCTTACAAATATTATATTATTGATAAATGATTCTGTATCTGATGAATTTCAATTAAATAAAAATATTCTACTTTTATTAATCTTTCTTGCCCTAAAAACAAATGTTGTTGCAAACCCATTTATTACAGAGAACTAAACAAATCCTCACAAAGGCCATTGTTCAAAAGTCAAGATGAAGATATATTGTGACATTTTCATATTTCGCACAAAACAAAGGTTAGTCATTAATTATCACCTAAAATGTCGGGGAAAATCGTCCCCGGATCGCCGTAAAACAATACTGTTTAATTAGTCTATATCATTCTTCTGCTATTTATAACTTTCACTATATTGGAATAATAAAAAAAAAAAACTTCGCCATACATTTATCGCATTTATTCCTCAAATTTTAAAAACATTATTAATAGGTAGATGGAAATTCTTGTTTCACAACTACTATGATAAAATTCTTACGGGATTAGTCGAATTAAAATGCCTAGTTCGATTTTTGATCTTTTAGCCAACTGTTTTAATTACCTACAATATTATTGTAACTTGTGATCTACATAGAAAACTATATTTATTTATAGCACTATTGGGTGTAGATTTAGAACCTTTGTCCTACATGTACGTATCCTACAAACTTGCGAACGCAACACGAGAGACGCACGGGAGCCATGCTTCACGGGAAAACGAGCCTTAAAGATTAATGACTATTTCTTCCCATTACATATGGATATAATACACGCTCCATTTACCTTTCCCCACTTCATTACGTGCCAATTTAGCTTACAGCTGAAGCTCTGTTACAGCTTAATAGACTTATACGATAATTAAGATGATGGACAGACTGTATACAGGAGCATGCATGAAATAGTGGTGTAGTTAATGAAGTTATTATTATTAATCATAGTTTAATGAAGGCTGAAGAGAATTGAATAACATGTAAAATAAATTTTTCAAAATCTTTATGCGCATACGACCTTTATTTAAGAAGTTACGACTTAAGTATGTATATAAACAATAATTTAAACAACACTAGTAAATGCTTTTCTTTTCTTTGATCTAAACCAAATCTAAACTTATCTAAGTATAAAAGAGTGACAGTTATATAACTGGCACATTACAGCACATAAAACTCAAGAATACTTACTGAACGAATTTTAATGATTTTTAGTCCGTTGTGTTTGTGCTAAATGTAAAGCTATTGAAAAATGAGTTTACTCATCGCAAATAATTTTAGGTATCATCCTTTAATTAATGATAATAACGTACCATAAAAACATAAAACATTAATAATTATTGTTTACACAACACGATATTTTGCCTCGTGCTACCGAAATTTGGAATCAGCTCCCGCGGACAGTGTTTCCAATGAGTTACGATTAGGGGACCTTCAAGAAAAGAGCGTACACCTACCTTAAAGGCCGGCAACACACTCGCCATACCCCTGGTATTGTGGGTGCAAGTGGGCGACGATGATCATTTACCATCAGATGACTCGTCTGCTCGTTTGCCTGCTCTTCACATAAAAAAAAAAAAAACGATAATTTGAACCAATTGCCTGTAAAGGCAATATAATAATTATAGGCCGAAACGTGGAGCCTCCCATTGAAGTAGGTCGATTGACAATTAGACGCGGACACCAGGCAATGTTTACCGCTCAACGCTTGTATCCAGGGGTAATTGATTTTGGGATTACGAATTTAGAGGCGTCATGGAAAAATCGCTTTATCGAGACGACTGTTTGTTTTGTGAATTTGTCTGTAAATTGGTGTATGAATTATGGATGTTGGTGATTAAAGTACTATTTGTAATAAGGATTGTAGGTTACGTTGTGTAAAGGTGTTATACCTCGATAATCTCTAAAAAGCAGTCAACAAATGACTTCCCCAATAATGAAAATACGATAGCAATCTACCTAAAGCAAACAAATATTTCGTCATATTCTTAACAACTGAATCAACTGTGAATTTACAAAGGTGTGCACTGTGCAGTCAATGATATTAAAATCCTAAGTCATTAAAAAGTCCCTAAAGCTATCTTTAATACAAAATTTCTTTATTACTCCTAAACTCTATCACAGAATCAAAACTCACAACAAAATGAAAACTCTGCCTTTATCTAAGTGTTTAATAAATATTTATATGATATCCCGACATGTCCCAAAGTTGGCATTCAAAGTCTGAACAGGAGCGATCAAACTGTCTGCAAGACACGTCGTTGAGAAGTTATAATTGGTCCCATCCCACCCCCAGGGGATTCCCCAACTTCGTAAGCTCCTAAAAATTAATTGCGATAAATCTTTATAAATATGAGTCGTTGAGTGTCCAGAAATGTTACGGATAATGATGTTTATATTCGAATTTTCTTGATATTTATAATCGTTTTCTTATTTGCTAAAGTTTAATACGAGTTTTTATGTCATCAAACATACTTTCTAATTAAGTATTTCAATAATTATATGAGCATACAGTTTATTATATCATTATTATATTACTTTTAAGGGTGTACTTACTCTTACTTGGTTACTGAACGAATCTTTGAAATTTGGCCGTTATCTAACGAAAATCTTATTGCATTCATGTATTTAAAACATAAATAAAGTAACTGAAATTAATGCATGTTATATATTTACTCCCATATAATATCATACTATCATTTTATTATTGTAGAGTTTATTTAAACAATACAATTGATATACTGCTGGTACTAATATAGTAACGTATACACAAGCAAATCTCGCGTGAAAACAAATATATGTAAAATATTATATTGTTTAGAAAGTTTAAGCGAAATAAATTGGGCCAGAACGAGAACAAAAGGCCCATAACATTACACTAAATTTCCATTATTTCTTGAATTCAGAGTCCGTGTCACGATACAGAATTTCATATTCTTATAAGAATAAATGATTATATCTTTAAAACCTTATGAACTTGTTATTTTCGAAATATATACAAGTAATGACGAAATTTTATGTTGTATACCTGCAAGTAAATATATTTAAGAGTATCGGACGAAGATGTAAAAGAAAACTACAACATAAAAACATGTTCTTTTCTTGTGAATCAAACTACTCTAATAACATAGGTGCCCCGTCAGAATCAAGTCTTGGAAAAGTTTGTTCTAAACACAAAATATAGAGCTTTTTAAACGAGTGAGTTGTTCACTAAACTACAAAACAAAAGATAAACAGATCGAAAGCTTGTAGTTTAAAAGATTTCACTGTAGTCTGTGCATCGCAGATAGGACACAATTATATATTGTGGTAATGATCGCTCATGATGCGGCAACGCTCCCAGGGCGTGCTACGGGGATTATTGTTAGGGCTGCTACTACTTGTGTTAAAAAAATATTTAATTTAGACTTTATAAATTTTGAAGCTTACTTTCACTTGTTTGAATGTAATAAAGTGAGATTATTATTTTAGTATGTAAAGTTTTCAAAATTATAAAAGAGTGCAGTGAGAAACAAAGTAAAGAAATATAATTATTTACACAGGTATACACCTGTTTGTACCTATACACATACTGTTGGGCTTTACTTGCAAGATAAATATCATAAATATATTCAAAAGTAAAATATTTATTTTATTTCAATTCGGTATTATTCCATAAATAAATCTTAATATAAGCCATTTCACGCCTACGTGAAGTATGTATAGAGATTTTTAACAATACAGTCGACAAGTGTGGGCTGACTAGTGACTATCAGGTGCTTGACGTGTAAATTTCCAGAATATTTCAAAAGTTTTCTGTATCATTTCTAGTTAACTTGAGGTTAATAACATCAAAACTTAAATGACACGTATTGTACACGTAATGATTGTATTTATGATTTACAAAAATACGAAAGTTTAACACTATGACACTAAAATGGAACTTGAACAATACCGTTTTAACGCCTACATAATAAATAGTAAAAAGAAGTGAAGTATATAAACTTTTTGAATAATTCAGTTATCACACAGTTATCATGATTTCTAAAACATAAATAACCTAGGGTTCTAATAAAAGTCATTTTTCTACGAATTTATATAAATCGCCCTATTAAAAATATATGAAAAAACTTTTTCTATCCATTATTTCAATTAAAAATCTTCGTATAATAACACGAAAATAATTCAAATTTATTATAACACATCGTGTTCTGCTATGCCAATAAAAATAGCGTACAAATATTTAAAAGATTTAAAATCCATTGGTAGCAGCCCTAAATCATAAGGATAGTCGTACACCTGAGTCAGCCCCGCGACCAGACGGCTGAGATGAATAGTACCGAGCTTTGAGGCCCTTGACCCTACAGGTGTTTATATTTCGTTACATCCCGAGCTTTATGTTGTCACAGTTTACGTGGTAATTCTGAAAAATGTATTGTATCTTAATACGATTAAAATTCGTGAAATATATTCTTCTTTATTCAACGTTTGAAGATTAGTTCCAATGCTGAACTTCACCTGCGATCTGTTTTTATCTGGACACTTTAGACCGTCGTCTTAATATTTAAAATCTTTATTTGTTAAAAACTCTACCTTGTAAATGTACAAAGTCTTGTTGTATCGAAACTTATCAAAATATAAATACAAGTACTCACATATATTATCAAATTTAATTAATATATCAGTGAATGAATGAAAATGAATAAATCGCGTTTAAAATCCGTTAAAAAGTCTTTAATTTCTAATATATCAGTTCCAATCTCAATATTTGTGTCAGAATAAGCAACGTCTGCCTGCATAATTGTTTAAAATACCTACAACTCCATATATAACTGTTTTCAATTTTCCCAAAACAATTAATAACTAATAGCTCGTAGGTTGTTTCGACAAAAGACAGCAAAGGTATATTCCAAGTATAATAAGTAAGCTTTGTATAAGCTATATTTGCGCTCCTTTCATCATCAGTTAATATTATCACTACGGAGTGTAAGCTCGCTGGAAACATTATTATTTAGTTATAAACTATACATCTTTAGTTTATTCGTGGAAGCTTTTGAAATAGCTCTTGTATGAACAGACCATGAACGGATACTGTGCACTAAAAATCTTCTTCAATATTCGGAGCTTTTTTGCATGTATTTAAATTATTGGATGTAGTTTTGAACCTTATTTGACAAGAAATAAATTACATAATTGACCACAGTGTAGATTGAATTATACTTTTATAAATCTTGACACGGAGCGACCTCCTTTGCGGAATGATCTATAAAATGTTGCCAATTTCATACTTTTCTAAAAGTAAATTCACAGTTTTCTATTAAAGCCCAGGTTGAAACAAAATAAATATAATTTCAGTGGGCTCATCCGTTAGAGGGCGAACGTGAGGGGACAGCCAGACGGCTTTTCTAATCTTTTATATATATATAGTTGTATATACTTTGTACTTAGTTCAGTATCGACACGTTTCTAACTAGATTTTTCCTTTACATATTGAGAACATTATTTTGTAGTTATTTTGTTGTATAATATCATTTTAGTATGAATAACTTTGCATTATGTATTAACACACTATTTGTTAGGTACATTTTATATTGAATTAGTATTGTTTTATTCGGGAAAAGTTTGGTACGCTACTGCTTATTAAAGTATTGGTATCGTTTACATGGATATCCGATTTTAATCACTATAATCCTACACTTATAGTCAAATATAATATCTATTCTTGAGGAATGCAATCAGAAGGCTCGTAGCTATTAGAATGTTAAGTGTACAGATACCATCCTTTCAGGAGTCTTAGCATCGAATGGATACTTATATTATGCTGTGATTTGTGAAATCCAACTCAAGTGGTAGAGCATTAAGTTCCTCAGATTTTATTAACTATTTTGACGATTTAGATCTGCTTGTGATCTGCCAGAACGTATCTTTTTTATCAGTATCCATCGTTTACTAATCTATACTATACTAATATTATAAAGCTGAAGAGTTTGTTTGTTTAAACGCGTTAATCCTTACTAGTCTTATTTGAAAAATTCTTTCGGTGTCAGATAACCCATTTATCGAGGAAGGCTATAGGCTTATATATCCATTATATATACCAGCAGGAGCGGAGCCACGCGGGTGAAACCGAGAAGCGCAGCTAGTCCTTCATAAACATCATTGAAGACGTAGCAATTTTCCATTAAAAACTGTTGGATAAATATACAGAAGTCACCTTCACGTTTATTTCCATCGTAGACGTATAAATACGTTGAATGTACTTTATTAAGGCGGCAACCGGTCGGTATACACTGGCATAAAGTGGCGCGAACTAATGCCCCACGGTATGCTAAGCAGCTAATCTATGCAGACGACACGACATACGGCAAACAACGATAATGTGTCGTTCTCGTGTCGGAGACAATGTGGCTTATTGTACCATGTTTATCGGGCGGGTTATTCATTTTGCGTTTTCCCCTGTTTTCGGCCTTGACGACTTTTTTGGGTATTCTTGTGTGTTTTGTAAGTCAGAGTTGCATAAGGCTTCAAAGTTAATATAAATCTGTCTTTAATTTGTACTACGACACTTGAACTTATAAAAATGAGCAATCTATTTAAAACAATGGAAAATAACGGCATTCATAACACTTAATTTTCGATTATCGCCTTTTTAAAGTATTTATTAATCCTTCTGTGTATTTATAAACAGATACACATAACCCAATGTTATATGATATTCATTTCATGCAATTATCGTTAAAAGCTCTACGAGTTTTGTAGGCGTTAAAGTCTAGTATTGAGTGACATATAGAACTAGCCTGTATGCTTTGAATAGTACTTAAGAAGTTCGTTGTTAGACACCAATCGCTAAGTCAAAGGCCTTTGAACAACTGGTTGGCCACCAACTATAAAGAAACAAGTGTGACCCAATTCTTGAAAAGCTACAGTTCCAAAGTGAGTCTTCAACGCTAAATCTCTTTAAGTCTATTTGAGTTTCAGTCTAGATATAGACATACACACCAGACGCAGTTTGTAAACGCTTCAGACGAAAGTTCTATCCGTCTAACTTAGGTCTATATCCAATATTAGCTCTTTAAGATGGGAAGTTTTGCAGCGCCTTTAAGACGTATAATGGTTCTTTGGTATTGCTTTAAACAAGAAGAATCATGGCGAAGCGATAACTTCTACGGTTTAAGTTTGCACTCAATTACAAAAATCTTAAATATTATGTATAATAATTTTAGTATAACACTTTACAGCGAGCGTGGTCACGGGGAGGCTGTCTCCCGGGAAAATAATAATATAATGAATAAATCGCGTTTAAAATCCGTTAAAAAGTCTTTAATTTCTAAATGTATAATACTCGCGTAAAATCAAACACTAGAAAATACTAAGTATAATAATTCAGCTAAAGTATCTCAAATCTCAATGAGAGCACTGTGTACAACAGTCCTCTATATACATATTGTAAATGCGAATGTTTGGAAAAAATGTAAAATGCAACTAATGTTGCGAAAAAGATATGATGGAACTTGGTCATACAAAAAAAGGGATCATATCTGTATAAAATTCTGATATAAATTATTGTATTCAGAAGTTATTTCTAGTTAAGGAATAATGCTCATACGCGTATAATATTATCTTAAGCATGACGTGTTACGAACAATCATTATTACCTATTCATTATCATCAGACTGTAAGACATGGTCATGTGTAGTAATTCCAATAAGACCATTGTCTTGAATCTTGAATTAATTAATACATATTGTATTTAATCACTAGATCGGATCGCTTTTTATTTATGCAAGTGAAGCGTACCTTATAGATACATAAAATAGCATGTAACTTGCCTTCGAAATAGTATTCTCAGCAGATATAAATTTATAATAGACTAGCTGTTGCCCGTAGCTTCGCCCGCGTGGAAAAGATAAATATTCATGGTACAAACATTCATCCCCTATCTTATCCCCTTGGGGGTAGAATTAATTAAAATCCTTAGCGGATACCTACGTCCTAAAATCTACCTGCGTGCCAAATTTCAGCCCGATCTGTCCCGTGGTTGGGGCTGTGCGTTGATAGATCACTATGTCAGTCAGTCAGTCACCTTTGAGTTATATATGTTTAGATAAAAAAAGGTAGAATTTACTTTTAGACAAACAAAGGCTTTAAAAAGTAAGTAAATTAGGTTTATGTAAGTTTTGTACTGAGCCTGTATTGATGTCTCGCTAGTTCTACTTAAGGCGTTACCCGGCAATTTCGACTATGTTCAACCTCTATAAAGTCTGGTACAACATAAAGCACAATACCGCAAAAAATATATAAAATAGGATGGTCTTTGATCTTTAATTGCTCGCGAGGACTTTTTTCCAAAGTTAATAGATTTCTAGAAAAAAAATGTGCCGTGGTCATCGATTTTTCCGCAAATACTCTATAAACTTCGTAACCTGCTGACTTAGAGCTCTGAAAATTTTATGTTTAATAAATTATCAGTTACACAACAGTCCCTGACGAGGATATTTTGTTTCACTGATTAGTATCTTTTTAAATACAAAATGCGAGGAAAAAAGAAGGTGCAGCGGGAGAGGTTTGAGATCCGTCAAGTATGGTCAAGGTTATTAGCGCATGTATAAGCCTTAAGTGCTGTTTCAAGTAAGTTACGAGTTAAGAACTAAGCTATCTAGGACCTAGTACAGTTGGCGAAATATAAAAAAAAAAACAATAATAAAAACGGGTGTTTTATTATAACTTTAGATATAAGAAATAGGATTATTTTGAAAAGATTTTAATATATAAATGAAATTTCATACTTTATCTTAGATCATATAAACCTTCCTATAGTAAAAGTTACTTATGAGCCCATTTCTCTAGATATACACTTATTGTTACGCGTGTGCGTGTGGGAATGGGTGTGTGTATCATTATACATATTATGGTTTCCTTTCCTGTTTTTCCCGCCTAAAGCTTCGCCGGCTTATTATAAACAAAAGCTTCCTCGAGTACCACGCTATCTATTTAAAAATTCGTAACAAATCCTTTGCGTGGTTTTAAAGATGTAAACATACAGACAGACAGCGGCAAGGGACTTTGTTTCATACCATGAAGTTATTATTAATAGGAACGTATTTTAAATCAATAAGCGTAAAATTCCCTAATTTATACGTGGAATTCAAACTCAATCCAAATTAACTGTCGATTTATTGAGTGCATGTAACAATTAATAGTACTTTATCGAAAAGCCATCGACTGCAGGAAGCTTTAATAAACTAAGTAGAGTTGATTGCGCCAATTAATTTTCTTTGGAACGAAACGAGTTTGAACGTAAACCAAAGTTTAACTTTGCCTCTTGCCAACTTTATATTTACTCGGTTAAGTCGCTTTAGTGCCATTGATTTAATAATTACTTAAGGAAAACTTCAATTCAATCTTACTTCATTAACAGGATGTTTTCTGCTATTTAGTACAACAAAGTATAACTGTGTTACAGTAATCTAATATGTAATCTAGATTTTATTGCGTTATGTATTACTAGCTTTCCACCCGCAGCTTCGCCCGCGCAGTCAAAGTAAAACCCGCATAGTTCCCGTTCCCGTGGGATTTATTTCCCGGGGTAAAAAGTAGCCCACCATGATGTAATTGCAGAGAATAGTAGGCTCAAATCATCTTTCCTTACTAATTCCTCACATGGAAATGGGTGACTACATAATCTTACTAGAACCTAATTAATAAAAAAGGGATTTTGTTCTCACTGTAGATTATTTAATTCTTTTAAATATTAAAACTATACATTTATGGTATTTTAACTTAGTTAATAAATTATTATGTAATATAACATATTATTATCTCAATAAAAATTTAATGTCCGGTAAACATGAATAGATCCTATGTCCTTTCTCGGGTATCAAAATATCTCTATACCAAATTTCATGCAAATTGGTTCAGTAGTTAAGGCGTGATTGAGTAACAGACAGACAGACAGAGTTACTTTCGCATTTATAATATTAGTATGGATTTATTATATTTCATTACATGTATAACATCCTTACGAATATGAAGAATTTTATACGCCCTACTATTTTTCTGAACCTCAATTCGATTCATCAAACAACAATAGATATTTAGATCTCTACACCATCATTACTCTGACTTTCTAGACGGTAAAATCACAAATTTTTGAAAGTTTAAAAAAGGTACTACACGCGTACATAAATACGATAAATACCTGATACCACTATTTATTCCTTTCAATCCAGAAATAATTTCATAACTCAGAAAGATATCAATATCGTAGCATTTTCCGTATTAATATAATTAGCGAATCTGATACTAGAACATAACAAGTAAGTAATGAATGTCTTAACAATCTGAATAACGAGGGACAACAAAGGAACTAGGAAGGCTTTGTTCCCGCCACGTTGGATACATCGAACAATGTATATGTATGTGAATTATTAATCGTAGGAATGTTTAATTAATAAACTATAAAGAGTAATTATTTGGGGTCCGATTTCGGTGAGTGATCTGTTTACGCGATAGTTTTGCTTTTAATATACATAAAAATTGGTGGATGGTGACAAATGGATATTATTTTTACGGAAATAAAATCAGTTAGATAATAATATACTTACTACAAGATCAAGTACACGGAATATATTACATGTACTATTAATAAATAACAAAGATTTTGAGTACAATTTGTATGTTTGACAACTCAAAAGTTACGGATTCGAATTTAAAAATACTATCGAGCAGAAAGTTTCACTACCCATTCCCGCGTGCCATACTAAATAGGCTCGGGTAACTTAGTTCAAACTGCTAGTAATTCTTAATAAAATATGCAAAAAAATAAATTTAATCTTAAATACCACTGATCCGTTATTTCCATAATCCTTGAAGCGAAAGGCACGCTAAACGTTGTCTCTATAAAGTGTAGTACCCTCGAGAGCCCACACGATTACAGCGGAGTATAAAGCCCGGATATTACGGTTTTGCTGTGGGTACCAAATTATGTTTTACAGTATATGGCATGAGATTAAACTAGTGAAGAAATTGGAGTATGCGAAAATATTATACGAGGGTAAAATATTGATTATTATTAATCGTTTTCTTTAAATATTAGAAAATATTGTGGGGTAAAATATGTATTATTCATTAATCTTTTTTTTATATACGTTATCACGTACATGTATATTGTATAACTTTACTTAGTTAAGCGTATCAAGATTTTTTTTCTTAAACTACTACTAAATTTCGTAAAAAATTATGTTTGTTTTTTTTTTGTTTTTGTTGTTATTTGCATCACTAATTATTATTAAATATAAAAAAATTAAGATCAACGTTATCTTCGATTTCAAATTGAAAACACCCACATTACAAGAACTGACACTACAAAAATCACTGTGAAATAATGTAACATTCCGACATCACTAGATCTCACAAAACCGAAAGGTCCTCTCTTACCGCCCACGCCAGAACTCCTCTGACTCCATCTCTATTAATTTGAAACATAACAACGGCCCACGCTTCCTCCCAAAAGATGAGAGAATAATCACTGTGAATTATAAATGTAACAGAATGAGGTAACCTTTGAACCACAACCGGAGGGACTTTAACAAAAATACTCTTAGTAATTCGCCTGAATAAATGTAATTCGAATGGTATGTAAACAATGTTTAGGAAATATCATTAAAATTATGTAAGCAGAGGCATTTCTCATTATTTTTAGGATCCTAAGAAGATAACTGGATAAATGGATCCTATATGTTATATCCACATTTTATAATTAAAGATAGAAATTTAAAATTAACACATTGTTAGATATTGGCGTTTGCAATGAAACAGTGACTCTTAGGTTCTTAAGTCGTCATAGAAGACAATCATCAAAGTTATAGAAAATTTGTAAATATTTGTCGCCTAACATTATAATGATCAGCTACATTTCCCTATAATGTAATTTTATTTCGTCCCTACTTCTTCAATTTATGTAGTTACGTATAAAATATCGTGTCCAACTTGTGTCACATCTAACCTTTTGATAACAATCCAAAAACTGTCAAATATTTTATTTAACATCCCTAATTTTATATCACAAACTATGATCACCAATTCCTACAATCGCCTTAAATTACAACCACACTCGAATGCATAAGTTTAATTAAGCGAATAAAAGCGTCGCCAACGAAATTTCCATTAAAATCAAATCGTTACGATTCCACAGAAATGCAGAACTTTCTGGAACGGAATGTAGTTCAGATCCAATCTGCGGCAACTAATTGAGGACCATCGATATGCTAATACAGCTTGTTCGAGTTAGTTTCTCAGATTACGTGTTTTTACCTACGTACCAATTTTCTAACAAAGTGTAAGTCAGGTTGAAATACAAGTATCTTTTGTACGTTTTACCTTTGTACAAATAAAATTGTATAATTTGTTCTGAAGTATACAAGAAGTTTTGCTCTACATAGAGTGTATATTCTCATTGTCAAGAAGTTATATGATTTGCTGCTTTGTAGACACTTGTGAAGTTGTCGTCTTTGTTTAGTTAGACCTAGTGTTGTTTTAACATTGTAAGTATTAACTATTAATTAAACAGGTTTCATCTCAAACTAGGCTATGGTCTTCGGTCACTTGTAATCAACGTATTCACATAGTCTTGCGTGTTCTGAAAAATTATCAAATTTAAGTTTTTTAGTATGATTATATCTTACTGGTTAATGGTTATGTAAAGAAGTCTTGAGAAATTACTTATTTCAGTATGGCGTAACTCAACAATGTTAAATAAGTTTAAAAAAATATATAAATATTTCTTTGAGAATTATGACCACATACATATTTGTAAGTTCGGTGTAATATACTGAAAGTTGGAAAGTGTTTGTTATATATGTGTATTGTGTAACTAAGCCTGGAAAAGACAAGTTTGAAACAGTACTTACGCGTAAACCCGATAGCTTAGATAGGTTGTGCCTATTTGCATATTACACTTCTAATGTTTACGTCTATTTGCATAAGAGTATATTATGTATGTTTGTTTGCATCAATCACACAAAACTTTTGAATGATTTTCAAAATAAGGTTCTCCTCCTAATCCTGATCAATAATAAAATATAATATTGTGGTTGGTGGTAAATAATAAGATTGTGGTTAGCAGAGAATATTTGTAGATTTAAGTGCAAATAAACACTTAAATCAGATCACAGAGAACACCGTGTGACCAACCAAATCGAGTCAACAATTTTATTTTATGAGCACCAATAATTCAACATCTGTATAAATGGACGCGGCGCATCTTCAGGAAAATAAGAAAATAACTTGGGAAATTTTCGATGGTTCGAAAGTTTTGCGAAGATGTAATCATGGTTTCGAAGTTTCCTTTGAGAAGTTCTGTGAAATATCTCAGATAAATAATGGTGCCGTAGTTATGGAGGAAAAAATTGCTATTTAAGAGCAAATAACCAGCGTCTTGCACTGACACTTAGATATAAAAAGTGGAGTAGAGCTACAGCTGTTCGGACAGATAGAATTTATTTTTACAAGGCTAATAAACTATGACTTTGGTGCTGTTAGTGATGGAACAACACAATTTGATAATCTAAATTATTCGTTAATATGAGTTACAATTCTGAATATTGAGTAGCAAAATAGTTTGAATGGCCAATTCAAATATTTATTCATCTGAGTACACAAATATGTTTCAATGGTATTCAAATCAATAGATTATATAAATCGTTATACATTCACAATGTTATGATAAAATATTATTCGCTGAACTTTCCAATAATACTTTGTTATAGCGACGTATTTACTATAAAGTCTATACAAACGAGTAACTGACCATTTAATCCAAAATAACATTGAATAATTTCAAATTTCACTGAATTGATTTACTTGATTAATTTTGGGAAACGTTGGAAGCACTCGTTTAAAGTTCCCAGAAAGTAATGAATAAATGAATGAATAAAGCGTTTTGTAACAATCATCACGCGACCTTTAATCGATGCATATTGCAATTCCAATAATTCCTCAATAATGCGAACGGTATGCTTTTGTTGATTAATATACTGTTAATTTGCTTTTAATATTTTGCAATCCAATTATAGCAAGTATGTGTAATGCGAAACAAAATTGTTATTTTAATTCTTACAATATGAATGAATTCTACAAAAATATTGTTTATGCTTTTGAAATATGAAAAACTTAAGACATTCTTCAGAATTGAAATGTTATTTTCGCGACTTATACCTAAGTATACAGGATGTCCCACTGTTGGTATACTAAGCTCAAAGGAGGTTATAGTTTTGGGACATCCTGTATAGTAAGTAGCCAATATCCTTCGCTATATTTTCACAAATTTTGATATAAAGTTACTTACACCTACTATTTACGTACGAGAATACACTAGACAGAGCTATTTTTACATTTTTGCACTTTTAATATAAATTGTGGGAGTAAGATGTTTTCCTATTTTTGTCATCAATGATTCACTCTCATTTAAAGAGAGCCTTTCTTAGATACAAATACATATTTAAACTGAAAAACTTAAACTCAAAATATTTATTTATTCAATTAGACTTCTAGAAGCACTTTTGAATCTTCATAACATAGTTTTACCATTTACCAACAGTTAGTTTCGAATATATTATGGTCACGTCTCACAAATAACGTTTAGGCCCATTCTCATATATCTCCAATTAGCTCTGATGATGCTTGGCATCTCGCCACACAGGGGAGTTGCGAGATACGTGCTTAATTTTGTTCCTTTTATGGCTTGAAGGTTAGCTATACGTCATTTTGTACAGTCAAATACATATTTTTATTTCTGTGTTGTAGGCCTCATAAAAGAGGAGGGACTTACCTTCTCGTTTCTTTGAAAAAACGTCTGTAAAGGAATGTAGAGTTTATCAGCTTATTTAATATTAAAATTACCTCATTTCTTGTTGATAAAACTCAAACATTTATTTATTCAATTAGACCTGTTTTCGAATCGTCATTATATTTTTAACATTTACCACCGACTCGGAAAGCAGTATCTATGGAGAAGAACCGGCAAGAAACTCTTTAGTTGCTCTTTTAAAATCATGTCAATATTACAAATATATTATATTTGAGATATTTTCATACACGTAACAAATCAGTCCAAAACCATTGAAATTATTAGATTAAGAAACAGTAACATCATGAAATATAATTTCTCATGAATTTTATATCGGGATTAAATATTCTAAAGTTGTAAAGTTGTGTCGATTAGTCAGAGCGTAAGCAAGAAGTATCAATTATAATGTAGGTATGTACAGTTTGTGAACTTCGCAACTTGAGAAGTACAAGTTTCCAGAATTGGCGATATGTTTCATATGAATATGTTATGTTTACTGATATTTGGTGTAGGTGTGTATTGTATTTAATATAAATTTGGGTGCAGAAGTTTTAATTAAAATGGTCTAATCCGTGGTATTTTTATTACTTTGATCCACATTAATTGATTTTCGAAACGCTATTCAACATTGGGTAAAATAGATTTCAATACATTCATTATGGTCTTTGAAAAACTAGGAAAATATATGTGAACATCATGGATGTAAGAAAGAATGAGAACAAACATCTTATTTATTTTTATTTTAATAAGCTCCATAAGTATTACTTATTTATTAATCGTTAATGGAAATTAAAACAAATAATATTTCGCTTTAGATTTGTAGCGCAGATGGTCGCTCGATCGTTCATAATTTATTTTGTTCTCATTTCAAGATGAATGAAGTTTTTTCACCAATAATAAAGATAAAAAACACGAAAAAATATTGTTAACATTTATATAAAAACTTATTTAATTTTTACATAATTAAAGAAAGTGAAGTTTAGTTATTTCAAATATTCCAAGTTATTTATACCATAAAATAGATCTATTTATACATAAATATAGAAGAGACTGTGTTATTTTTTTTGTATTCCAATGTTATATTGTACTCATTCACGTTTTGTGTAGAAATATTTTAATGATTTCAGAAGTAGGTTCATATAATGTTTAATTCTCTTGCTAGAATATGTGTTATTAACCTAAATAACCAATATAAAAAACTAGTGGTCCGCCCCGGCTTCGCCCGTGGTACATATTTAGTATCCTATGTCCTTCTCCTGGCTCTAAACTACCTCCCTGCTAATTTTCAGCTAAATCGGTTCAGCCGTTCTTGAGTTATAAGTGGAGTAACTAACACGACTTTCTTTTACTTATATATATAGATTTATATACATAGATTATACATTTGAAAGGTATAATTTTTTATATTGTTCTTATTTACATTTTCCGAAACAATAATCCTTACCTCTATCACAGACTACACAATAGTAGCTAAACGGTACCTCTATATAAAATAACGGCTGTATTGTTGTAAACAATGTCTAAACAAAGCCGTAGTTGGTGAAATAAAAATTGGCGATAAGGACTGTCAACGGTTCACGAAAAGGGAATTCCTGTGAAATAATTTTTTTCCACATTTGAAAGTTACATGTGAGAGCGTGCAAAAGTGTTAGAAATTTTCTGCTAAAAGCTTTAGAGAACAGTGGTAACAATTGAAGAAAAAAAGATTACCTACATAATTACTCATAAACAAGGTATGGGACGTCGAATCAAAAGCCTCTCTATATAAAGCCAAACGTGGTTAATAATATTATCATCTAATAACAATAAAATAATATCAAAGCACTTTATTGTACACCAAACTATGCAAACATGTAATATAAATTGATAATATATGGCAGTTTTATCGCTAAAGCAATGACCATCTATGTATAGATATCTTCCAGGTAAGCCGGTAGTCAAGGAGACGCAGTTACTCAGTTACAGAAACAAACTCGCTTTCTCTGTCCCTATGTCCCTGTGTATACTTAAATCTTTAAAACTACGCAACGGATTTTTATGCGTTTTTTTAATAGATAGTGATTCAAGAGGAATGTTTTAATATATAATTTATTAGGTTTTAGACAAAGCGGGCGAAGCCGCGGGCCGTATGCTAGTATCTAATAAAATACAGTTTGCAAATTATTGTAGAGCCTATGAAATTCCCTAAATAAACTGTTATTGAAATAAACAATTGTTACCAATACGATTGTTACAAACGTTTACCGCAGCCCAAGTCGATGGAAACCGTAAAAATTTATCGTTATAAGTCGGCTTTTCGATATCACTAGCGTTTATTGATTTTATTAACCATTTGATATTTCATTTACTGTATTGTTAGCCAAAAATATGTTAATATTTGTTTAATTAAATTGAAATATGTAAATGTAACCATTCTAATAAGTGTATATACCGATTTCGTTGATATTTATTTTCTCTGCGTTTTATCTACCGAAACAGATTTCAATAAAAATTTGGTAACCAAAAAATAAAAATGTCAGTTATATGCACTGCATCCCTTGACTGCATCAGTCTTCGGTCTTTTATAATTATTAATATCTTGAATCCTGTCACCTTCCTGTCACTATATTTTCTCAGATCTTCCATCCATAATCAATTACATGAATAAAATAAGAAAACAAGATAAAACCAAATGATCTTCTTTCCATGTTCGATCATCTGAAAATGATATGGAAATAAATATTTATTTATTTATTTATTTATTTATTTATTTAAGGTCAGCCAACAGTTATTACATCAGTACAAGCATACAAAAAAAGATTACAAAATAACTTACATAAATGTAATAACTACTTAAAGGCTAACACCACATGCGAAATAAAACGGTTTACGGTTACATATTATGATAATAACTACAACGATTAATTCGAAAAAAATAAGTTAAAAATAAAACAGTGATAGTTAGTATCTTACATTTAAATATTTTTTTATGTTGAGAACTATGAGAAAACAAAAAAAAAATGTAAATAATTAACTTATAAATCTAAATTGACTAAACATTTCAAATTTATATAATAGTAAACACACAAAACTTGACCGAGACCAATGATGTTAATCATGAGACAAATGAAGCAACAACATTATTTTTAAATTTTGGAAGACTGTCTGAGAATATGTCTATGTCTATTGCACGATCTTTTGACAATTTGTTATACTGTTTTAAGAGCCTATTTATTGTGGCATTCTGACCCAGGTTGGTTTTAGACATTTTGGTCGAAAAAGGGGCGTATTTATCTACACGGGGCAACCTCGAAGGTGCGTTAATATTTATTCTCTCAATAAGAAACGGGCAGTCCAACAAACCATTAACTAATTTGTACAAAAAGCTCATGTCCAATAACTGTCTCCTGTCCGATAAACGATGGAGATTAAAGTGTTTTAATTGATTTTCATACGTCGGTAACAATTTTGCTTTATTGCATTGATACGTTAGGTGCCACAGGAAACGTTTTTGGATTTTCTCTAGACGCTTAATATGTACCTCGTAGTGCGGTGACCAGACTTGAGAGCAATATTCAAGACCGGGTCGAACTAGAGCCGAAAAAAGTTTGATCTTAGTTTGTGGTTTCCTGAATTCTTCTGATTACAAAGCCTAGCATTTGAAAGGCTTTGTTTGCAACAGTGTCGATATGGGTGTTAAATTTAATTTTATTATCAAAAACAACTCCGAGATCTTTAATAGTGGTTACTTCTTCCAATATCTTATTATTTATAGTGTATGTCTGTGTGTTACTGAGTGTACTTCGCGAAAAACGTATATACTTACACTTATCTGTGTTCAGAGCCAAACCGTTTGTCAAACACCAGTCCACCAAGCGATTTAAGTCAGCTTGTAAATAAAGAGCATCGTCTTTATTATTTATTTGTTTTGCGAGTTTGAGGTCATCAGCGTATAGAAAACATTTACTGTATTTAAAAAGTGGTACGACATCGTTTATAAAAATATTAAACAGGATTGGGCCCAAAACCGATCCCTGGGGAACGCCTGATAGGTTTGGAAAAGGTTGAGACGAATATCCGCCAACAACCACCCTCGAAATCCGACCGTTTAAGTACGAGGAAAACCAATTCAGCAAGTTTCCTGTGATACCAAAAGAAGAAAGTTTGTGAATTAGAGCCTTGTGGTCCACGGTATCAAAAGCTTTGCTTATATCAGTATATATGGTGTCAACTGGGATATTAACGTCTACTGAATCCGTCAAAAAGGTCGCAAACGAGGTGAGGTTCGTTGTTGTGGATCGAGCTTTGTGGAAACCAAACTGTTGGTGTGAAATCAATTGTTTTATGTGTCACGTTATTTTTGGTCTTATCAAAATCTCGAACAATTTGCCAAAGACAGGTAGTATAGAAACTGGCCTATAGTCCGTCACAGATGTTGAGTTACCACATTTGGGAATGGGAACAACCCTAGACTCTTTCCATGCACTAGGAAAGATACCAGAAGCTATTGACTTATTGAATATAATTGAGAGGGGTAAGGAAAGGGCGACATGACATTCAATTGCAAATAAAGAAGGTAAACCATCGGACCCGGCTCCTTTATTACGGTCTAACTTTTTTAGGCCAATACGTACGTCACTTTCCGAAAAAGACAATTCAGCTAGAATATTGACTAATGAAGAGCATTGTAAATTTGAATCATGATAGTGTAATGAAGTGGTAGAAGGCGATTTATAGACAGATGCGAAAAAGGATGCAAAGAGATTGGAGATGTCAGAACCATTAGAGGCCTGCCTGTCACCTAGATACATTGAAGAAGGATAGGTACTTTTATTCTGGCGCTTGTTTTTCATATGTGTCCAAAATAATTTTGGATTTTTTGATAAGGAATCCTCAATGTGCTTTATATAGTTCTTATAACAAGATTCAATTAATGATGCACAACGCTTTTTCAGTAGCAAAAAAGAAAGCTCATCCAAAGGATTTCTGTACTTAATAAATTTTTTTCGTATTTTATATTTTTCATTAAGCAATTTTATAAGTTCTCTGCTATACCAACAGGGATATTTTTTATGTTTGGTCTTACTTAAAGGTACGTGTTTCGCGATGGCACTTCTTATTATTTTATAAAACATGTTTACCATATCGTTTACGTTCGTTAGATCTGCGAATTCATTAGTCCAAGATATAGAGTTGAGTTCGCATATAATTTTATCGAAATCTGCTTTGTGGAAGTTATATTTATCACCAGGAGTTTGGGATGGAAGACTTGGACTACTGTAACAAGACAAAACAAACTCCAGGGGGGGATGGTATTGGTCAATATTGCTGCTAAGCACATACTTGCTTTCCTGCATATACTCAACGGTCTCTGTCGATAGAATTAAGTCCAGAATTTTACCTTGGTGATTCAATACTGTATTATATTGTTTTAAATTATTTAAAGCGGCAAAATCGATTAATGTCTGCCCCAGTGGACCAGGTAGAGAACAATGCTGAGATGTGATGTTTTTATCATTAGGCCATAGTACCGAACTTAGATTAAAATCACCCATTATTAGTGTATTGTCGCGAGATTCTAAAATACGATTAGTGTTGTCAATAAAATGCTCAAGGATATGTTTTTGAACGGGGGGAGGTATATACACAGCACATATGCATAACTTATTTGAACAGTTCCGATTTCTATACAAATCAAGTTCAACCCATAGATCTTCGCAACCGCTCTCAAGCTGAGTTAATCTACGAGACTGGAAGCGCTTAGATATGGCAATCAGAACGCCACCACCTGATTTATTTTTGTGATATAAACTAGTTTCTCGGTCACGTCTATATGCCACATAGCGATCGTCAAATAATTCCGAGTCAAGTATTGTGTGGTTTAGCCAAGTTTCACATAGTACAATAACATCATAATCACAGCATAAAACGTTTCTATACAAATCTAATGTTTTAGTGCGCAAACCTCTAACGTTTTGAAAGTATACATTTAGGGACGAGAATTTAAACAGAATAAACAATAATAAACAAATGATTAATTTAAAAAAGAATAAACAACCAGTTACAATACATACAATTACTGATTACACAGACTATCTAGAGTTCCTGCGCTGCGAACATGGATATATTCTGACGTATCGGTTTTACGCATAAATATGCGGCCGCTGCGCACCCACACGTGTTTATAGTTCAATTCCCTGGCTTTGAGGCGAGCTGCAGCATGAAGAGCCTTGTTCTCGGGGGATAAATTTTCGGTGACGTATATAGCTGACTTTTTATTTCCACCAAGACCCAAAAGACTGGAGTTCAATTTATTGTCAGGGTTTTGCTTGTTGTATTTTACGGTGGCTGCTAGAAATGCATCACGAAGACGGGGACTGCTCAGCCTAACCAGAATAGCACGGGGCCTCAAGCTTTTAGGGTCTTTCTTAGCGATTCTACTACAGTAAGATATGTCTGTATCGTTTATGGGGCATGCCACTACTTTGCTTAGTTGTTTTACTACTGTAATCAGGTTTTCGGACTTATGCTCGGGTACACATTGAACTTCTAAATTTGACGATCGCATGAGTTGGTCCAGCTGGATGCATCGCGCGGAGATGGTTGAGAGCTCGCTTTTTAATAATTCATTCTCTTTCTTTATACGTTCGATATCAATTTTGTATGACTTTATTTCGGCATTTAAATTTTCGAAGTGACTATTCATAAAAGAAATCGATTCATGAAAATTTCGAATATCATCTTTCATTTCGCATAACTGGTTATTTATATCACTCTTAAAATCCGCAATGCAATTAGTGACAGACATACGTAGCTCTTCTTTTATAATACTACGCAAGTCCGAACGCGATATACAAGACGATCCGCAAGTATTCGCATCCTTATTCGCGCGTAGCTCAGTAGTACCGCGCTTAGCAACGTTGATGTTAGAACGCGAGCCAGGCGAAATCGACGGCCGGATTTTGCTGTCCGAACATTGCATTATTATAAAAATGTAATAATGTAGAATTATTGATACTGGTACGATGACTCACTTGCAACGGCGCAACGATGATGCTTACGCAGAGTGGAGGTGCGAGTAGGTACGACGAATTATTTCTCGACACAGCGGCAGCCCCTCTCGTTTACTCGAGGTGAGGAGGAGCCTTCCTCCGCAAGCACAGCGCGTCGAGTCGCGCGCGCGGGAAATTTATTTGCAAATTGAATTCGCGATACTACACACCAATGCAGAACTTATTGCGAAATGAAAATAAGGGTTAAATTCGTATCCAAAATTTAACTAATTTTTAAAAAAGTTCCGAAACACGTCCGCTCTCGACAACGGTTGATTATGTAATATATCCCATTCATACATGTCTCGTTGTATTTGTTTGAATTAATCCAACATAATATATCAAACACGACGTTTGTTGTGATTTATTTTCGATTATATCAAACGGGTTATGAATCCCGCTGATCTCGTATATTCTTTGAATGTGGGCTACAGATTTTTGCAAGGTTTTGTATGTTTCAGATGGAAGGTTTCATTTTTTCAACGGAAAAGATTGACAAGACTTCACCAGAAAGTTATACCGCAAAGTGATGATTGAAAACACATTAATTATTATAGGTATTATAATACTCTATATTGAATTTTTATCCTATGCCGAATATAGAAAAAACATAATAAATACCTATAAAACGTGTGGAAGAAGTAGATAGTGTGAAACTCCACATGACTGTCTCATAAGTGTGATCTATGATATAGCTAACTTAATTACAATACAATAAGAAACATAAAATGTTACTACAGTACCTACTGAGTATATTGTATTGAATATAGTACGGTTTTTTTAGTAGCCAATAATGCTAGCAATTACAGATAATTAATTAAATCACTGTTAACATAATTGGCACATATTGGACACATTTCAGTGCCACTTTAATTGCAAATCCAACTTACAAGGAATGCCGAATTTTCCATACTGTCCAGTAAAGCAAGTCTATATAGTACAATTGTTATAATACTTATAAATTGTGAACATACGAACATTTCAGGAAAAAAGGTGTAACTTCCTAGGTAAATACTCTCGAATTTACTCGTCTTTCGATTAGTCTGCAACATCAGTTAATATAAACCTTTATATAAATAAATAATAACAAGTTAGTAAAAGCTTGTAAAAAGGGACTTTATTTATTATTCATCATCAATTCCTAATTCCTTATTTTTCCGATATTCACAAAGTTTACCTACCTCTTTATATCTTAAGTAGATCACTCGACTCAACACTCGCTTTAATACCTACTTACTTTAAATAAATAATTGAGGTAGGTTTTAATATATAGATTGTATTAGTCCAAACCACAAAAATACTACATTTTTTCGATTCCCTCAATTTGCCAATCATCGCCTTCTTGATACTCTGATATCTCGATAATCGATTTATATCCAGATTCCGTACAATTTGGGAACTCTTTCATGTTTTATTTCATTAAATGTCCTCAAAGGGTAAGATTACGGAATATTTTATTTCTATTTTCTACTATTTTACAGAATCATTTTCGTGATCTAAATTCTTTTATTTTCTTTGCCTCCGATTACAAGAAAATGATTAAAAAATTCTCGAAAATGTTTCCTAAATTTCCTTTAACTCAAAAACAGTAGTGTACCTATATTATATTGTATTGTTCTTTGAAATAAATCTTTGCAAAAAGACTGTTATAAAAACTTGATACATGACAATGATTCTGAAACTTTTTAGTATTGGCAGAAAAACGTATCGTTTTCCAATACTGTAAATAAATGAAACGAAAGGCCGCCTACATAGAAAAGGAAAAACCTGAACCTAAAGATGAATGAGCAAACGCTATGTTATGTATAGATAAACGTACTAAAATAGATATTTATTTTAGTCAAAACTGTTTTGCTGGTAGTAAATATACCTAGTTTTTAAGTAAATGTTGTTCAAAATAGGTAATAAATGTATGTTCTATTTTATTAATACGCTAATATACATATTTTCTGTTATCACCAAATCACAGACACGTTCGCAGCAACAAACATATTTTTGCTAACAAAAAATAAACAAGTGAATTTTTTATAATAATTCGGACATGGCCGCCGCGATGGCATAATTACCATTAATTTTATCCTAATTGAATTTATGACGTGACACAAAACACGACACGTTACTGTTTTTCATTACGGTTTCATTAATTTAGTTTGTTTACACCGAGTACTTGTAAAATCTCCGAAATTTTCGATACAATTTTGTAAATTACTACGAATACAAGTAGTTCACGATTAAGCTTTCTCACCTATAACTATTTCTGAGTTAAATAATATATTTATTTTAATAATTTCTTTTGTAAATTAACTACTTCTACTGCATAATCATTATTAATATCGACTGTATATTTTCTGTGTTTGTAACCTCCGAGCTTTCAAATAGGTGAACCGATTTTAATGATTCTGTCTTCATTTGAAAGAAGGCTGGGTCTTCTGGTTGGGTTCATTTATTTGGTTGTGATATTTCTATGGTTGTGACCATTTTGTTAATACATAAATTAGTTACCTATATGTATTTAGTTGTGTAATAAAAGCATCTCACATATTTTACATGCATCTCGTGTAGAATGATGAAATCTGGCAAATATTCATGTACAGAACCTTCGTTCCGCTGATTCCAGGAACCGCAATGCTAATTTCCCGAAGGACAAATAACACTGTCACGAATATACCAAACCCATCGATTGTGTAGATTTATAACGTAAATCACATCTGTGATTACAACTCTATACACAGAAACACATATCATTTTATATAGATTTACAAAAATGTAAAAATATAACCGCCCTAGCAACATATCGGAGTAAAATCTATCGTATTTTGAACCACCTTGTTCACACATCCTATAAAATGAAAAATTTTATCGGTCCATGCAACATAATACAAAAACTATGTATTAGAAAGAAAGAAAGAAGAAAGAAAAAACATTTATTTCAAGGACATAATCAAACAAAGTCTTAAAAACATGACAAACAAAACAGTAAAAAAAGTAAAATTAGAGAAAAAAAAATAAAAAATAAAACGAAATTTGCAGAATTTGATTATTAGAGGAGATAACATGCATAAATATGCCACTAGTTACTTGTTTTAGTTAGCAAACAAATCTAAATTCGGAAGTAGAGCTAATTCTAAATAGTTAAACTTAATAATCATTTGCAATAAAAACAAATAACTTACCTAAAAGCAATATGAGCCCACAATTCAGGCAGTGTAAAGACGGTTATATCATTGAATATACATAGTAAAATATTTTGGTGTTGTTTAACAAAGTTGTAACTCTCTATGTGTGTCCTTATTATGAGAAAATAAGTCCTATCTTATCCTATCCTACTAACTATAATATTATAAATGCGAAATTTCGTGAGGATAGATGTGTATGTGTGTGTTTGTTACTCTTTCACGCAAATACTACTGAACCGATTACAATGAAATTTAGCAAAAATATAGAGGGTAACTTGGATTAACACATAGGATAGGTTTTATCCCGAAAATCCCACGAGAACGGGAACTATGCGGGTTTTTCTTTGTAAACGCGGGCGAAGCCGCGGGCGGAAAGCTGCTAATGTATGAAGTGTCGTGGCTCGTTGCAAAAGGAAATAACACATCTTTCTCATAATAATGGAAAAATTGTATAATAACATTATTTTGATTAGCTGCTTCCTTGTTATTTATTAGCTGTTATTTTGTGACTGTAGAAAACAGGAAAATGGTATTTACCGTAACACATTAACTGTAACTTTTTCCCTATAAGCAATATATTTTTATATACATTCTTAACGAAACATAAGAATAATATAATAAATTATAGTTCCCTGGGGGAGGTACCGGGGCGTTCCATGTCATTGCGTTTCAATTGAAGACATTTTTATGTCACGATAGGTTCTCTACCTTAATCTTTTTTTAATAGAAAATGTATGTTATTGACCAAATGATAAATTGTGCGTTTGCCGCCTTTGAGTAAATTCAAATTTTCCGTTAAGAGCCTCAAATTTGCCGTTTAAAATAGAGACACTTTATTAATTGGCTGATTAATCTAGTTGATTGCAAGGTATAAATTGCACCAAACTATATTTCTAGCTTGTTGATGCAATGGATCTGATTTAAAGCGCATGGAGTTAGTAACTATCAAGTTGGTAAGGTAAGGTTTATTACACTTAATATATTTTTATTTACATACATATTTCGTAGGCGAAGGATAAGATCGTTGTTACTACCCTGTATTTACAAAGGAAATTTAATGTACAGGAAGGGAATAAAAAAATACATAGCAAAAATATGTAATAAAACCGCTTCTCACAAGGAAAGTAAACATCATTAAATATAACGAAGTAATGAAAAACAAAGAATCACATGTCAATTCGTGAGCATATCTAATGTATCTTCTTTATGGGATTGAAGACATAATCGCATACAAAAGGTATGTAAGTGAGGTCATTTTGGCATTAATGGTGGGATAGAGTAATTTCCGCTCAGAGCTGAGCTGCGAATCTCATCTCGGCTATTGAAGTGTGAAACATTGCATGTGATTGAATTCCAGTTTTAATGTTAGGTGTTTATACTTGATTGACGTTCTGGCTTCACTTGCATTGAACTTTAGAGGTCTTGCAATGAATGGTAGAATTTGCTTTTGTTAAGGGTTTAAATAGTACGGAAAGAATAAAATTACTCTTTGTAATATCCTTCTAGTGTGTGTCCAAAATTACAGATGAATTCAGAAAAGTTTAAAAATACCGAGATAAAATGTGAATTTTTATAAAAAAATACAATGACTCTATTATACTAGTAGACGCGGCATACGCCAACATCATTGCACTAAAAAACAGCGTAATTAATACATACCTACTTACTAACGCATTATCACCAATACATTTGTTCTCTCTTTCACTCTCACGCACGAGACATAATACATGTCTCACTCATGTACTTCGTAATAACAACTGCCGATTAAAATATAAAAAGAACGTCCAGCCACGACGCTGAATGGTGCGTGACTAAGTGAAACTCGGGCACTTAGCTGAGTTTTTTCTTGCCAAAATAGAGAGCGGGTAACGTATCTAGCTTTTTTATATATCATAGAAAAAATATCATAAAGTAGGGTTCTATTTCATTTATGTCTGAGCTATACTTGTTACTGTAAAACTTCTATCATACAATGCGTATCGCTTGTTATTTTTTGTTTTTCGTATAAAAGTCCAAACATAACCATTAACCATCTTTAATTGGGATCATGTTAGGATCAAATAACAGAACAAATAAATAATTAATTATTAAAAGTAACATAAATACAGAAGATTTCTTTAGAATTTGAATTGTGATATCTTGTCATTAATATGAACATCATTAATACGAATCTTTTTTTAGAATAAAAATAGATTGTATTTTGGCGACGGAATATAGGGTTTTTCAATATTGGCCGCTCCAGTGAATAATATCTTGTTTATTTGATATGTTTTCAGCTTTGATATTAGAATATCCAATTATAAATAATCCTTCAATAATATAAATCTCCTGTTCAATGGAATCTTCACAATTTCTAGGGTGAAATAAATGGATCACGTGATTATGTCTACTCAGCGTGGTTGAGAGTCGACAATTTGAGATTTTTCCTCATAAATATGGAAAAACATAGAAACGTTGCTAAAATGATCAATAAGAATAACACATTTCTTTTGCCCATAATTCTCACAGCAGGATCTCTCTATCTTTGTAACAAGTTGATAAATCAAATAAAAAGCATCAAGTCTTTTTAAAACGTGAGATTCGAACAATCGATGGTCATTGTTCCGTCGTTAGAATGTATTCGCTGTGAAAGTCCAAAACGGGATAATTTTTCAGTCTGGCTGTGCAGTCAGTGGGCTGGAAGCGCAGTCCATCAGCGCTCAGATTCTAACCAGACAAGAGATCATGGTCCAAGTTATGGCAAATCGCGACCGTAAACGCTTTATGGAATCTATAGTTCTCCGTAAGAAATGACTTGCTGATCTTTAAGCTCGAGAATCTTTTAAAGCTACAAGTACTTTTGTTAACATAATAACATAATAAATAACTTTTTGGAAATACGTGGCAACATTCGGTAAAGTCCATTTAAGTACGTAAAGTCGTTGAAAGAATATAATATATACTAATTATTAACACCTTTTGCTCCTTTAACGATTTTATGTGTGCAGTAAGCAAATACAGTGATGTTTATGTAGCCTTGTTTCGCTTGTATATTGTACGCCAGCCCAACTTTTTCTCTCATAATTTTTAAAGAAAATCATGATCGCAGAATCCTCTCCGCTGCCGCTACCTCTTGCTACTTCGATCACCTCTGGCTAGACAGATGCTAACACATTTTTCAAGTCACTTTGGAGTCAATGTTTTATCTCCGAGACGGAATATAATTTGTACACATTTAACATTTAGTTAACGATAAATAATGGAGAAATTACGCAAAATATTCAAATTGAACGGTTTTGATTAACTCTCCCACTCCGGTCTTTCCTTGTTTGGCAATTTGTGTTGGAATTGTTTGAAATAAATTAGTAATTAGGATGATGATCTTCTTATGTTCAAACATTGAGAAAAGATATTATTTGTAGGTATTATTTAACAATATTCACACAATAAAACCTAAAATCTTCACTTTTTTATGCTTTATTTACACTTTTCATGAATGAATCGTGTTTCTTCACTCGTTTTAGGTAATAAGAGAAAATTCAATAAACAGAACAGAATGTGATGAATTATGAAACAAAAATAGACTTAAACTTCTATCGTTCTTAGGCTGGTTGCTACGTAAATTATGTATTGGATTTTCGGCATTTATTTAACGGTGACGTCTCAGTGCTAGAAACAGTCGACAAACAGTCACTGCTAAACAAAAAATAACGAATAATAATAACGTCACTGAGCACATTAGATTACCTCTTACAAAACAACCCTCTTCATCACAACCGATAGTAAATCCCCTGAAGTCTTGCTTTTTCATTTAATTTCCATTCATCGATATTTCGGCTCAAATGAAATGAAGAGTGAATCAATCTCATCGCGACTTGCGGCTTACGGAGGATTGCTGATTGATGCCGCAGATTATCCACTTAAATACCGTATCATTTTCTAAGAAACTCTTAATATAAACGAACAAACGGATACATAGACTTTGTCTTTTGAGATGTACAAAATTATATTTGTTTTTCGTAGAAAAAATTGAAACTTAAGTAGAACATATGGATCGCAATTGTATTTTACATAGTTTTGTAAGCATTTCTTTTAAACGCTAGAATATTCTATGTGGCGGAATTCGACCTTTTAGTTACCCTTATCTACCTTTCGTTGTACAATGTTCGTATCACATTGCATGCATTTATGCATTTAACAAATCTGCGATTACGAAAACAACGAAAATACAGACAAAATTACAATGTAGAAAAAGATGTAACAATGTAAGACTGTTAATGGTATGACTGGAATGATATTTATCCTCTTAAGACTTTCACATTCTTCTTTGCACCAGAAATATTTCAAAGGTGAAAGTAAAATTCATTACACATAAATTCCATTATTTGCATCACAATTCGCTTTACCTACACAATTTGTAAACATATTTTTTTACTTACTTGAATTTCAAACTTCCCACTTTGCATGATTTGATTTGATTTGAATTTCAAACGTAACCATTTAACATACAAATGATTAATCGGCCATGGAAAGCGGTCGTCAATAACGCGGTTATAATTTAGCGAGTGTGAAATTCGTTCCGCCATTCCGCCCGTCACATATCTGAATAATTTGCGATTTCATTTGCGAAGTAATCGCTTGAATATTTCGGAAATTGATCTAACTGATCGCTTTATATTTGGATTGAAGAAAACATGATATTCATGTATTGATAGGCAAAGTTGAAAAACAAGTCACTTAAACTTCAACAACAAGTCTAAAGTAAGTCGTGGCGTTATACAAATAATGACAAAAAAACTTCAATGAAACAGAAATATTTCACTTACAATAATGTAACCTCTGTTGAAAACTCTGTAGAGTTTGTATTAAATTATTGATGTAACAACAAAGGAACTACAAGAAAAAGAAAAACACACTATAAAACAACAACAAGACAACCAAAACGACTCAATACACATAACTACCAATCATACAAACCGAGACTTTAAAATCTATACATCGGTAGACTAAAGGCACAGTAGTGGGTACTACAGAGGTCCCCAATCCCCTATCATCCAGCCAGTAAGCTGTAGCTTACAATTTAAGCCAAATTCTCGAAGATTCCATTATAGATCTACGCATTTTAACGTCCCCTACATTTTATATTGGAATAAAGGACTCTACCCATTACAACGTTACACTATGACCGTAACAGAAGGTGGCAGAGGCTTTTAAAAAAAAGTATAGTATTGTAAAACATCAATAATCCTACTAATATTATAAATTTGAAAGTTTGTATGTTTGTTTGTAACTCCTTCACGGAAAAACTGCTACACTGATTTTCATGACATTTGGCACACTTATAATAGAGAGTAAGTTGGATTAACACATAGGATTTAGAAGAAGTTTTTATATCGAAAATTCCATGGGAACGGAACTATGCGGGTTTTCCTTTGACTATTATAGCATATCGTGTTGCTCTCCGACCCTGACACGTTCCTATTACGGTCATAGTATGATACGTTGTAGTGGGTGGAGTCCATTATCTATACGTTTGTATCAAACAACCAATATCCATAATGGACAAATTGATAACCATCGTGTTGAACAATATTGAAAAGAATGTACGTATACGATAAAAGAAATTACGAGCTTCTTTCTGAATAGAATGAATGGAGTAATTTTCTTGCGATTATTCTGCGACTGATTTTTTACTTCGATTTTCATTGATTCTTTTACCAAATGTTATAAGAAGTAAAACTATAGTTTTGTTTTTATAAGTAGTGTTTTTATAATAAGTGAAAATAATATACACAATGAGATCTTGCTTCAAATACGTAAGGCTTATTAACCCTGACTGATAGAGTATTTATTTAAGAAATATTTAATGTGTATATTCAAATAGCATATTGTTTATTTTTTTTATAATTAAAATTCCAAAAATTACTTACGATCTAGTTAAGGAACTATCGCAAAACTTTATTCTGCAATAAAAACTAATATACTAGCAAAAGAGTAAAAAATGTTTATTACGACGTATAAAAGTTTGGTTAAAACAAATAGAGAGAGGCGACTGGATTCGTTAAAACTTTGGCGTTAGCAATAAACTCCTAAACCATGCTTCACTGTAGTTTCAGTATAATTTTATTATTATTACTTTTACTGCCCTTGTTAAAATGATAAAAGAGTAAACATTTTTGTGAAATTTTCCTGAGAAAGCTATTTTTATAATTATATTCGCAATTTCATTATGCATCTTTCAAAGCACATGTATCGTCCATTCGAATTTGATGACAACTGAAAATTCAACTAAAAACTTTATTCTTAAAATGCAATGAATTCATAATATATGCATAATCTACATTTCTACAGTAAGAATTGTCGTAGACGTTCTTCACGTAAAATGAAATAAATGTTAGTCAACAAGACCGCCAAAAGTTTTCTGGTAGGCATCATCTACTCTTATTACATTGAATAAAATACAAAAATATATTTAAGATCCTGATAAACAGTTCGTTTTATAGAATTATTATCTAAAGATAAATCAGAACAACAAATAAGCATAATTAAAAAAAATAGTTTATTGCTAATTTCCGAAAGAACTTGACGAATACTATAAAAATAAATACATATAACATAAAAATTGTCACATACTACGTGAAGCAGCGTTACACAGCTATTTCCAAACAAAACATTTGTATTATAAAAATATTCCAACTTTATAGCTCTGTATTCAGTATTTTTTCACGTTTCGTGATTTGCTTGATGTTTTATTCAAAGGGTGTTAAGTAATATAGTACATTACCTTTGGCACGATACCAAACGCATACATTATCGACGATAGGCTTATATATTCTCTAGACTAGATCGCTTGCAATGCATGCTACGGATTACTGACTGCGATGTTAGATACAGATTGTTTTGTTTACAAAATAAATTCAAACAAAAATTTGGTAGCAATGTAAGAATAAAAAAAAGTATTGATAAAATATGGTCTGTAAAGTTAGAGCAGGTATTTTTATAAAAATTACAATAAAAAATTTGGTACTAATTAAGAATTGGAAGAAGTTTTGATTCTAAAGAATATTTTAAAAGCGTTAAGCCGGTAAAATTTTGTAAATGTACTTTTTCACACACACCAACCTTTCTAATTAAATTATCAGATGCTATAATCAACGAGTCATATGATAAAGGTACTTACTTTTGAAGAATAATACTTATCCTGCAGTGCTTATGTCATGTTTGTAAATGTAATTTTCTAACCAAATCGACAAACTTCCTTTTTTTATAGGTGGATATCTCTCCTCCCAGTGAGTAAGCCTATATTTTCAGGCGCCGGTGTGTTTTGCAAAGCGAGTAAAGTGCATCGAAGGACGCTACTTTGAATGTTATGCGCGCGTTTGACCCGCGATGGATGCCGCATAAATAACTACATGTTTATGCGCCTGCTATTTATTATGTGCTTTTAGATCTATATTTGGTGTTTTCTTGAAGGAGGGTGATACTAGGCATATACAATGGCTACGAACGAAAGATCCATGGTTCGATGTGTATTGGTTAGATGATATTACGTGTCTTCTGATAGCTAGTAAACCATTTTTAAATAAAATTTATCTCAGAAAACAGATGTGAAATGAAGGTATAGATCATATAAGCGATCCAGTATATCTTTAATTGGTTTATACGCCAATAGATTTCCGAATAAATTATGAGAAAACCTACAACTACTTATTTTATTTATTCCAATAGACAATTAAAAAGATAAAATAGGTCCACAGATCCCCTCACAAACATAAAACATTTCCACAAAAGCTTTACAAAACTACAACAATAAATACACAAAAAAGATATCACTACTACGCAATACATTAAGTCGCAATTTAGTGAAAAAGTTCCCACATTAGCGGCGGGAAGGCTTATTTCGCAACGACCGGCTTTTGGAACTCCGGGGAAAATTACCCCGGGCAAGTAATGGACCATGCTGATATTTCCGGGCTAAGCCAGACTAGGCTTGGCACGCGGCGCCGCTCTTTGTAAGGCTTTATTGCTTGACATTTAAATGTAATTAGAGTTAATAGTTTCTTAAGTAAAACTGTCAAGGAGAGAAAGTGGAAAATACAATCGAAATTAATTGGTATACGACATTGCAATTATTTCTTATGTTAATTATGCAAAAAAATCTATCTCGTTTATTTAGCATTATTTGAAATAGTAGTATGTAGAAAAATCTATTTAAACATGACTTAGGTCTAATATCTAATCTGTGCTAAGGCAAATATTTGTTGTATTTAATATTCAGACTTTACCAACAGCCTTTTATTGATATTAGTAAGTTTATTTATTAACTAGCTGTGCCCGCGACTTCGTCCGCGTGGAATAGTGACTGCATAGTAGTTACTACTTAACTTTTATTGAATAAACACGTACTACCATAAATAATTAAAAGAACAGTTAGTAAAATTTATTACTAAACTGAGCTAAAAAATAAAAAAATAAGTGCCTAATTAATTTTCTACGTAAAATTTATTTTAAATTATGGCATATTATTTTTTAGGCACCAGGAGGGAGAGGAGCAAATTTATTTACCTTCCTTCCTTGTATGGATGTTTTTGACAATATATTGTGCAGCAACTGAGTGCCGAGGCAAACGTCAAAACGTAAAGGAATAGAATCCGCTATCGATACTAATTGACATAAGCGTATGATGTTTTGCTAAGGATTTGTTCACCCTACCAACGACGACGACGACCACGAACAAAATTTTCATCCAGTCGCAATTTAATAAAATTGTGCAAAACACAATTAAAAATCAATTATTAAAATTTCCTGTCGTTCTGGTGATTGGAATTTTTATTTTTGAGATCAACGATGAATGAAAAAATAGATTTTTCGTAGAAACAGTGGCTCCTAGAAAAAAATGTATGTGAAGTTTTTTAAAGATAATTTTATAATCTACAATTTTGGTAAAAGTTAAGGATACCATACCATACCATCATTATCATAATAATATATCTTATATATATATTTTTTTATAATGGTACTTAATTTTAAAGATCGTCGGGAAGTTTGTAAAATTATATATATTCCTTTTCCTTCGTTGCGTTGGGTTTTTTTTTTAATTTTTAAACTTCGGTTTCTTATTTTCATTTAATATTTTCAAGTGAGCGAGACCTACCTCTACCTCCATAATACATTCCTACATCTGACATCATTTAAGTTGGGCCGTAACCGTGCATAAATTGTAATGGACCACAGTGGCAAAAGAAGTGGTATATTTAAGAAAAAAAATTGCCAAGGGCCAGGCCTATGTGGCTTTGAGAAGAGTTCAAAATTTCCAGGGTGTGGCTATCCTCTTGCTCCCATGTCCCCCTCTTCTTTCACAGACTTTCAACCCTTCCCTTTCCATCCCTAGTAAATGGCAGAACCGATTTTGATGTAAATAATATTATCTAATTGTACCTATATGTACACGTCATATCCTATCGTTTGATGCTCCATTTGGTTTATTTATCTAACCACTGTCACCCCTAAAGTGCCCTATATGTAAAAAACGAATGAACCGATTTCGATAAAACATTACTAATTGTAATTCACCCGTTATGCACGTTCATTTGATATATCACTTAGGTAGGTACTATCACAATATTTGACAACATTCGTTTCTTTCATTCCCACTTATACCTATACAGGGTGTAATCGTTAAGTGTGCACAGGCGATTTTTCCGTAAGTATTACAGATAACAAAAAACTTTAAACTGATATCGAAAGTACTTAACCTAATGAGTAAAATGGCGGTAATAAATTTTTAAAAATAAATCGGGAAATATCAAAAAAAATATCTTTAAACCCTCCCATTCATTTCTTTCTTCTTTCTTTCTAATTACTTCGCAAATTTGAAGTGACATTTTCCATATTTTTCCGGACATTTTCGCGCATTTTCCGGATATTTTCCGGGAATTTTCCAGGCATTTTCCGGACATTTCCCTGACATAGCCTGTAAATGTCTGGAAAATCCCCGGGAAATGCTCGGAAAATCCCCGGAAAATGTCTGGAAAATCCCCGGAAAATGCCAGGGAAATGTCCGGAAAATATCTGGAAAACATCGGGAAAATCCCCGGGATATGCTCGGAAAATCCCCGGAAAAAGCCTGGGAAATTCCCGGAAAATAACCGGAAAATGCCTGGGAAATGCTCGGAAAATGCGTGGAAATTTCCGGAAAAACCGTGGAAAATCCCTGGAAAATGCCTGGAAGATATCCGGAAAATGCGTGAAAATGTCCGGAAAATATCCGGTAAATGCGTGGAAAATCCCCGGAAAATGCCAGGGAAATGTCCGGAAAATGTCTGGGAAACATCCGGAAAATCCCCGGGAAATGCTCGGAAAATGCCTGGGAAATTCCCGGAAAATGCCAGGGAAATGTCTGGAAAATATCCGGAAAATGCGTGGAAATTTCCGGAAAAAGCGTGGAAAATGCCTGAAAATGCCAGGGAAATGTCTGGAAAATATCCGGAAAATGCGTGGAAATTTCCGGAAAAAGCGTGGAAAATGCCTGAAAATGCCCGGAAAATGCTCGAAAAATGCGTGGAAATTTCCGGAAAAACCGTGGAAAATCCCTGGAAAATGCCTGGAAAATATCCGGAAAATGCGTGAAAATGTCCGGAAAATATCCGGTAAATGCGTGAAAATGTCCGGAAAATATCCGGAAAATGCCTGGAAAATCGCCGGAAAATGCCTGAGAAATGTCCGGAAAATGTCTGGGAAATGCGTGGAAAATCCCCGGAAAATGCCAGGGAAATGTCCGGAAAATGTCTGGAAAACATCCGGAAAATCCCCGGGAAATGCTCGGAAAATCCCCGGAAAAAGCCTGGGAAATTCCCGGAAAATAACCGGAAAATGCCTGGGAAATGCTCGGAAAATGCGTGGAAATTTCCGGAAAAGCCGTGGAAAATCCCTGGAAAATGCCTGGAAAATATCCGGAAAATGCGTGAAAATGTCCGGAAAATATCCGGTAAATGCGTGAAAATGTCCGGAAAATATCCGGAAAATGCCTGGAAAATCCCCGGAAAATGCCTGAAAAATGTCCGGAAAATGTCTGGGAAATGCGTGGAAAATCCCCGGAAAATGCCAGGGAAATGTCCGGAAAATGTCTGGGAAACATCCGGAAAATCCCCGGGAAATGCTCGGAAAATGCCTGGGAAATTCCCGGAAAATGTCTGGAATATCCCGGAAAATAACCGGAAAATGCCAGGGAAATGTCTGGAAAATATCCGGATACTGCGTGGATATGTCCGGAAAAAGCGCGGAAAATGCCTGGAAAATGCCCGGAAAATGCTCGGAAAATCCCCGGAAAATATCCGGAAAATGCGTGAAAATGTCCGGAAAAAGCGTGGAAAATGCCACTTCAAATTTGCGAAGTAATTAAAGCAGAAAACCAAAAAAGAAAAAGAAAGCTAAAATCTTTCATATTAAATGTATATGGGATATTCATATTTCATACTTAGTGTATGGGAGGGTTTAAAGATAATTTTTTTGATATTTCTCGATTTATTTTTAAAAATTTATTACCGCCATTTTACACTTTCGATATCAGTTTAAAGTTTTTTGTTATCTGTAATACTTACGGAAAAATCGCCTGTGCACACTTAACGATTACACCCTGTATATAGGTATAGTAAATGGATGAACCGATTTTGATTAAATATGTCTAATTATACTTTACACGTCATGCCCTTTCATTTCATATGTCACTTGAGTCAAAATTCACTTTTTTTATTATCTACCACTTTTATACCTATATCAAATAAATGGATGAACCGATTTTGATAAAATTTGACTTATTTTTACTGATAGGTCGTTCACTTTCATTTAATATATCACTAAAGTATATTCGACAACTTTAGTTATTTTCATTCCCACTTTTACACAATAAATGGATGAACCGATTTTGATACAGTTTATTTAAGAACCAGCGTCGGAAAATATGCTGCCTAACAAAAAAACATCATCTAATTCGGATTACCTGCTAGCGAGCTACGGTGGCACAAACACACACACACACAGCGGTCAAACACTTATCACCCATATTTTTGCATCGGGGGTTAAAAATATAATATTATAAATACGACATAATTTAAAGGACATTTTATGTATAAAATTTACCTAGAAATAAGTATAATTTTAATTTGACCCCTCCCCCCTACTACCTCAGCTTACCCCCCCACCCTTGGGGACTTTCGATATGATCACTTGGACATAACTGTAGCGTATAACAGATAACTTACGTTTTATCGTACACTGTATGTGTACCATAGAATGCCTTAGCAAATGTTCGCCGTGAGTACTTAAATGGTCATAACTTTTTTATTTATGAACCGATTGACATGAAATAAACACTAAATGTTAAATGAAGATTACCACAATATATTAGTGAAAACGCCGTTTCTGAGATTAGCGTGTTCAAACATACAGACAAACAGACAAAAAATTTTTTAACTACAGTTTTGGGTTTGGGATCGATTTAATAATAACCCCTGCTAATTTTTTTTTACATATTTTCATTGTACAGACACCACTTTTCTAGAATTTTATTATATGTATTGATGATGATATTTACCGTAGACTTATACGATTTCTAATACAAACTTCGAACATACATTCCAATAAATATGTCTAAGTTATAAATATGAACAATTCATACAATACGTTGTAATACATTGAATTGTCACATAAATACTTATTCCAAAAACAACAGATATTTTTCAAATATTCTTTATGTACTCAGTGTACAGTTTACCGAGTACACAACAAATAAATATAATAAAACTTTTTATTTACGCAGACGTTCTTACGAGAAGATATTTTCAAGTAAATTTAATATCACGCATGTCTAGCAAGACTGGATAACATTTAATTTATTATATAGAGCATGTAAATGTTTGTTCATGCATTTATATTTTATATTAGCCATGTTTTATTTTTCCATTTTGGATATAAATAAGCCGAGTCATTTATTCAAGTTATTAAATTTAATTTTCTTATTTATATAAACACAAATATTTACGAAGTTATAAAACTAATTTAATTTAGTTTTAGTTTATTTATAAAACTAATTTAATTTAGTTTAGTAAAATTTCAGATTTACAAGTTTTAAATATTCATAATATTACTCTTTCAGCCATTTCATATAATTGTTTGAATTGTACTTGCGATATTCAATCACATATCCGCGAATAAGTTTGACCTTGCCATATATAACATTTTTAATCAAATACAACGGGATGGCACTTGGCAGGTAAATGATTTACTAGACTCAAATCTAACATACTTAGGGCCGATTTTTCAATGCTTGGATAAAATTTATCCGTCCAATAAAGTATTACACGTTAATATTAAAATGTCACGTAAACTGTCAAATACGGGCAATTAGAATAAGTTTTTAAAATGGTAGTTTTATACATTATTCGACGAATAAATTTTAACCAAGGATTGAAAAATCAGCCCTTAAAGGAATTAAATTTAATTTGACTTAGGTACGACAAACACTCAAGTATTAAGACAATATTCGATCACTGCTTTAACAGAGAGTTATTTGACTGACTGGTGAAACATCTATAATTACACACATACTTAATATTATAAAACTGAAGAGTATGTCTGTTTGTTTGTTAGAATGCGCTAATCTCGGAAACAACTGGTTCGATTTGAAAACTTATTTCGGGTTAGATAGCCCATTTATCGAAGGCGAACAGGGGCGGAGCACTGCGGGTAAACCGCGGGGCACAGCCAGTTTCTTTCCCTATATAAAAACTATAAATTAACAAATGCTATAACAATTAGGTGACACATACAGATGACACATCCTAGCTTTCTCTACATAATGCGGGTTAGTAATTCACGATAATTGGTCGCGATAACATCCGGCAAAATAAATAGTTTTATAGGTCAGCCTAATGAAGTCCCAGACGCTCAGGGTTAATATAATTATGGCGTAAATGAGTTAACTTGCTCGTATGGGAAACATCCTATGGTTCGAGCCTTTCAATGCTGTTTTTGTTTACATTATAATATTTATGGATAATGAAGTTTTAATAGGTTATCCATCACGAAAAACGTTTAAACCAAAGATTAAGAATTGTCAAAGTTAGGGTAAACTTAAGTTTACAAATGAAATTACGAACCAAAGACGTGATAATACCAGTTGATTATCACGACTAATAACACATAAAGCATCAATCCACGAGCACCACTAGGTCGGTCACGCGACTCCACTATCATCATTATTCACGCCAGCCTTCATTAACTTCGAGTGCATATTCCTTATCGACAGTGCATTTTATCTTAATTAATTTTGCTACATTTTTAATGGCAACAGCAATAGATAGCATCTACTGATAAAATATTATATATAATATATTTTTAAATGACCTATATGTTTATCTAAGTAAATATGTAGAATAGGTTATATACCATGATAGAGTTAAATAAGATATTAATCTTCAGGTTTCAGGTTCAAACAAAATATTATTGTGAAGGTTTTTGTTCCTACTTGAAACCACATATTAAAATTATAAATCTAAGTTAGTTGTAAAAATTCATGATAAATAACTATAATAACATTAATAATTAGATTGTATATAGACAGCCATTATACCTTATAGCTTTCAATGTTGCACCATTTTTATATTTTAGCAAAATAAAAACATACAACTGTGCACACATTACAAATTATTGGCGAATGTATCCAATTTATTTGCTTTCTCGTAAAAATATAAACGTCTAAGATTTAATTGGACCATAATTAGTAGAGATGTATGTTCCGTACAGTTTACTGCTGAAATAATTGTCTTGTTGTCTTTGAGATAAGGTTTTTCAAATATCTTGAACTTGTATTAGAGGAAAATTGGTAAATGAAATTCCTTCTTTATTCAAGTATGTAGGCTGTTTATCCTGAATTAGAATCTTGAATTTTCAGATAATTATTTTAATAGAATACGTAATACAGTTCAATATCAATTATCGCCTACTTATATCTTCTAAATGTGGAAAAATAACGAACGTTGTTTATTCATAGAAATCTAACTCGTAAATATCTGTATTCAAACATTTTTTGTATTTTTATTTGTAATAATTTCATATAATTGAATATAAAAATCAACAACAGGGGCTTATGTCCAGTCTAGTGCGCTGAGTGTTCTAAAAAATGCAATTTGGCAATACACAGCTGATATTCGACCTTAACACTTTACAATAGAGTTGAGATGACTTTGCATCAATTTTACCACTGCTAAAAAGAGCCATACATACAGAATTACAGGATTATTGTAAAACAACGAAAGAAAATAGAAAATTAAACCGCGATAAGAAATCAAATTCGCTTTGGCTTCACTTCTTTAAAGATTAGTAATGGTATGTATTATTTTCAAACAATAAATACAGGGGTTTTGTTTTACTTAGGTAAAAGTAATAGTTCTCAAGTGAGCTTGTTATTGATATTACTATGTTCAATTATTATTAAACACAACGGGACTATTAACTTAATCTTAAGTATACGCTCATTTTAAACTCTCAAAGTTTGTTGAGACTACGTTTTCGGTTTTCCCCAATGCATTGTTTGATCCAAAAATGATTGGAACATTAATTAATCAAAATAAATGTGTACTTCAGAATATTTTAATCAAATTATATAACATTTAAAAATTGTTGCTTCTGAAATAAAATTTAGTGTATTGATTGATACAACTGCTTAAGTGTAGGTAACTCGGAAAGTTTCAAGGAAGTCCTGTAAAATTTTTAATGTTTAAAATTATTTTAAATAATTGCATTCATCCAAATCTATATATACCATACAGAACAGATGCATGAAAATTCCGCTCAAAGTATAGTTAATTGAATTACTGTTCGGTGCAACATGCGTCCAAAATGTATAAATGATAGTAACATCCACTGACCCGGCTGCCCTTCACAGTACAAGTATCATACTTTATATCCCCCCCTCCCTCCACCTCACCAACCCTCCCCCGCATACACGCGAACCGCGAAACTTAGCGTTGATTAAATTTTTAGAAAGAACGTTGCACATTCCGCGGAGAGAAATGGCTTCATAATGCAGCACATATTTACAAAACACCGTTCTGTCCGCTTTAAGCCGTGCGGATGTTGGCAAATTTTAAAAATTTACATTTCCCACGATATTCTTTGGTGTGCAGAATTTTCTGTCGCCTTTTCGAGCGAGATAACACGTAACGTAATGTCAATGAGGATACTGTGCGGAATTAGAACGAATGCTAATGGTGCTTTATAGAGTCACATTTATACAGAAAATCCTTAAAAATAAAATCTTCAATAACTACATAATAAAAGTGTGTTCGATTTCTGCTAATTATATCTCACATCGTGCAACCAAACTTAGTATCATTAAAAGAAACATTCTTGGAATATTGACTTAAAACTTTTTCATAGTTCCTCGTATATCAAATGGACCTTTTTTCGGTTTAACGTTACTCGTGCCTCCAATAACACAACACGTGTAAGCTTGCAGGACGCTGACGTCCGTCCGTAACATTTCATGTGTCAGAAGCATAAATATATTACTATTTGCAGATTAGCAAAAATATCTGTCACAAGAACGAGTTCAATAATATCTGTCTGCCCGTATACACCAAAAATATCTGACATTAGTAGGCAGCATAATAAAGTGGCATCAAAATTATGTGACGAAAATGTACAGCAAATAATTGTGACAACCTCTCAGAGCATAAATATGTGACGTCACCTAGGAGGCAATAATATCTGACACAATTTTATCCATACTAATATATGTATATAATATTATAAATGCGAAAGTAACTCTGTCCGTCTGTCTGTTACTCAATCACGCCTAAACTACTGAACCAATTTTAATGAAATTTGGTATGAAAATATTTTTATACCCGAGAAAGGACATAGGCTACTTTTTATCCCGGGAAAATGACGCAATCCCGGAAATCCCACGGGAACGGGAACTATGCGGGTTTTTCTTTGACTGAGCGGGCGAAGCCGCGGGCGGAAACCTAGTATATCTATATTTCGATGTGATTCCTCATATAAAGCATAAATATGTGACATCAACTAGGTGGCATTAATATCTGACACAATTTTATATTTTTGCATTTTGCATTGATTCCTCACAAAAATCATAAATATGTGACATCAACTAGGAAGCAATAATATCTGACATCAACTAGGAGGCAATAATATCTGACAAAATTTCATATTTTAGTATTTTGCATTGATTCCTCACAAAAAGCATAAATATTTGACATCAACTAGGAAGCAATAACATCTGACATCAACTAGGAGGCAATAATATCTAACACAATTGCATATTTCTGTATTTTGCCTTGATTCCTCATAAAGAGCATAAATATGTGACATCAACTAGGTGGCAATAATATCTGACGTCCATGACATGTTTGATATATTATAACATAGAGCGCCGTTATATATCTAACGCGATCATTGAATGACGACATTCAATTGAATGACTAGGCCGAACGTTGATTTTACAACCGTCACTCAACGTCCAACTAGTTAGCGGATTATAACATATCCCTTAACGGATATAAGGCTCGGCATATTGTTGAATGACTAGTGCGTTCATTGAATAACAAAAGTTGCTGAGAATTTACACTATCCACAAGAAGACGTTTGCGAGCAGCGCTGGCGCCTATTTTTGTGTAGTTAAAAATTATAACGAACTCAACCACACCACCATATCCAGACCAACGACTACTGTGCTTAATGACGTTTAGAAATTGACGAGTTGTCCTTTAGTCATTAAATAAATGTCGCCATTCAATGAACGCGCTAGTCATTCAATCAAATAGCACATTCAACCAGATGACTGCGACATAGGTATATATTTACTATGTCAAACGCCGCCTAACGTCAAACACAACAAAAGAAATTCTAAATGTGACATGTTAGCCGCGGATAAAAAATATCCACCCACTTAGTGAATATTTCAATTTGATCGTGATATAATATCATATATCTAGACATAAATGTAGTATGCATACAATAAATAACGTAAAATAATATTTATTTGTTTTGTATTAATTTTACATTAAACTGAAAATATAATCGTGTCAGATATTATTGCCTCCTAGGTGACGTCACATATTTATGCTGTGAGAGGTTGTCACAATTATTTGCTGTACATTTTCGTCACATAATTTTGATGCCACTTTATTATGCTGCCTACTAATGTCAGATATTTTTACTGTATACGGGCAGACAGATATTATTGAATTTGTTCTAGTGACAGATATTTTTGCACATCGCCCCCTAGGCATATATTATTGCTCGTGACTGTACTATTTTAGACTCTTTTTAATTAGCCCAGTTAAAGAGACAATATTATTGATAAGAGAATAAAGTATTATTTATTTATTCAGGCAAAATAGAATAACATGCAACATTCACATAATTTCAATTACAAAAATTATACCTTAGTTAATTAATTAACTACATAAAATTAGTTAGGTATAAATTCATTTCATAGGTTTTCATTGTTACCTTACGTATCCTACTAATATTATAAATGCGAAAGTTTGTGAGGATGTGTGTGTGTGTGTGTTTGTTACTCTTTCGCGCAAATACTACTGAACCGATTACAATGAAATTTAGCACACATATAGAGGGTAACTTGGATTAACACATAGGATAGGTTTTATCCCGGAAATCCCACGGGAACGGGAACTATGTGGGTTTTCCTTTGAAAACGCGGGCGAAGCCGCGGGCGGAAATCTAGTTTATTAATAGATAGACAAATTTAACACGATATTCACAACATTTTTTAATAAATAGTATCAAACTTGTAGAGTATTAAAATATACTTTTTACTAAATATCGAACTACATATGCGTGATCTTACGTGTCACAACTCACACGTTCAATGATGTATGATGTATATACAATGTACATTCTGTTTATAAAGAGTCTCCATAAAACAAAACATTTATTCCGTAACATAAGTTCATGATCCGTTTAGCGAGCGAAGACGAAGCGAGTTATGGCTTTACCTGAAAAGCAATGGTTCTATCTTCTTATTCATTTAAATTTACATTAAAAAAAAACACTATGTTATAAAAATGTTTATTTACTACGAAGTTTTTAAATCTTTCCTCCAAGTACGAACTTAACTAGATATGAATGAAGGATATAATTAATAGCAATACGAAAGCTTTTTTAGAATAGGCAAATAATAATAATATTTAATCAGTCTTCTCTATATTTTACTCTACCATAAGTATTCGAATCAATCGACCAAACGATTAAAACTAAAATTATACATGAATTAATTAAAATTCAAATTCAAATTATTTCTTTCTTTCTTTTACATTAGGTCTTAAACTAATTTGTTATTTGTGACTGGAACACACCTAATAAGCAAATTAAATGCTTGTGTCAGTTCCACTCTTCCTTAACACTATTACAGAAACAGAAATATATGTATAATAACAATTCAACTCCGTCAACGTATTAAAATAAACATGTATTTATAGAACATCAGGTATGAACAAAACTAAATAGTTGGTAACAAAGCCGAGAGCCTGTGGTTTGAACTAAGCTTGCCTTTATAAGCTTCATCGTGTAAAACAATGCAGCCTCCGTTTTGCAACGTTCCCTACGTCTATTTTGTTTTAGATAAAGTTTGTATAGAGATAGAAAAACAAATTTCGGGTTGCGAATAATGTTTAAAAATAGATTTCACAGTGGAAGAGATAAAATGTTTTTGTTCGTTCATTCGTATTTATAACAATTTTAGATAGTATAAAAATATAAATGCAGTATGATACTTGACTGAAAGAATATTTCCAAGCAAGAGGTTATTTTTAACGTTTAGTTGTATTTTTAAAATCATTGTATTAATTTGTGGCGTTAATTGTCTTGCTATATAAATATAATCGTAAACGTAATCCTATAAATAATAATAATATTTGATGCCACCACATTACACTTCCAAACATTGTTTTCAGTTCAACAATTATTCCTTCTAGAATATTCGATAACAGATGACAAAGCAAGCTGTTAAGATAATAATTGTGTAGCATCTGTGCCACGTATGCAAGGATGCAAACGTGACGTCGGGTTAAGTGCGTCCACATCTGCGGCGCGATACAATTTCACTGCAGTTTTGATACATATAGGTTTATGTACAGTCAGAAGCATAAATATATTACCATTTGCAGATTAGCAAAAATATCTGTCATAAGAACGGGTTCAATAATATCTGTCTGCCCGTATACAGCAAAAATATCTGACATTAGTAGGCAGCATAATAAAGTGGCATCAAAATTATATGACGAAAATGTAGAGCAAATAATTGTGACAACCTCTCGAAGCATAAATATGTGACGTCACCTAGGAGGCAATAATATCTGACACAATTTTATATTTCTGTATTGTAAAATATAATTGATTCCTCACAAAAAGCATAAATATGTGACACTAGCTTTCCGCCCACGGCTTCGCCTGCGTTTTCACAGAAATACCGCATAGTTCCCGTTCCCGTGGGAATTTTGGGATAAAACCTATCCTATGTGTTAACCCAAGTTACCCTTTATATGTCTGCTAAATTTCATTGTAATCGGTTCAGTAGTATTTGCGTGAAAGAGTAACAAACACACACATACACATCTTCACAAACTTTCGCATTTATAATACTAGACTAGATTAGTAGGATAGGAAGTAGGATTAAAGTAGGACTAGTAGGATAAGATAGGATAGGATTTTAAAAAGGCCAAATATTTTTTTATTGTATTAGTGTTTTGTATTTTGCTGGGGTAAGAATATGAACAAAAGACACATTATATTTTGTAAATATTTTTTATTTAAATGAAATTACGATAATATGATAACTTGCCATAATTTTCGATACTCAATAAAATAATAGCAATATTATAGGTAAATGAAAATGAATAACGGAGCAATCGTGTCAAACGCCGCTAACGTCAAATATAACAAAACAATTTCTAAATAATACACGAAGGTTACACTGAACCTTCAAATAAAATAGATCTACCCAAGTGGGTATTCATATAAGTATATGAATACTTTAATTTTGTCATGATATGATATCCTTCTAATATTATAAATGCGAAAGTTCGTATCATGTAAGGATGTTTGTTACTCTTTCACACAAATAAAAGACAAAACAATGGAATTTGGCACACACATAGAAGGTAACTTGGATTAACGCTTATGAGAGCTTTTATCCTGGAAATCCCACAGGAACGGAAACTATGCGTGTTTTTCTTTGAAAACGCGGGCGAAGCCGCGGGTGTTTAGCTAGTAGGATATAATATCTAGACATACAATATGTAGTATACAACGACGGCACATATTAATTAATATGGTAATCATGTTTTAAAACAACGTAGTTAAAATAAAATTTATTTATTTTATATTAATTCAATATTAAATTGAAAATAAAATTGTGTCAGATATTATTGCTTCCTAGTTGATGTCACATATTTATGCTTTTTGTGTGGAATCAACGCAAAATACAGAAATATAAAATTGTGTCAGATATTATTGCCACCTAGTTGGTGTCACATATTTATGCTTTGTGTGAGGAACCGATGCAAAATACAGAAATATAAAATTGTGTCAGATATTAATGCCACCTAGTTGGTGTCACATATTTATGCTTTGTGTGAGGAATCGATGCAAAATACAGAAATATGAAATTGTGTCAGATATTATTGCTTCCTAGTTGATGTCACATATTTATGCTTTTTGTGTGGAATCAACGCAAAATACAGAAATATAAAATTGTGTCAGATATTATTGCCACCTAGTTGGTGTCACATATTTATGCTTTGTGTGAGGAATCGAAGCAAAATACAGAAATATGAAATTGTGTCAGATATTATTGCCACCTAGTTGGTGTCACATATTTATGCTTTGTGTGAGGAATCGATGCAAAATACAGAAATATGAAATTGTGTCAGATATTATTGCTTCCTAGTTGATGTCACATATTTATGCTTTTTGTGAGGAATCGATGCAAAATACAGAAATATGAAATTGTGTCAGATATTATTGCTTCCTAGTTGATGTCACATATTTATGCTTTTTGTGAGGAATCGATGCAAAATACAGAAATATGAAATTGTGTCAGATATTATTGCCACCTAGTTGATGTCACATATTTATGCCGTGAACGGGAACTATGCGGTATTTCTGTGAAAACGCAGGCGAAGCCGCGGGCGGAAAGCTAGTGTCACATAATTTATGCTTTTTGTGAGGAATCAATTATATTTTACAATACAGAAATATAAAATTGTGTCAGATATTATTGCCTCCTAGGTGACGTCACATATTTATGCTTCGAGAGGTTGTCACAATTATTTGCTCTACATTTTCGTCATATAATTTTGATGCCACTTTATTATGCTGCCTAATAATGTCAGATATTTTTGCTGTATACGGGCAGACAGATATTATTGAATTTGTTCTAGTGACAGATATTTTTGCACATCGCCTCCTAGGCATATATTATTGCTCGTGACTGTACATTGTGTGACTGTTTGGGGGTAATTTTCTAGAATTTTGTTGGTTAGAAGAAGGTTTGTTTCAAGGATTCGTTTTTAAGATAAATCAGACAACATAACATAATCTATGGTACTAATATTATAAAGCTGAAGAGTTTGTTTGTTTGAACGCGCTAATCTCGGGACCACTGGTCCGATTTGAAAAATTCTTTCGGTGTTAGATAGCCCATTCGTCGAGGCTATATATTATTTCGCTAAGACCAACAGGAGCGGAGCACTGCGGGTAAAAGCTAGTATAATATATTATGTATATGGGTATGCAGGCATGAAATATAAAATATATATAAATTTATAAAGAATAGAAAAAATTCGATCACGAGGCGGGACACGAACCCGCATCCTTTCGCGCCATTCCGGGGCGGATGCCTGACCAATTCAGCCACTCGTGACCCGCCAGAGCAATCGAATTTATTCTATTCTTTCAGTTTTATGTGTCAAAGGGACACACCGCGCGCCATCTATTGAGGTGATAAACAACCATCTCAACCAACACGAAACACTTTACAGTGAATACAATATTGTAACGATGGAACACGACCTTTTGTTGAAATTGATATTTTTGGTTAAGGCATTCAAATGCTTTATAAATATAAATTTATAAAGAATAGAAAAAATTCGATCCCCCGATGTCCCGCCTCGTGATCGAATTTTTTCTATTCTTTATAAATTTATATTTATAAAGCATTTGAATGCCTTAACCAAAAATATCAATTTCAAATATAAAATATATACAGAGATGAAACAGTGTTTTTCAGCAAAGCTTCACCTATAAGTAAAAATAAACCTTTTAACAATCTTTTCACATTTTCAATACATAAAACACTGTCGACATCTAAGAGATGATAAAAACTTTATTCAAAACTCGCGTAAATTTATACACGACGCGATAACGGTGTTTCGTTTAAGCGCTTTGAGACGCTCCATTTTCAGCGTCAACTATCGGAATCAAGATAAAAATTTACTGCTAACTGCTCCACAATTTTAATATGGAAAAGTTTGTCATAAAACTATCGTATTATATTCACTTTATTTGCCTTTTTTAATGCCGCGAGCAGATGTGAGCGCCGTGTTTATGACGAGCGATAAACAAGATCGTGGCGATAAAACGCGGAGCGTCGCGTCCGCATGTGTGTACATAGCCTTATTTACGGCCACTTGCCATCGCTTGTAACGGACGACAGAATTGGATTAATCTTTGCCTAATATGTGATTGTGATAATAAAGTGTGTCGCCGGCCTGACACAAATGTTTGTCGCAATTCAGATTCGCAAATATTATAGAAAAGAGCAGAAATATTTTACTTATTGACGACCTATCATCGTCGGTATTTTTTTCTAATCCATCAAAATCGATCCATTCCTTTCCAAATGAGATGACAAATTTAACGATAATAAACTGCCAGATAACAATTAGATATAGGACTGACTAATATTCTTTGGTAATTGGTACATTTTTCAAAAATTTTAATAATCATCGCTTGACGTTTTATTCCTTGAAATTCATTACCTATATGAAAACGATGGAATCATAGAGATCTAGAGAGATGCCAATCGCTTGCGCTGAGTACGAAACCTGGTGTCTCATAACAAATTTACGCACACAACAGTAAACAAAATAAAAACAATACTTCGCGTTGTGTGCGTGTCATCACACAAAAATTTGAGAGCGACTATTCGTTCGCACACTAGATTGTAAGTGACGTACGTATACAGCCCACTACAGCCGCAAGATATGCGTTTATGATAGGGATTGCTTGTCGATAAAATGAGAAACGTTAAAATTAAAACAATTTATAGGCAATACAGTAACTAGGTAGAAATGGACACCATGATGGTAACATCCATGGTGATGAAGTCCATAAAGCATTGCCTATTGACTTATTGTAAAGTAAAATAAGTATGAAATAAGTGACTTATTTTTTTAATCCATGTATAATACCACAGACTAATAATAATATACTACGTATACAAATAATACTATAAAATAATTACTATAAAATTATTGCTCGAGTACCTATCAAATAATAATAATACAATCAGATATTAAGCTAATAGTTATACATTATGATATAAAAATAAGGTAGTAAGGTAGTAAAATTCCGAATCTTATCGACATGGACACACTCGATTCGCATCCTTAACTTACGTCCGCAAGCAGCGGCCGTACTACACGATTGTTAGCTTTAGTATGTTCATTATACACTGCGGTATTCGAACTCCGCGTTTGAATAGAGTCACGTACAGAAGAAGCATTGTAAACTATTTACATAAATTATTGTGACTGTCGTAAGAAACCAAGAAATCACTCTACGTAATATTGTTTTTGAAATTTTAGTAAGAAAATCGTATTATTGAAATTGATATTTTTGGTTAAGGCATTCAAATGCTTTTATAAATATAAATTTATAAAGAATAGAAAAAATTCGATCACGAGGCGGGACTCGAACCCGCATCCTTTCGATGCCTGACCAATTCAGCCACTCGTGACCCGCCAGAGCAATCGAATTTATTCTATTCCTTCAGTTTTATGTGTCAAAAGGGACACACCGCGCGCCATCTATTGAGGTGATAAGGGAGGAGAGGAGATGGTTGAGATGGTTGTTTATCACCTCAATAGATGGCGCGCGGTGTGTCCCTTTTGACACATAAAACTGAAGGAATAGAATAAATTCGATTGCTCTGGCGGGTCACGAGTGGCTGAATTGGTCAGGCATCCGCCCCGGAATGGCGCGAAAGGATGCGGGTTCGAGTCCCGCCTCGTGATCGAATTTTTTCTATTCTTTATAAATTTATATAAATCGTATTATTTTCAGTACTTACCGATGGTATGTGATTCCATTTGACTTAAAGATGCTGGTTTCACTTCGGTTTTTACAAACTTTAACGGAACAACACGGCATTGTCAAATAATACCCGGCCGACGGTCGAACGTCAACTGAATGCAACAAACAGCATGTGTTCTTTTTTTGGACATATTGCTGCGACACCGGCCCCGACCCCTAACCATATCTCCCTTTAGTTTCTGTGATCTGTGGATGGAATAAAAAGAACTAAAATTACCTTTGTTCTCGAACTAATTAAGATATTGTTAGACGTAACTTTTGATTTAATATTTTTGTGGATGAATAGTTGTCAATATAGCTGTCACTGTCACCCGTCAGAACATGCTTAGCTGTCGAATACTATAAATTGCCGCTTTCCTTTGACTCGTGGCGCAATCGTACGGATCGTGCCTAGGGGCTCGGACGTTGTTTATACGACGTTTGACCCAACTACCTTCACTTTGCTAATAGTCGTTGACTTGCTGCGATTTGTTAATCAATTAGGTAGCTGTGTAGAATCGCAGTACATTCTTATTACATTTCAAACTAATATTTAACTCGCCCTCTCGTGTGTAATTTCTATTATCAGAATTGGGATAGAATTCAAGCCCACTATTTTTTAATGTGTTTAAGTTTACGTAGTTTTGTAACTGGCATCTGTGTTTTTTTTTTCTTCGTGCGTTGTGTAAAGTAAAAGATTGTTACGTGGATTATTGTAACGGGAATGTAGTCCATCGAAGAAATTGTGTGTGCTATCTGGGCTGCGGTCCAGTGTTTGTAATAAAAACCTCTCAGTTCACAGGTAAATTAGATTCAGGGATGCGAGGGCCCTACGAAGTAATGAACATCCTGCCTAGTGGTCGATACGAGTTGAAACTCGTTGTGGTGACTACGGAAAGAAGACTCAAGCCGCGGCACAGCATGATATGGTGCCCTGGCGTGGCGAGTGGTGTCCCGAAGCATGTGCCGAATTTTTTTGACGATGAGTGTTATTGGCTCGTAGTGATTCAAATCGCTAGTCGAACCCTGGCATTGAGGTATTGTCTAGTCGCTGACGTATCGTAGTGATGTATTTCACTAGTCGTACGAGCGTAGATATACCGTCAAGTCGCCGTCTGTATGTCCGTAGTGAGTTGTCTCGCTAGTCGGATTTGAGCGTTGAGGTATTGTCTAGTCGCTGACGTATCGTAGTGATGTATTTCACTAGTCGTACGAGCGTAGATATACCGTCAAGTCGCCGTCTGTATGTCCGTAGTGAGTTGACTCGCTAGTCGGATTTGAGCGTTGAGGTATTGTCTAGTCGCTGTTTTACTAACGAGTGCGTAGAAAAGTATGGTCAGTGTGGCCGAGGCAGTGTGTTTTTGAAATCCCGAGATGAACTACCGTTGTATTGTAATACGAGAAAAGGCGTACGAGGACGTACGTTTGTCAGTATGGCCGTGTTAGACGTAACTTTTGATTTAATATTTTTGTGGATGAATAGTTGTCAATATAGCTGTCACTGTCACCCGTCAGAACATGCTTAGCTGTCGAATACTATAAATTGCCGCTTTCCTTTGACTCGTGGCGCAATCGTACGGATCGTGCCTAGGGGCTCGGACGTTGTTTATACGACGTTTGACCCAACTACCTTCACTTTGCTAATAGTCGTTGACTTGCTGCGATTTGTTAATCAATTAGGTAGCTGTGTAGAATCGCAGTACATTCTTATTACATTTCAAACTAATATTTAACTCGCCCTCTCGTGTGTAATTTCTATTAATATTCTTATCAAGTATCATTTTTAACAAAGATCGCAAAGTACTTTGAAAGTCGATTATTACAAAAGTATATTTTTAAATAATCACTCTATTAAATTTTTGGCCATTAAATTTCATACAGCTTCTATCAATGGATCCATTCATAAGTATCGAATAAATTTTGCTATTAAATTTTATTTTAAGGATTTCTTAAAGGATTTCTCGCAACCTGACTGTATTTCTTTAAATATAAATAATTTTGAATGTCGTTCTGCATCGCTTTGTATCGTTTTTATCTACTCACAATCATCATCATCATCAATACATATAATAAAATTCTAGAAAAGTGGTGTCTGTACAATGAAAATATGTAAAAAAAAAATAGCAGGGGTTATTATTAAATCGATCCCAAACCCAAAACTGTAGTTAAAAATTTTTTTGTCTGTTTGTCTGTTTGTCTGTTTGTCTGTATGTTTGAACACGCTAATCTCAGAAACGGCTTATCCGATTTCGATGCGGTTTTCACTAATATATTGTGGTAATCTTCATTTAACATTTAGTGTTTATTTCATGTCAATCGGTTCATAAATAAAAAAGTTATGACCATTTAAGTACTCACGGCGAACATTTTATACATAGAATGTCCTTTAAATTATGTCGTATTTATAATATTATATTTTTAACCCCCGATGCAAAAATATGGGTGATATAGTGTTTGACCGCTGTGTGTGTGTGTGTTTGTGCCACCGTAGCTCGCTAGCAGGTAATCCGAATTAGATGATGTTTTTTTGTTAGGCAGCATATTTTCCGACGCTGGTTCTTAAATAAACTGTATCAAAATCGGTTCATCCATTTATTGTGTAAAAGTGGGAATGAAAATAACTAAAGTTGTCGAATATACTTTAGTGATATATTAAATGAAAGTGAACGACCTATCAGTAAAAATAAGTCAAATTTTATCAAAATCGGTTCATCCATTTATTTGATATAGGTATAAAAGTGGTAGATAATAAAAAAAGTGAATTTTGACTCAAGTGACATATGAAATGAAAGGGCATGACGTGTAAAGTATAATTAGACATATTTAATCAAAATCGGTTCATCCATTTACTATACCTATATACAGGGTGTAATCGTTAAGTGTGCACAGGCGATTTTTCCGTAAGTATTACAGATAACAAAAAACTTTAAACTGATATCGAAAGTGTAAAATGGCGGTAATAAATTTTTAAAAATAAATCGAGAAATATCAAAAAAATTATCTTTAAACCCTCCCATACACTAAGTATGAAATATGAATATCCCATATACATTTAATATGAAAGATTTTAGCTTTCTTTTTCTTTTTTGGTTTTCTGCTTTAATTACTTCGCAAATTTGAAGTGGCATTTTCCACGCTTTTTCCGGACATTTTCACGCATTTTCCGGATATTTTCCGGGGATTTTCCGAGCATTTTCCGGGCATTTTCCAGGCATTTTCCGCGCTTTTTCCGGACATATCCACGCAGTATCCGGATATTTTCCAGACATTTCCCTGGCATTTTCCGGTTATTTTCCGGGATATTCCAGACATTTTCCGGGAATTTCCCAGGCATTTTCCGAGCATTTCCCGGGGATTTTCCGGATGTTTCCCAGACATTTTCCGGACATTTCCCTGGCATTTTCCGGGGATTTTCCACGCATTTCCCAGACATTTTCCGGACATTTTTCAGGCATTTTCCGGGGATTTTCCAGGCATTTTCCGGATATTTTCCGGACATTTTCACGCATTTACCGGATATTTTCCGGACATTTTCACGCATTTTCCGGATATTTTCCAGGCATTTTCCAGGGATTTTCCACGGTTTTTCCGGAAATTTCCACGCATTTTCCGAGCATTTCCCAGGCATTTTCCGGTTATTTTCCGGGAATTTCCCAGGCTTTTTCCGGGGATTTTCCGAGCATTTCCCCGGGGATTTTCCGGATGTTTTCCAGACATTTTCCGGACATTTCCCTGGCATTTTCCGGGGATTTTCCACGCATTTCCCAGACATTTTCCGGACATTTCTCAGGCATTTTCCGGCGATTTTCCAGGCATTTTCCGGATATTTTCCGGACATTTTCACGCATTTACCGGATATTTTCCGGACATTTTCACGCATTTTCCGGATATTTTCCAGGCATTTTCCAGGGATTTTCCACGGTTTTTCCGGAAATTTCCACGCATTTTTCGAGCATTTTCCGGGCATTTTCAGGCATTTTCCACGCTTTTTCCGGAAATTTCCACGCATTTTCCGGATATTTTCCAGACATTTCCCTGGCATTTTCAGGCATTTTCCACGCTTTTTCCGGAAATTTCCACGCATTTTCCGGATATTTTCCAGACATTTCCCTGGCATTTTCCGGGAATTTCCCAGGCATTTTCCGAGCATTTCCCGGGGATTTTCCGGATGTTTCCCAGACATTTTCCGGACATTTCCCTGGCATTTTCCGGGGATTTTCCACGCATTTACCGGATATTTTCCGGACATTTTCACGCATTTTCCGGATATCTTCCAGGCATTTTCCAGGGATTTTCCACGGTTTTTCCGGAAATTTCCACACATTTTCCGAGCATTTCCCAGGCATTTTCCGGTTATTTTCCGGGAATTTCCCAGGCTTTTTCCGGGGATTTTCCGAGCATATCCCGGGGATTTTCCCGATGTTTTCCAGACATTTTCCGGACATTTCCCTGGCATTTTCAGGGGATTTTCCAGACATTTTCCGGGGATTTTCCGAGCATTTCCCGGGGATTTTCCAGACATTTACAGGCTATGTCAGGGAAATGTCCGGAAAATGCCTGGAAAATTCCCGGAAAATATCCGGAAAATGCGTGAAAATGTCCGGAAAAATGTGGAAAATGTCACTTCAAATTTGCGAAGTAATTAAAGCAGAAAACCAAAAAAAGAAAAAAAAAGCTAAAATCTTTCATATTAAATGTAGGTATATGGGATATTCATATTTCATACTTAATGAATGGGAGGGTTTAAAGATAATTTTTTTGATATTACTCGATTTATTTTTAAAAATTTATTACCGCCATTTTACTCATTAGGTTAAGTACTTTCGATATCAGTTTAAAGTTTTTTGTTATCTGTAATACTTACGGAAAAATCGCCTGTGCACACTTAACGATTACACCCTGTATAGGTATAAGTGGGAATGAAAGAAACGAATGTTGTCAAATATTGTGATAGTACCTACCTAAGTGATATATCAAATGAATGTGCATAACGGGTGAATTACAATTAGTAATGTTTTATCGAAATCGGTTCATCCGTTTTTTACATATAGGGCACTTTAGGGGTGACAGTGGTTAGATAAATAAACCAAATGGAGCATCAAACGATAGGATATGACGTGTACATATAGGTACAATTAGATAATATTATTTACATCAAAATCGGTTCTGCCATTTACTAGGGATGGAAAGGGAAGGGTTGAAAGTCTGTGAAAGAAGAGGGGGACATGGGAGCGAGAGGATAGCCACACCCTGGAAATTTTGAACTCTTCTCAAAGCCACATAGGCCTGGCCCTTGGCAATTTTTTTTCTTAAATATACCACTTCTTTTGCCACTGTGGTCCATTACAATTTATGCACGGTTACGGCCCAACTTAAAAGATGTCAGATGTAGGAATGTATTATGGAGGTAGAGGTAGGTCTCGCTCACTTGAAAATATTAAATGAAAATAAGAAACCGAAGTTTAAAAATTAAAAAAAAAACCCAACGCAACGAAGGAAAAGGAATATATTTAATTTTACAAACTTCCCGACGATCTTTAAAATTAAGTACCATTATAAAAAAATATATATATAAGATATATTATTATGATAATGATGGTATGGTATGGTATCCTTAACTTTTACCAAAATTGTAGATTATAAAATTATCTTTAAAAAACTTCACATACATTTTTTCTAGGAGCCACTGTTTCTACGAAAAATCTATTTTTTCATTCATCGTTGATCTCAAAAATAAAAATTCCAATCACCAGAACGACAGGAAATTTTAATAATTGATTTTTAATTGTGTTTTGCACAATTTTATTAAATTGCGACTGGATGAAAATTTTGTTCGTGGTCGTCGTCGTCGTTGGTAGGGTGAACAAATCCTTAGCAAAACATCATACGCTTATGTCAATTAGTATCGATAGCGGATTCTATTCCTTTACGTTTTGACGTTTGCCTCGGCACTCAGTTGCTGCACAATATATTGTCAAAAACATCCATACAAGGAAGGAAGGTAAATAAATTTGCTCCTCTCCCTCCTGGTGCCTAAAAAATAATATGCCATAATTTAAAATAAATTTTACGTAGAAAATTAATTAGGCACTTATTTTTTTATTTTTTAGCTCAGTTTAGTAATAAATTTTACTAACTGTTCTTTTAATTATTTATGGTAGTACGTGTTTATTCAATAAAAGTTAAGTAGTAACTACTATGCAGTCACTATTCCACGCGGACGAAGTCGCGGGCACAGCTAGTAAATAATAAATAAATAAATATTTCAGGACAATTTTCACACACGGCACAATCTGATCCCATACTAAGCTTTCGCTTGTGTTATGAAAGCCAGAGGGCTGATAAACATACATAATATATAATTTTTAAATAAATACTTATATAGATAATTAACACCCAGACACAGAGCAAACATCTATATTCATCACACAAATATTTGCCCCGGGTGGGAATCGAACCCACGACCTCTGGCTTGGCAGGGCCACTACCAACCAAGCCAACCGGTAAGTCAAATGTAAAACAAATGTCAAAATGTAAAAAAAGCTAATAAAGCATTCATAACATATTTATACGGTTGCAACCTATGGTTGCAACGAACTATATTTTGAACACTATTTAGCATTTATGCTTTTCAGTTGTTTTATTTAAATTTAATTTATACCGATGAATATTTAATGTTTTATTAATGAAATGAAAATACAATTAAATAACATGTACTTTAAAACATTACGTAAGCACATTAAAATCAATGGATGTGGTTTCTGAATGCCAATTATAAACATATTGTGTTCCCGATGGCAAATAATATGTATTTTATTGTACCGCTAATTGGTAATGTTGTTCGTTCATTAATTGGTCATTTTGTTTCCTCGTATATTTAGTTATATCAATATTTCCCCTTCAATCATTCCGATTCCCAATAACGTATGAAGCTATTTAATATACTGTTAATTTTATTTAAATGGAAAATTTTAATGGTTTTCAGCTGTAAAATGTAAGCAGATTTATTGAAAATGAGGTATGCTAAAGTACACATAGAAAATGAATTTGCGAGCTTTATCAGGATTCTTAAATTGAATGGCGAATAAAGTGAACACAGAATATTAAATTTGAACCCTTTTTACTGTGTCGTAAAATTTACGGCCGTCAAAATAGGCTTCGATATCAACTATCGATTAAATGAACTGAGGACTCCGTTCGTTTTACGATACATTGAAATATAATAACCTAATATAGTTATTATGTGTTGCAAAAACTGCTAAACAGATTTTGAAGAAAATAGGCACATAAGTAGATTTTGAAGATAAGAAAATTTACGTTAAATATCATGCAATTAAAACAACTTGGTTAAACCAATATACATAAACTTTACACAGAACAAAGCACCTTCAATTAAAATACATAACACTTCACCAAAGAAATTCTATCGCACAAAATGTTAATATAATCATCCAGATATCGTTAAAATGTACCTTTCAAAATTGCACTTAACCGTGTTCAAGATAATGCCAATAAATAACTAATACAATTTCGCCAAAAAGCATCACAATTTGAGATGATACACGCGGCAAAAAGCGATCTGTTTTAAAAGCTTCGATGTTTTATGGATAAAAGCCGCAATTCAGATCTTACTCTCAAAATACACAGCATATTGCTATGACAGTGTATTATATTACTGAATTGTATTATGGTGATTGGTTCTCTTTATTTCTTTATTTGGATGGATATTCAATTATTGCGCTGATGTTAATAGTTATAATTATAATTTGATTTGTTTCCTCAATATTAGTTTTATTTTTGCCGTGAAGAGCCGTGAAGTTCTATTCATTCTTTATTTCTAAACATAAATCTTAGTTTCATAATACTGTCTTCTCTTTTATTAAGAAAAAAACGGTATAACTCAATGCACAGATTCCGAAGTTGTCACATTTTTATTAGAGTTATATTTCATTTTTCGTATCGAGATTAAAGTTGGCATACTTTTTAATTAAAAATTGTGAAAGATATTCGTTATGAAGTTTTAATTAAATGCCGAGAGCAGAGAATTTGATCATTATTATGCGCTTAAAAATATAGCTTATTAAATTTAGGTATGTTTCCGCTGAGCCGGTTCAAATGCTTTGAATGCCTGGAATTAATAAATACTTACCTCTCAGTGGATATTATTAATTTAAAAGTGATTTTATATTGCCTTCAAAATAAAATAACAACAATCAATAAATCATTATTATAGGGCTCTATGTCTTGAAAGCACAATCTACTTTCGTAAATTAAATAAGTATTAAAAAATTAAACTAGTAGATATGTCTGAATGTATTATATTTTAGTATTAAACTCGTAATTATTTAATAGGTTACATTGATTAGGTAGTTATACTCATCACATCATCACACATCACATCAGCCTATTCCCGTCCACTGCTGAACGTAGGCCTCTCCCAGATCTCGCCACTTTTCCCGTTCTTCTGCATATCGCATCCACCCAATGCCGGCCACCTTCTTTAAGTCGTCAGTCCAACGCGCCGCAGGGCGTCCTACACTACGCTTGCCTGTACGTGGTCTCCATTCGAGTACATGCCGACTCCATCGACCGTCTGTTCTTCTACTCACATGGCCAGCCCACCGCCACTTCAACGTGCTTATTTTGCGAGCTATGTCGGTTACTTTGGTTCTTTGTCGAATAACCTCGTTGCGAATTTTATCAGACAAAGAAACTCCTAACATAGCTCGCTCCATAGCCCGCTGCGCAACGTTGAATTTATGGATGAGTCCGCATGTAAGGGTCCACGTTTCGGCTCCGTACGTCATTACAGGTAGGATGCACTGGTTAAAAGCTCGCGTTTTTAAGCTCTGTGGGATTGCCGACTTAAATATGTAACTAAGCTTGCCAAATGCTGCCCAACCCAAACGAATTCTTCTGCTAGCTTCCACGTCGAAGTTGTGTTTGCCTAGTTGAATGTTTTGGCCAAGATAGATGTAGTTTTGCACAACTTCTAGTACGGATCCACTCACGCTCACGGGTCTAGGGACTATGTGTGCGTTGAACATGACCTTAGTCTTGTCCAAGTTCATCTTGAGACCAACCCGCTGAGAAGAACTGTTCAGATTGTTTAACATTTCATCGAGCTCTTGCACGGATTCTGCTATGATAACTATATCATCTGCAAAACGCAGATGCGAGATGTATCGGCCGTTAATGTTGATACCCCGTTCTTTCCAATCGAGTGTCTTGAAGATGTCCTCCAACGCACTTGAAAAAAGCTTTGGCGATATGACATCGCCTTGTCTTACTCCACGTTGCAGTTGAATTGATCTTGTACTCTGTCCTTGTACTTGAACGGTCATCGAAGCGGTTTCATAAATACATCTCAGCACCTCGATATAGCGGTAATCAATTTGGGCTCGCTGCAAAGAGTCCAATACAGCCCAAGTTTCAATGGTATCAAAGGCTTTTTCGTAGTCAACATATGCCAGACAAAGAGGTCGGTTATATTCTTCTGTTTTTTGAATGATTTGTCTCAGTGTGTGTATGTAATCTACGGTACTGAAGCCTTGTCGGAATCCTGCTTGTTCAGGTGGCTGAAATTCGTCAAGCTTACGAGCGACACGATTTGTGATTGCCCTTGAGAACAGCTTGTATACATGGCTTAAGAGGGATATAGGACGGTAGTTTTTCAACGCTGTTCTATCACCTTTTTTGAAAAACAATACCGTTACACTCCTACTCCATGTTTCTGGGATTGAGCCGCTGTGGAGGACAGAGTTAAAGAGCTTAGCGAGTTCCTTTATTAGCGGAGATCCTCCAGCTTTAATGAGCTCAGCTGTAACTCCATCTTCCCCAGCAGCCTTATTATTCCTAAGCTGCTCCAGTGCTATCTTGATCTCGTCCACGTCGATATCCGGCAGTTCGTCGGTATAGTGGCGAGTTAGCTTGGCTCTTGGATCGACCGCAGTAGGCATTTCAGGCCTTTGTGTTTTCTGTCCATATAAATCGCTATAGTATCTTTCGATTTCTATAAGTATTTCTGGTTTCGAAGAGACTATGTTACCTTCAGATGTTATGAGTTTGGTGATGTGACAATGGGAAGTATATGGCTTAGTGAAGACTTTAGAGCCTTTGTTGTTTTCTATGGCCTCTTTGATGGTTTTTGTATTATTTTGGCGGATGTCATGCCGAATACGTTTTTTCACTTCCTTATTCAGCTCTCGGTATTCTGAGGTATCTTTGTTATCGCATTCTCTCCTCTTGCGCATCAGATCTAGAGTCGCGCCAGAAAGCTTCGATTTATGCTCTTTCCTCGTTGGTCGAAAGTATTTGTGTCCCACCTCACGAATTATCCTTACAAGCTCATTGCTAGTGGTATTAACATCGTCGTCGTTCAGTGGCAACGCTTCAAATCTATTTTTTAATTCAAGCTGGAACTTTTCAGAAACATCCTGGGTATAAAGTAGCTTCGGACGTAGAGTGGACTTCATCAGGCGCTTACGCTCTAGCTGCACATCAATATTAAGCGTACCTCTTACCATTCTATGGTCACTTCCGGTATTAAACCTACTGATCGCAGAGACATCGGTGAATATGTAGCGCTTGTCGGTAAGGATAAAGTCTATCTCGTTCTTTGTCATGCCATCTGGGCTCTGCCATGTCCACTTTCTTTGAGGCTTCTTTTTGAAAAATGAGCTCATACTGTATAGCCTCTGGCGCTCGAGAAAGTTTACAAGCATTCGACCCCTTGCATTTCTACATCCATAGCCGTACGGACCCACTCTTGTTTCACCCCATTCTTGAAGTCCAACCTTAGCATTGAAGTCACCCATAACAATCTTGAAATGTGACTCAGAATTAGACATAGCTTTGGCTATGTCGTCGTACATAGCTTCGACCTCATCGTCAGAGTGCGCAGACGTTGGAGCATACACTTGGATAACCTTCAAGGAGTACCTTTTGGTTATCTTTAGTACTAAAAACGCAACTCTACTAGACACACTCCCGATTTCTACTAAGTTGTTAACGAGTGACTTATGAACAACGAAACCAACACCGCCTTGGGAAAGTTGGTCTCCCTCTCGATAGTATAGTAAGTGGCCTGACTTTAGGGTCACAGTATCCTCTCCCTGTCTTCGGACTTCAGATAAGCCCACAATGTGCCATTTGATGTGGCTAAGCTCGGTCTCAAGTTCTGTGATGTGTTCGTCTAGTCGAAGAGTTCGTCCGTTATACGTAGCCAAGGTCAATCGTTTACGGTAGCCATCGTTAACCCGGGGATTCCTAGCACCCCCTGCCCCGCCGTTACCTAGGTCGCTACCATGACCAGGAATAGCGGAGCGACCGGGAACTGGGGGCCGTTTATTGGATGCAACTTTCATATTCTTTTCCTATATCTGGGAGGATATGCCCTAGTCACCGCGCTGGGCAGGCGTGTTGGTGACCGCAGTGAGACTTATTTTAATCGGCAATGCTGCTGCCCATTGTCGATCATTTAGATTTGTAAGTCTCAGATTTAGAAATGGTTATACCGCCATTTGTCGGTCGCCAGTGCCTTGTCCGTTGCATAGCAGGATGTACCACGAGCAGGTAAGGTTGGCAGTTGGGCTATCTAGATGTCTGTCGATATCCCCTTACATCCCATATATATAGTTATACTCATTTCGCGCCAAAATGTCCTCGTGCTATGACAGGCCGTCGACCACGAATAGCAGAATATTGTAGAGTTAAGAATGTTCAGACCTCCATCATCTGTCGATATGGATTTCTAAAGTACCTACTGGTTTATCGGAGGGCTTTAAGATTTAATAAATGATCAGCGGCCCATCGCCTGTGACAACTTGAGCTGTAGTATTAACATGATTGAAACGATGCTCGGCTAACCCGACATTATTTATAGTCGCTGGCGAGCTTTGTGATAAAAAATAAAATGTAATTTTGCCGCTTTTCAGTTCATTTTGTGTCAACTGCCTCGTGTAGACTGGGAGATACGGGAAAATGCTGAAGTGTTTCTAAACTTTTTATATCTACGTACGCACTATCAAAACTAATCAAGTTAATTAACACATAATACTAGAATCACAATTGATTAATCTCATAATATTCATTACCTTAATACATTACCTATGACAAAATAGCAAAAACCACCTTACTTAACCCAAAAGTGTATCCGTGTGGCCTGGAATCTAATTCCCTTCACTAAAACGCACTGTGCACCTTTTCACTCAATTATTGAGAAGGTAATTAGTCCGCCATCTTTTAGTGCCCGGGTTGCGGTTCTGATTGGATTTGCTTTGACACAATAATTCATATTTGGGTAACTCGGGTTTTTAATATTTGATAAATAATTGTTAAAAAATTATACATTCGTTTAAATTCATAAATTTAATTGCATAATTTTTATAACATTTATTTGTAAGTAGGTATTTATGAATTAAGCCAATTTCTTGTATTAAGATGCTGAATATGATAGATAGCCAATAATTTACTAGCTCCAATTATTTGAAAAAAATCGTAAGTCCTGATTTATCGACTAACTTATTATAATGTTATACCTAGTACTACAAGAGAAGCACAATATAAAGTCTTAACTTCCTAGTTTTTAATAGGTCCCAAGTGAGTAATTATTTAAACTGAGGTTTAAAATATGCTCCACAATAAAACGAAACCATTTTACACACAGTGATTGTAATTCTCCCAAACTATGTAGTTCTATCTTTTTGTAATTACAATGATTGCAATAAGGTGCTAACAATGTAATTAGGGACGTAAACGGAACTTGTAAATCTAGACTTTTAGCACGGGTAAGTAAAACTACTTTCAGATATTGGTTACTTGGTAACAAAAAGTTTTAGTTACAATGTTTTATAATTGTACCCCTTATATTTAAACAATTTTAACTGTGGAACGTGAAAAAAAAGTTTCTTAAAAAACGTGTGATTATAATAAATATAAATACAGGTAATTAAAAATGTTGTGATTAAGTTAACTTATTTTTAATGGTGGTACAATAATTATTTTTTGAGATTTCACGATATTGCCTCTCTAATCACACTATTAAACAAGGCACATTGCAAATAATGCACTTCACCTGCGATTTAAAGAATACAGAGACCATAAACAAGTTATCTAGAAGCACTACCGATAGCAGCAGCCTGCATCTCAAAGCTTTGAGAGAACTCGATTACAATTAGTTTTAATGTACGAGAGTGAACGCATGCTCTCAGCACTTTGAATGTTCCTGAAGTGTCACATTTCTTTTATCGTTTGTGTAGGTAAAGAGAAGCATCTTTTGAGTGTCAAAAAGAGTCAAATTTAATTTGTACGATAGCAATTTCTGATGCCGATTTTAAACTTTTCTTATAAAATAATTATAGCACTAGATTTCCGCCCGCAGCTTCGCCCGCGTTTTCAAAGAAAAACCCGCATAGTTCCCGTTCCCGTGCGATTTCCGGGATAAAACCTATCCTATGAGTTAATCCAAGTCTCCCACTATATGTGTGCTAAATTTCATTGTAATCGGTTCAGTAGTATTTGCGTGAAAGAGTAACAAACATACACACCTACACATACACATACATCCATCCTCACCAACTTTCGCATTTATAATATTAGAAGGATTATGGCATTTACCCTCATTAGAAACCTATGTTTGCACATTGAGACCAAAAATCGTCGAATTACTAAAGTTTTAATAAGCACATAAACTTAATCAAACATTCAACAAAAGCATCACAACGTATCTCAAACAACAATAATTCCTTTAAATCATATCATATTTCATTTAAAATCTCTGCAAATATGAGACATATGAGCAACGGTTTATTCAACATCGATGTTAGTTTGAGAGGGCAAACATCATAAACGGCTGGACAACAAAGAGCAGTTTGGACTGGTAATTAGTCTACCTGCGGTCACGAACTAGCCGGTTGAGACGTCACGTATTATTCTGTCTGGATTTTAGCAATATCTAGTATTTAAAAAGACCCTACGTAAACTTTATGTAGCTTTTCGAGGAATCACTATAGAAGTATGTATAGACTTCATGGTTTTACTTCGTATGTGTATATTATGTTTTGAAAAGTTTGATATATGTTATTTTAATTGGTGTATTTTATTTGATGCTTCATAAAAAGTATTCGTTCTCAACTACCTATTGTTGTTTAGCAAAGGATCGCTTTGGTGTTATAATCTTTCTTTTTGCAAAGAACAACATTTATCAAACTATGTATTCTCTTAAAATGTACCACAAATTTTTTAAATTATACAAAAACGTAACTATTAACATTGTAATTTATTAATTAATTATTATTTATATTTATATAAAATTAATCTTAACAATTTGGGGTTCCAAAATCTTTGCTGCATTTCTACATCATTACGCTCTTTACTCCTTACCTTCTTAATCTTTCCTTTTTATTCCTAACTAAACAAAAGGTCCCTTAAAAATCCAGACACAATTCAGTACATTTCCCCTTGAATAACGAAATAAATGCTAATGAAACGTTTAGTTCAAGTTTAAATGTAAAGAGTTTGAAGATTTGATACCAGATTCTGGATGTCGGGACTGACTCTATTATGTCTGTATTCATAATTATCAACACTGGGGACTTCTTACATGTACCAGTACTAATAATAGTGGTATTTGAAAATCAAAGTTAAAGCCAAAAAAGTATTAATTTAAAAATTATATTGTAGTAACAAAATACTTCTAAACGAAGACAATTTTGGACTACACAATTTGGTGATGCTATATGAAAAGAAACAATAAAATGCCAAAATCGTTAAATCCTATGAGATAATCGCGTAACAGCAAAAATCTACAAAAAGTATTTTAACGTTGTTAAAATAATAATTATTAAAATTTTCAACTTTCAATCATTGCCCTTTGTTTCAAAGGCAATTTGCAATTTCGTGACCCATTTATTTTCATTTGTTCAGCTATTAATCAGTGTATTTTATTAGAAGACGCCTCTGATTTAGTCCAGAATTCATAAGAATTTTTCAATTTTTTCAAAAGTAATAAAACCCAATTCGTGTTACTAAATCTAGAGTTTAATATTAAATTGCCATAGGTCAGTATTTAGTAATATTATGTTCTTATACTATACTAGCTGTGCTCCGCGGTTTTACCCGCAGTGCTCCGCTTCTGTTGGTCTTAGCGTGATGATATATTATAGCCTATAGCCTTTATTGATAAATGGGCTATCTAACACCGAAATAATTTTTCAAATCGGACCAGTAGTTCCCGAGATTAGCGCGTTCAAACAAACAAACTCTTCAGCTTTATAATATTATATAGTATAGATTTATAAATATTAATGCACCTGTTTCTTATAGCGTTATTACGATATCCCAAATCCAACATACTTGGCCTATTGATTCCCTGCTCGTAAGAATATTTCTATTGCCAACTTACTATTCCGTGAACACAAGCTATTTTATTGCCCACTGACACTTCCGCCATGTTCGCTTGCCAAGATGCAATCACTGGGGGAAATAAAATACTTTGTAACTCTGAAAGCTCATAAAATTACATAGTATGTACAAATTAAACATAATCTTATTAAAAATACATAATGTTTCATCTAGTAGTCAGACAATAATGAAAATCAAGCTTATACTCGTATAAAATTCCACGTAATTTTCATGTCGATAAAAGGATTATTTTTATCAATAGAAAAATACTTATTAGAGATATTCGCTATTTTTTTACGGAAGAATATCTTTACCACTTTTTAGCTCAGCTGATTGATTTTCTACTTTCTAAACTCTGAAATCGCTTACCTTTAAAAATATATTTGTTAAATCTTAATTCTAAATTTACATAGTCTACAAGACAATTGTGTGTAGTCCCCCAGCCAGTGTTGATTCACTCGGAGTCCTATCTCTTCACCTGCCGTCATTGCTTCGTTATTGAAACTGCTAACTAAGTTTGAACACGTTTACATTTTCATTTTGCGCAACGTTAGCTTCTGATTATGCGATATTATTACACTGTTATTATCTTCTGTGACAGATACAGAATCCATAATTGTATTATAGATACGAAATTATTTGACGGAGTCCTGATTATGAGTATATATATGCTCTTTTGTAAAATATAAGTTAATACAATTTCAGAAAGTAAATATATACCTATCGATAAGGTAAATCTAATTATTTTATATTTATTAAATAAAAATAATAATAATCAGCAGGGCCATGCTATAGCAAAAGACGCGAGTTCATTTCACATCAATTTGTGCTATTAATTATCATGTTTTAGAATATAAAATTACATTTCTTATAGACCACTTTATAAATATTAAAAATGACAAGTTACGTTTATATTTACATATATTATATCTAAAATATCGGATATTCCTTGGACTTTGGTCACTCGCTCGTCGCCCGTAGGCTCGCTCCACTGAACAATTTTCTAGTTTCTTCCATGTGATCGAACAACTAGCTATGATATCATCTTTATACATATTTTATTAACTTTTAATCTATTTTCTAAAACACTCTTGTTAGCTCTGATTTATCAAGGACTTTCTAAGGCCTGTCATTGCAAAGATTTCTGATAATAATTTGAAACTTCTGTGGCTAAATTCGTCTAAAAATCCATTATATTTTACAGGTTTTGTTAGTGATGTTATAGTTAGTTCTTAGTTCTCTGCAGGAATAAAATAAAAGTCTACTTAAGGTACCGTTATTGTTATATTACAATCACATACAATGCACCTTTTAAGTTTTATGCGTTTTCCACGCTATGGCTTTCATACTTTCACACTTTATATACTTACTAGATTTCCGACCGCGGCTTCGCCCGCGTTGTCAAAGAAAATCTCGCATAGTTCCCGTTCCCGTGGGATTTCCGGGATAAAACCTATCCTTTGTGTTAATCCAAGTTACCCTCTATATGTGAGCTAAATTTCATTGTAATCGGTTCAGTAGTATTTGCGTGAAAAAGTAACAAACACACACACACACACACATCCTCACAAACTTTCGCATTTATAATATTAGAGGATAAACACACATACTGTACAATCATAAAGCTTTGAAGCGAGAAAAAGATTATGATTACTGATTAGGCCACAAAGCACCATCCAAGCTGATTCAACCTAAATCACATAGCTACTTACCTATAATATTATTTGTAGATTTTCGTGCGATAATGACCTGTGAAAAATTGTCGCAAATTCTACATATATTATAAATGCGAAAGTTTGTATGTTTGTTTGTTACTCCTATACGTGGGCGTAAAGCTAGTGTACTATAATTTAAATTACATATCGACTTGACAAGAATTTGATATTCACAAGATGGTATTGATATATAAATTTATTCATATTTGCTCTATCCAGTTGCTCCACCTACGAAACTTCCGCGTCTTTACGACAGCTATAATTTTTAACCATAACCTTATCACAATAATAATACCTACTATACAAGTACTTTATCATAGTTTAATGTGCGCAATGAGTACATACGTGCTGTGCCTGTCAAACACTAATCTTTATGACATTTCCACATATATCACTTTAACTTCCTCCGTTTGATAAAGAAGTTTGCCGTAAATTCCATTTATTTACGAGGAAAGGGAATCATAAAATCTTTATGTGTGTTACTAGCTATTAGAATTGAGTTATTTTTGTATTTCAAGAGTTAGTCACGTCTAACGGATTTTAACGCGATTAATTCATAATTTTATTTTTGCCGACATTTCAAACAGTATACAGGGTGTAATCGTTAAGTGTGCACAAGCGATTATTCCGTAACTATTGCAGATATCAAAAAACTTTAAACTGAAATCGAAAGTACTTACCTAACTTAATGAGTAAAATGGCCATCATAAATTTTTAAAAATAAAACGAGAAATATCCAAAAATTTTACATTAAACGCTCCCATACATTTGATTTCCCATACATTTTGTATTCATAGCAGATTTTCGAAATGACGTCTTCATTGTGCAATACAATGAGGAGCTCTATTTAAAGTTTCTAAATGAACTTCCCTTCAAATTTGCGAAGTAATTAAAGCAGAAAACCAAAAAAAGAAAAAGAAAGCTAAAATATTTCATATTAAATGTATATGGGATATTCATATTTCATACTAAATGTATGGGAGGGTTTAAAGATATTTTTTTTTGATATTTCTCGATTTATTTTAAAAATTTTATTACGGCCATTTTACTCATTAGGTTAAGTACTTTCGATATCAGTTTAAAGTTTTTTGTTATCTGTAATAGTTACGGAAAAATCGCCTGTGCACACTTAACGATTACACCCTGTATAATAACGCGGTGGAAGCATCAGGCAAGTAGATCCCATTAAAAGTCTTGTTTTAAAATTAAAATAACCTCGTAAAATGAAAAAGTGAACAACACATTATTTTCGTTAATTTTTTAATAGATAAGGCATTTCTCAGTTCTCTCACCTTAGATTAATAAAAACAATAACAAGTCTGTGATCCAAGTTTACTATGAAATTGAATTAAGTTTTAATAACAACGACTCATTTTTTAACAATAAATTAAAAGATATATATTTACTGAATCTTGTTCTCTAATTGCATGAATATTTGAAATCTGGAATAATACATTCACCTTAAGTTTGATGCACCAGACAATATTTAAACAATAAACAGTTCAATAGAATACTAAATAAGGGTAGAAAATGGAAGATATGAGATTTTGAACTCTAGATTTAAAAAATAAACATTTTACTATAATAAACTTCATTATCCAATTACCTTCCTCTTAAACAAATTCATTTATTTATTTATAATTAAAACGGCATAAAAAAACACATTTCAGAAGCCGACAAATTTTATGTAATATTTCCACTTGTACTAATGAAAATAAATTTAAGATTTTTATTGTTATTTAAAATATGACATTAAAAAACTTATCCTCAGCTTCATACAAAATTTAAACCGTGTAAGGTGGTGCCTCGGGAGAGAATTGAAACACTAGGACTGCTGAATGAATACTGTATATTTGAGATATAACATGCCTTATTAAATAGATACAAAACTAGGTTACACGTGTTATATAGTTAATATTATTATAGTTAGTACTTATAGCTAAATTTAAGCACTAGGTACATCTCATCTCCACCGCAATAAAAAAATAAAATAAACACTAACAATTTATTTTATTTTAGCTTACTTATGTTCATACAGTACAATGTCATATTATCATAATTATTTCCATTTCAAACTAAATTACACACATAATATTATACTAAATTACATACATAATATTATAAACTTTTTTGACAAAATTATTAGGTAATCGGTTCAAAATACATTTTTAAAACCGTAACTTTTAACAAAATTATTAGGTAGTCGGTTCAAAATACATTTTGGTTCTGTTTTTATGAATAACATAGTTTTTATTATCTTTAAGTATTTCTACATTGGGTGAACATTCCCTTACTACTTTATATGGACCTAAATATATGTTTTGAAACTTATTGCCTGTTTCATTTTTTATTAAAATTAAATCATTCGGTTTATAAGTAACCGGATTAATATAACGATCATACTTTTCTTTTCTTTTCAATTTACTAGATATAAGATTTTCTCTTGCCTCTTTTTGTGACGTCTGTATTCTAAATTTGAGTTCTAAAGGATAATTATCAAAATTGTACAAAGGCTCAACTTGTGCAGATTGCAAATTTGATGGTAAATTACATTTCTTACCGAACACCAACTCATAGGGAGTAAACTTGGTCTCTGTATGTACCGCAGTGTTATAGGAAAAACACCAAAATGGAAGCCACGTGCTCCAAGCTTCTGGGTGATTTCCTGTCTGTATTCGCAAGTAGTTACCCAAATGTTTGTGCGAATTCTCCAAGGCACCGATACTCTGATAGTGATATGCGGTTGACTGTAGCTTGTTAATATGTAAAAGTTTACAAACCTCTTTCATTGTGTCCGATAAAAACTCCGTACCTCTGTCTGTAGCAATTTCCTTCGGGATACCATACCTGAGAATCCAATTGTTAACAAAGTTCCTAGCTACTTCACTCGACCTTTTTGACGTTAATGGATAAGCCTCGATATACTTACTCAACTCACATTGTATAGTTAAAATGTATACGTAATTATCGTAATCCCTATCTAACGGTCCTACAATATCTAAATATATTTTTTCCAACGCCGAACTTGCCGTTGAACTTATCGTCATAGGCTCCTTAGTATAGTGTGAGGAATGTTTTTGTTTTTGACATTTGTCACACCTTTTTATAAATTCTACAACATCAGCTTCTAATCTTGGCCAAAAATAATATTTCTTTATGTTATTTACCATTCGTCTTATGCCAGCATGTCCACTTGTAGGTAATATGTGAAAATCATTTAAAATTACACGCTGATCGTCTTTATTACTTATTCTCTTTGTTCCCCTTAAAATACATATACGTGGTCCGGACCAATTACTTATGTTATCTATCTCATTTATTAACTTTTCCACGAATATTTTATTTTTCTCCGATTTGATGAAGTATACTTCTTTAATATTTATTTTCCTACAAAATATATCTAGCTCTCTCACAAATTCGTCTGGCGATAGTTGCGATCGAGAAGCTAAATTAATAAAAATAGTATTCATTGAGGGTACATAACTCAAACATCCCTTCTCATACGTTATCTCTTTCATTTTACGATATCGATTTAATTCATAAGCGCTTATGAAACGTAACTCCGTGAAATATTTCGGTTTACTATGTATTTCTACAACTTTTGGTTGATCAGGCCAATCGTTCTTAGAAATAATAGCATCCCGTTGTTGTCTAGCCAACTGACCACGCGTCATTACATTCATCACCGTTTCATTCATCTCTTTCAATTCCTCTGAAGTTAAATGCAAACGTGAAAGTGCATCCGCGGCCGAATTATTCTTCCCTTTCAAATATTCAATTATAAAGTCATACTCCTCTAACGTTAATCTAAATTTAATTAAACGACTAGATGGATCTCGCATTCCAAACAAATACATTAATGGCTTATGGTCAGTCTGAATTTTGAATGTCCTTCCATACAAATATGGACGAAAATGCTTTACAGCCCATACAATCGCAAGCAATTCCTTTTCAATAGTCGGATACCTTTTTTCTGCTTTATTAAGACTACGACTAGCATACGCTACAGGTCTACCGTCACTATTACACAAAACTGCACCTACGCCGTATCCTGATGCATGTGTTTGTAGGATAAATTGATTAGACTCTGAAAAATCAGGATATTGTAATACAGGATGGGATATTAAATTTTGTTTCAATAATTCAAATGATTTTTGGCATTCTTTATCCCATTTGAAAGTTACATTTTTCCGACACGAACTATTTAACGCATACGCTTTTGTTGCAAAATTAGGAATAAATTTCCTGTAATAGTTCACAAAGGCAACGAATCTTTTGACTTCATCGACTTTAGTAGGAACCGGGTAGTTTTTAACAATTTCTATTTTATCCGAATCTGGTATAACACCCTCTGCTGATACAATATGACCCAAGTAAAGCAGTTCCTTCTGTAAGAAAATACACTTTTGAGGATTTAACTTTAGATTGACTTTTCGTAATCTTTCAAAAATCGACTGTAAATTTTTGATATGACTAGATAAGTCCTTACTAAAACAGACTAGATCGTCCTGGTACACCAAGCATTTTTCATATGTTAACCCTGTCATCGCCATAGTCATCATGCGCGAAAATGAACTAGGGCTAGTCTTTAAGCCCATAGGCATTCTAGTCATCTGAAACTGTCCGGAACAAAAAGCAGTATACTTGCGACTGTCTGGGTCTAAGCTCACATTATAATAGCCTTGATGTAAATCTAAATGAGAAAAATACATGCAACCGGATAAAGAATCTAAAATTTCCGTTATATTTGGAAGAGGAAATTTATCATCATGTATACTGTTATTGAGTTTTCTATAATCTATAACCAAACGCCACTTTTTGTTTCCACTTTGGTCACATTTCTTTGGCACTAACAAAATTGGACTGGACCATTCACTTTGACATGGTTCAATAATATTTTCTTTTAACATTTGATCAATTTGGTTGTTAATTTCATTTTTCAATGCATGAGGCAACCGATAAGGTTTTGAAAAAAATTGGCTGAATATCTGGTTTTACTTTAATTGAGTATTGATAAATATCAGTGGTTGATAATTTGTCTCCTTCCAAATAAAATATATCGGGATACTTAGCACATAAACTTTCTATATAAATTTTTTCTTCTTTATTTAAGTTACTTAAATTCAACTTTGAAAATAATGTTTTAACTCGCGATGCATTTTTGTCAATTTTATCAAAGCTACAAATATTATATTCCTTCAAATTTTGTATATCAAGTTTAATTTCAGACAAAGTTATATCTTTCGAGGTCGAATTCAAAATTCGGACTGGTATTTTACCATCAATTGGATGTACTATCATACTCGCAATAAATACGCCCTCACACAACTCTTTCGTACATACCAAACATTCCTCTGTTAAACTAGTATTAATAAAATGAATCGATTCTGATCTAGCAGGTAACGATAATAAATTACTACACGAGTCTAATAATTGCAAAGATATTTGTTTAGATTCACTAATCCATAGTGACAGATTATTATGTTTCATATCAATGACCGCTCCATACTTTCCTAAAAAGTCCTGCCCTAGAATACCGTGCGACTTACAAGGCAAGGTGTCAAATACATAAAACTTATGACTAATACACTGCCCGTGTATCGTCAACTGTAAACATACGTATCCGATAGCCTGTACCTTTCCACCTATCCCATTTATTGTAATATTTTCTTTGTTAATTGGGATGTCAAAATCTAAAACATGTTTATATTTAATAGGCGAAATTGAGGCTCCCGTATCTATAAGCCAATTAAATACGTGACTGTTTTTATAAAATAACTCTATGTAATAACTACTATCGCTAGCTAAAATACTATATGTCATAGGCACGAAAAAACTCATTTTCAGGTTCTAAATTCTGATTGGATGAACCTGATTGAGGCTGTGACTCGTCAGTCACTGCTGTACGAATCTGTCCTCTGAATTGTCTACGACCCCTAAAATAATTATTATTAAAAGTTCTACCTCGATATGGCGCTCTGCCCCGGGGCGCTCCCCGTGGCTGCGATTGAGGCTGCTGGAACCATTGTTTGGTGCTGGTAGGCGGCTGTCGCCAGTTGTTGTTGTTGTTACCGTTGCCACGCGAACGATTATTATTGTTGTACGCACCTCTTGGAGTGTTCTGATGAGAAGGCGGCCTGGAAGTGGTTTTAAAGAAACGATTATTATTATGTCTTAGTGTTAACACTTCAGAGGTTGAACTTGAACCTGAAACGTCCTCGTCGATTGCGGCTTGAATCGCATCTTTTAAATTTTCAAATCTCTGAGCCGTAATAATGGTGCCAATCCTACGGTTTCTCAATCCGTCACTAAATTGCCGAATTGCCTGTTTTTCATTTATTGATTTTAAAATATTAAACTTTTCCTCATTGCCTTCGGATTGAGAAATTGTAAGCTCAACGAATAATTCGGATATAGTTTTTCCGAACGCATCAATAGACGCATCATTTTGCTTACAATTTAAAAATTGTTTTTGCAAAGCACTCGTAGACTTTTTAGGTAAAAGAAGCATTTTCATATCATTTAAAAGATTGTGAACACTATCGTATTTTGTTTGTAATTTTAGCCTAGCAGATTGTGACAAACGGCTTTTCAAAACAAAAGATATCAAATGCGACTGTGACTCATCATTTAGAACCGAACTATAGTATTCAATACCATCGATAAGTTGTCGTAAATTAGACAATTCATCATTCATTACTGGCAATAAGCTCAAAGCTACTTTTAGGTCAAATTTATCCATTGTTGAAAAACTATTAAAATTCTCTGAAATTTGACACAAGTCAGTAATTTCCGCAAATAATTTCTTTAAATCCTCACAATATTTTTTAAAAACAATAAGCTCATCCTCTCCTAAGCTTTGCTTATCCAAACTACCTATGTAATTGTTATATTTTGTAATGACACATTTAGCTTCGCCTAGTTTTGTTTGTAATATTTTACCCTGTCGTCTAGAAGGTCTTATTTTAATTAAATATGTTCTAATAGCTAGCAAATCATCACATAATTTCTTTAAAAATATTGCCATAGAGTTTAACAGTACATAATTTAATTAGTTATAGTAAAAATATTATAAAAGTAAAAATTAACATACCTGAATAGAATTGAAGGCGTCGATTCTCAGCATATTTTAACAATAACTGTAAAATTTATTATAAAATACAAGTATACATATTACTTATGCTAAGTTAGAATAATATTTTTAACTACATTTGATTATTATTTTTCTCATCTTTTATATTTAGGTTACATGACATACATGACTTTTAATACCTATTCGATAACATACATTTTTTTTTATATAGTAAATGCAATTATACTATACGCTTAAAGTCCACTCAATATAATGTCCATCAACTTTGCCGAATTTTCACGAAAACACTTACACGCTCACATTACACTTATTATTAAATATTTGTTGGCTTTTTTTTTATCACTTACATCACTACACTTAGTTTCACCGATTTCACGGGGTACGCCTGGCGCCGTCGAACCGAAAAACGACGCTCCCTGCTGCTATTCGCGACCTCCTTATCCTATCCTCCGTATCCACCTTGAGTGGATATTTTGTGCTATAACTATGTTATGCTATACTAGTCTTCCTTGAACTGCTGCTTTCCCATTTTTTTGTACCTCACACTTGCGTTGCCACCAAAAGATTTTACTATATCCATTTTTAATAATTAATTTACTCGGGCCGAGAACACACAGTTTACCATATATGTAAATCGGCGACGCGGCGGCCGGTGTCAAAATACACGCGCGCGTGCACCAACTTTAGGCAGGGTCGCCATGTAAGGTGGTGCCTCGGGAGAGAATTGAAACACTAGGACTGCTGAATGAATACTGTATATTTGAGATATAACATGCCTTATTAAATAGATACAAAACTAGGTTACACGTGTTATATAGTTAATATTATTATAGTTAGTACTTATAGCTAAATTTAAGCACTAGGTACATCTCAACCGCTTACATTTCCTTCATCATTCGTACATTTAATATGAAACCCAACAATAAATCCAACGTTCCGTCAACACTAATATACATGTTGGAAATATGAATGGCTTAAGAGATTGCGTTCACGACGAGTTCAGAAACGAGAACTATCCATGTGAGATAAATAGCATAAAGTACACGGATATAGAGATTATATTACTAGATATTTCATAAATTGGGTAACAAACTTAGCATACATAATATTATTATGAACTTGACAATAGTTTAATCTATAATAAAAAAAACGTTTTTTATGACCACACAGACACTAAACTTTTATTTATTTGCTTAAAATATCTCTGGAAACGCAAACTACGCGTTGGTATGTATTTTGTATGTTTAAAAGATCTTTCAGTAATAAACATAAAAATATTTATAATTTAAACGTAATATTTCCTTATTCTATCCAATAGGTTATCAGAAAATTGTAAGTACCTTATCCAGTGCTATACCTATAACTACTCGTGAGGCTCCCTCGAGAGCGTGGTGCCGAACTTTCTAATAACACGATTCTGTTTATCCGCAGTTAATTTAGACCCAGTCGCTCCTCACTACACTAACGCCTACAACTTTATCTGTTAATACGCAGCTTGCGAAATAATATTATTCGGTGACTTTTAAATCTAAATTCAAAGCATGCAAGACGATATAAATTAGAAAACATTTGAATAGTTATGTGGAATTAAATAAATTATATTTATCGTCATTCTTATAAGCATTTCGTCTATTTTAGTAATATTAATCTAATTATTTATTATCTAATAAAAATTAGATTTTATCTTTTTACCCTCTGTGTATTTAGCGACAAAATAAAAATTAGTTATAATTTAACATTGTATGAGTTACTTATTATAATATGTATTTAATTACAACTCAACAAACGTGGGTTGAACTTATAAATAAACAAATCTTTGACTTTTTTATGAGCCATCAACTATGTACCACCGGGACATAAAGCGTGTCCACACTAAAAAATAAATAAGTCCCCAAACAATCGGCCTACATTTTGTGGTCCCAGGGGAAAGTGACCCTTCCTTTAACCGCACCCTGAAAACTTATTTCCTCCACTTCCTGGTGCAATAATGTGTATTTATTATTTTCTTCATTGCATGTCCTAAAATAGTTGAGGAAAACAAATACATTCGTAGGACTGTAAGCGATTTTACTCACGATTACTCTAGTGATAAGGGTATTAGTAGTATATACTTAATTGTATTTAATATATTTTATTCACCATGTAAGTAATTATAATTAGATTCAATTTGGATTTTATACAAAATGACAGTTTAGGTACATGTTATATCCCACATGCATATATCCGACCGAACTTCTTGAATACTCTACAATTTTCAAATGTTTCCAAATAAAACCTGTAAAGTTATTACTACAGCATTATTCATTTTTCTAAGATCTGTTTTACTAAATTCATGATAAACGCACGAAATTAAGATACGCAAAAACCAACTAAGATAGGCCATTATTATGACGAATATCCATGGGGTTTGAGCAAAAAATGGTTTAACCCGAAGCATATTTCACTGTCAGAAGCTATAATTAGTTTGTGACAGTAAACCCCGGCAAATCCCGTTTTTTGCGTTTTCCTTATGTAGCTATAAGAATTTTTTGAGAATTTTTATTTATTCCTTAAATATAAATCACACTCCAAAAACATGCACTTATTTTCTAGCGTGTATTTTTGTAAATTTGAATTTGTCTTTAGCATTGAAGAAGTTGTAGTTGTAATTTCTCGTAGCGGCTACGGTATTTCGTAGCGAGCTACGTGTGCTACGCGATGGAAATTGTATACCTGTGCGACATCTCATCCTAGTTCTATTTGGATAACCTTTTATAAAGTGTCCTGTAATATACAATATTTAATTTATGTATTTTTATTTTAAACACCCCACAGAATAAACTTAATTATTAAACATAAACCTTCTCTTTAAATCTTAATTAATCAATATCTAAGTACGTCCGTGTATAAATAATGAATTATTTTTTTTAAATTTATGGAAGCTCAAATGACCCTACTGATACATTAGCAAATATATTCCATCGGGTTTTCTTTGATATTATTAGTAACTATATAATACTAGGTTTCCTCCCGCGGCTTCGCCCGCGCAGTCAAAGAAAAACCCGCATAGTTCCCGTTCCCGTGGGATTTCCGGGATTGCGTCATTTTCCCGAGATAAAAAGTAGCCTATGTCCTTTCTCGGGTATCAAAATATCTCCATACCAAATTTCATGAAAATTGGTTCAGTAGTTTAGGCGTGATTGAGTAACAGACAGACAGACAGAGTTACTTTCGCATTTATAATATTAAGTATGGATTATGTGTGCAATAAAAAGTATATAAATAAACATATTGTAGATACCATACTAGATTTGACTCACATTGGCCAAAACGTAGCTGCTATCTCGACACTGGACATCGAGGCTAATGCATTACGATTATGACAATGTGTTGTACCAACAGAGAGCTAAGTAAGTTTCGGTGTCCTTATAGAATTAATTTTAATGGCTCGTAAACAGCTTCTATACGACTCGCGCCTGCGAGTGTGAACGGCTCTTATGTTTGTCTTGGCCTAGTTAACTTTAATGCTTTAAATATACAAAGGTAAAAAGGGGATAAAAAGCATCAGTTATATTCATTTTAAGTTGGTTTTTTGGCGTGTATTGTTACTTTAGACCCGTTTCAAATTAAAGCCAAAATTTTAATCAGTTGAATTTTTCGCTATATAATCGGTTAATATTCTAACAATGATTTCCTTTTCTAGAAAAATAAAAAGAGACGCTATAATTTGAAAACAGCCTCACGATTAAATATATTTTAAATTTATTATCAGTATACTTTTATTGCCTAGATAATCCAACTAGCTAGTCTAGACTAGGTGACGTCAACGATGAAAAAGCCGATTATTATTTATTTGATATTTATAAGTTTCCAAGAACAAACAATTAAAGCGTGTCCCAGTTACAAATTTCCATCAATATACCATTGAAATCCATTTTCACTCTAATTTTAATCAAGTGTGCTCGAAACTAAATTACTCTGTAAATGACTCAGAATATTCCAATATTATTTAATTAAACTTACAAAACTGAGCCGAATATTTTATTCGGTTAAAATAGACAACCTTGTCTTGTCAGACACCTAATTGATTGTCGTCTACGAGTTTGTAAAGTGGTTGAGAAAACTCCAGCTATTTCGTGATAATCAATGGTTTGGTGGTTTCAGTCAAGAGATGGTTAATGGTTGTACTAATTGCCCTTTAGTATGTGAAGAAACTATTTTGGAAAAATCCGATCCTACAGACAGACTCTATCCGTATAAAACCTCATGATATCTTCATATGAGGCTTGATCGTGGTCTGATAATATTCCTTTAAAAAATTATTTTTTATTAATTAAAATCAAAAGAAATATTAATATAACCTAGATTCTTGCTGCCTTTTCCCCCAAGAATATAATATTTCACAAAGATTTGAAATTCCTAATTCAAATCTGCATAAAAGGCTATCAACTCGAATGTAAAGGAAATTCGATCGAATGTGAGATACATCCGATACACACCCGGATGTAATATGCAACTCTAGATTTCACACATCAAAAATTTATTTCCTTAGGTTTTCTTATGAATGTGCAATGATCAGCATTCATTACATTATCCTTACTTAGATGAAGCGTTAAATTAGTTAAAATCACAAATTATAGCTACTTGAAACAAAATAAGAGAATAAAGAATAGTATAGGAAAAAGGGCCGGTGCTAAACAAACAGCAGTGGGTCCCTGCAGGGCCTATCAGTTTACTGTAGCTAATTACGGAGTACACTAGTCGCCCAAGTTTTAATGACAAACTTTAGTTGCCGTAACCTTTAGAAACCCGAATATTAGAACAGCTGTAATTTGTTGCACAACTATTAGTATAAATATATATATTTCATATATAGATACTTTATTGAACACGTATTTGTACGTAAAAATAATGCGATGGTAATTACATATCATACAACGTGTATTTTCCAATAATTGCACCCATATCGTCAGCGTTTTATATTGTATCATTACCAAGCTGTAGACTAGTTAACTTGCTTTATTTTTTTAATTAATAATTTTAAAATCATTTACAGAAATTGTATAATCGTATTTAAATATGAAAGACATTTACTAATTTCACTTCATTAAGAACTTTTTAATGAATAATTTGCTTCATCAAACAAAATTTATTCAATTAGAAACTAAAAACATATTTTAACTAATAATTCAATCGTCAATCATATTATTATTTAAACCATAACTCAATATGATATATATTTTAGCAATGGCTAGTAACATTAAAACCCTGAATATTTTATGATTCCGCGGTTTAAAGTATAACTTGTGTGCACTCGACTTGGCGAGCTTTTAACATAAATTACTTAATAGAGAAGTTTAAGTAAACTTTACAATTTTTCACAATCTTTTCGTGTGTGTTGTGATTTAACGGTGTATGTACTACTTTAACGTTACTGAGATTAAAGAATACATTTTCATTTCGGATAGTTGTTTTTTTGCCTGACTTCTATAAGAAATGTTAGATCTAACCATCTGTAAGAATTTTTGATTTGAGATTGAGTTTAATGTGAATATTTTTATCTGCAGTTTAAAAAAATTGCATCACGTATTTAAATATTTTGAAGTTTTAAATAACACGCAGAATCTGATGTTTTTGTAGTCATACCTAAATATTATTGATAACTTTACAAATTTTTTCATTGATATAATATTATTATCGTTACAATCTAAAAGTACTTACAAACACTCTGTTATACACTTTTCAATCAGCATCACTGTTCTTCACAGTCTTAACATCAACGTGTCAAAATTAGTCATAATATAATTAGAGTTATGAATCAGTTGGCAGCCCTACGCCCAATAAACGTAGATCGCAACGCACACTACGCAAGTTGATTAGTCAGCAGCAGCAGCAGCCAGCACGGCATCGGTTCTGAGATCAATACGCGGCATTAGCATCCGAAGGATCGGATTACTTAACGTCACGATCGCCTCTTTTTGACTGCTTTATCTGCTACGTTTGGCAATTTCAATAGGGCTGTCGCTGACCCATTTTATAACATTAAGTTTGTGTTTATACAGTTCAATGTGTGAACTAGTTTTACTTTAGTTGAAAACTATTAGACTTAAGTCAGTTTAATCTATTTATCAGGGAATTAAACGAAGATGATTAAAATAAAGGAAACATCATGTAAAAAAATATTAATATCTCCATTCAAACTAAAACTTTTCAATTATAAAAATCTTACTTGAAACTTTACTATAAAACCTACTAAGTATATATCAGTTATTTGTAAATTCTTTAAAAATGTTGTCACATTTGTGCCAACCCTATCTTTACTGGGCTTTATGTATCTATTTCTATCTTAACGGATTTGTGACAATTGTTCGAATCGTATGTTCATCCGCAAATATACGTGAACATGTACTCTAAACTCTATAACTGTTACACTAAGAACCTTCTTTCCTTGGCCTAACAACGTCAGTATACTGGTAGAATTCACAATTCATGAGTTTGCGAGTACCTATAGGGTTTATTACACATTCAGTGATTAAGGATTTTACATTTATGTGCTTCGTTTAAGTCTTATCGATTTATTTTATTAGATGAGCACATTTAAACACGGAAAGGTAAACATTCTAAACATTCTATCAATTGTTTGGCGTGTTTACTGTTTAACCTATTTCGAAATCGTGGTAATTTATTTTTCAATTGAAACGCAAAATCAAAGGGTGATATTCAAATCCACAATTACAAAGTTTCAGGTAATTGCTAGTACATAAAACTAAATGGGGATTTGAGTCACGAAATGTGACCTTAACGATGTTCATTAAATTGGGGGGCGTCGATAAAATATGACGCCCAGGGGACACTTTATTTTGGACAAGTGTGAAGCCGACAAAGCATTCCAGATCTTATTCGTTGATAATCACAGCGCTTCGAACAAAATATTACATTCCCGGGAAAACAAGTCGTTTTATAAAAATATTGAATTGTTTTTGCCAGCGCTGGCTGTAAAGATTGAAATAATAGACGGCATTCATTGGAATCTGAAGAGACTTAAGATGAAGGAAATAAATAAAGATTTGAAAACAATAACACACGAATCTTGAATAATATCTTGCAATATTTTAGCCTTCGTTTTATTATAATTATGTTATGTGATTAACATTGAAGTTTTTTAGATATAGGAAAAAAGTTTTCTTTGAGTAAAAGTCGATTTAATTATACATGAATAAAACCGTGGAGCTTTAATGAACCTGTAAGGCTGTTAGGTACTGTGGTACAGCTGCCCTAATCTCTACATAACCCAGCAATCTTAAGGAGAACTTTGTAACGTCCACAATTAACTACCATACTACGTTTCATTTCAAAATTTACAACTAAATTATTCCTGAATATTCTATTGAAAAAATTATATGTTTATTCAGAAAGTTTGTAATAAGAGATAGTAAAGTACACATAATAATGTTTTCCTTAAATAATTGTTTATTCTCGTCGCAGATTGTATTCCAATCCTGTTAGAACTGAACTCTTAGTGCAGTACATCCTTTCAGACGCACTAGAAGTCTGAATATACTAGGTACCTAAATAGATTGTAGCGTAGAATGGTTCGCAAATGAAACTGCAGATTATATTAATTGTAATGTCAAAGAACGTATATATATAAACGTCTATATTGTTCAAAGTAAAGCACATAGGTATTATTTCATTTCTTTCACTGGTTATCGTTACACGATGATGTTTGTCCGGGAAGCAGCAGTTGAATAATTTCCATCCATTTCGGATAACATGTAGACAATAGTTTATTCATCCCATTTCAATTGATTACAAAAAATAATTCTCTGAACGCATGCATAAAATGTCAATCATTACTTACAGTATTTAAAACCATGAAAATTGGTCCAGCAGATCTCGAGTTATGTGTTGTTACACACCTGACTTTGTTTTATTATATAATATATATCATTATATAACATATATCATAATACATATATATAGATCTATAAAAATATACACTCTATACAAGATCAATCACATGTTGTAACCAGAGCGAAAACGCATGGTAAGTGCATACAATATTGTGTAGTAGCACAGACTAATAATAATATACTACGTATGTAGTAGGTACCACGGAACTGGAGGACTCAATGCACATTGTGAATATTAGCATTAATTAGTGCGGCCATTAATGCCATAATATTCATAGATCAATTAACGCAACTAGCTTCGCTTCAGTGATATTGAATTGACTAATTATATAATCTAGAACTTGTCTACAACAATATAATTATCTACATTAGTATTTATTTAAAATTATATATGTATGTTTATCAGCCATCTGGTTTCCATAACAAGCGAAAGCTTAGTATGGGATCAGATCGTGCCGTGTGTGAATATAGTCCCGAAATATTTATTTTATTTATTTATAATATTAATAGTCGTAGTGACGAAATTGTAACCGATTCTTGGTAAAACTTATTCGTTGTGCAGTTGTTCGAAAGAATATAAAACGCGTCAATTATTTTTCTAATTTCGAGTAATTGATTCTGCTTCTTATTTATTTATTAAACCATTTATTGTACCCACATTGTACCACACCATTTGACATCAAAATATAATGTGAAACAGATAATAATTAGTTTTCTCCAAAACGTAGATTAAAAGATTGAGAATATTAACAGCGAAAATATCATTATAACACATTTATTATATTAACGTTATAAATATATAAAACTACGCCAAGAAGCATGATTGTCACACATAAAAGGATCATAAAGCGCTGTAAAATATCAAACACAATAGTTTGCTTGAAAAAGCTAAGTCCTTTATGCTCTATGGCCGGAAATGGGATTCGCGCTATATGCGTTTAGGGTCAGCGCACATTTAGATGCGAAAATATAATAAATTTACTGCTTTATTATATTATTATAAAGGGGAGATATTATTTGTGTTTATACAGGTACAACAAAAAAAATAGTAGAACAAACTTACAAATACAGGGTGTCCCAAAAAGTAGTGATGAACGGAAGCTGGGAGGTAGAGGACCTAGAGGGCTATCCGAATCACCCCCATGTATGTTATGCGATTTTTCGTATTTTCGGAGTTATGACGTTTTTTTCAATTTTTCACCTATCGCCGAGTACGATGATATTTTCACTCATGGTGACGTCAATTGTTGCGCTAGATACTTGATTTTTTTTGTTTGCTAAGCTGAAAGATAGGCCAATTCAGTATGGTAACATTTACTATCGTTAAATCTTCGAATGGAATAAAAAAAAGAATAAAATGCCAAGAAAGATAAAATTACCCAGTATGTTCACCACTTCAAGGGCCCGTAAAAAAATAAAATCACATAAAAAAACGTGCCCGGGTGACGTATCTATACTTTAAAAAAATCATTGCAAGCGTTCCTACAGCTACATGATATTTCATAGCGTTACATCTGGCCATCGTGAAAGGTTATAAGCAGCCTTTCACGATACTTCTGAATGAATTCATATACCTACTTGAGTTTGGACATTATAAATAAGCATATAGTTTAGTAAAATATGACCATCACGTAATATTACTCTCTGCTACGCACAACTGAAAGCCAAATGTCACATTGAAAATCTGTGCCTGTCGCGAGCGCAGTCGCGAGCGACAGGCACAGATTTTCACACAGAGATTTTCACACAGAGATTTTCACACAGAGATTTTCACACAGAGATTTTCACACAGAGATTTTCACACAGAGATTTTCACACAGAGATTTTCACACAGAGATTTTCACACAGAGATTTTCACACAGAGATTTTCACACAGAGATTTTCACACAGAGATTTTCACACAGAGATTTTCACACAGAGATTTTCACACAGAGATTTTCACACAGAGATTTTCACACAGAGATTTTCACACAGAGATTTTCACACAGAGATTTTCACACAGAGATTTTCACACAGAGATTTTCACACAGAGATTTTCACACAGAGATTTTCTCACAGAGATTTTCACACAGAGATTTTCACACAGAGATTTTCACACAGAGATTTTCACACAGAGATTTTCACACAGAGATTTTCACACAGAGATTTTCACACAGAGATTTTCACACAGAGATTTTCACACAGAGATTTTCACACAGAGATTTTCACACAGAGATTTACACACAGACATTTTCACACAGACATTTTCACACAGACATTTTCACACAGACATTTTCACACAGACATTTTCACACAGAGATTTTCACACAGAGATTTTCACACAGATTTTCACACAGAGATTTTCACACAGAGATTTTCACACAGAAATTTTCACAGAGATTTTCACACAGAGATTTTCACACAGAGATTTTCACACAGATTTTCACACAGAGATTTTCACACAGAGATTTTCACACAGAGATTTTCACACAGAGATTTTCACACAGAGATTTTCACACAGAGATTTTCACACAGAGATTTTCACACAGAGATTTTCACACAGAGATTTTCACACAGAGATTTTCACACAGAGATTTTCACACAGATTTTCACACAGATTTTCACAGAGATTTTCACACAGAGATTTTCAAAGAGATTTTCACACAAATTTTCACACAGATATTTTCACACAGATTTTCACACACAGATTTTCACACAGATTTTCACAGAGATTTTCACACAGAGATTTTCACACAGAGATTTTCACACAGATTTTCACAGAGATTTTCACACAGAGATTTTCACACAGAGATTTTCACACAGAGATTTTCACACAGAGATTTTCACACAGAGATTTTCACACCGAGATTTAAACAGAGATTTTCACAGAGATTTTCACACAGAGATTTACATACAGATTTTCACACAGATTTTCACACAGATATTTTCACACAGAGATTTTCACACAGAGATTTTCACACAGAGATTTTCACACCGAGATTTACACACAGAGATTTTCACACAGAGATTTTCACACAGATTTTCACACAGATTTTCACAGAGACATTTTCACACAGACATTTTCACACAGACATTTTCACACAGACATTTTCACACAGAGATTTTCACACAGAGATTTTCACACAGATTTTCACACAGAGATTTTCACTAATAGATTTTCACACAGAGATTTTCACACAGATTTTCACAGAGAGATTTTCACACCGAGATTTAAACACAGAGATTTAAACACAGAGATTTTCACACAGAGATTTTCACACAGAGATTTTCACACAGAGATTTTCACACGGAGATTTTTACACGGAGATTGTCACACGGAGATTTTCACACGGAGATTTTCACAAAGAGATTTTCACTCAGAGATTTTCACACAGAGATTTTCACACAGAGATTTTCACACAGAGATTTTCACACAGAGATTTACACACATAGATTTTCACACAGAGATTTTCACACAGAGATTTTCACACGAAGATTGTCACACAGAGATTTTCACACGGAGATTTTCACACGGAGATTTTCAGGCAGGTTTGCTAAGCTGAAAGATAGGCTAATTCAGTATAGTAATATTTACTATCGTTAGATCTTCGAATGGAATAAAAAAAAGAATTAAATGCCAAGAAAGATAAACTTACCCAGTGGTGAACATCACCACTTCAAGGGCCCGTAAAAAAATAAAATCACATAAAAAAAGTTTTCCGTTTGGCTTTTAAAAACTTGCTCTATCTATAAGGTAGCTACCCCGCTGTTGCTCAGTGCAAGTGCGACATCATCGTAAAAAGTTGTCTTTTAAATGTCTAATGCCCTTTTATCATTTTTAATGGTTTCTTTTGCTACTATGAATTTTATTTTTATTTATTTATTTATTTTGGTTTACCAACGTTTTTTATACTTTCATTATTCCGATTACAATTTCCGGGTTATTTCGTCCAAATTGTGGCAGTCTCTCGTCTTTGTAGTATCCCCACGGAAAAAAATCAATAGGGTTTATGTCCGGGGACTGTGGAGGCCAGGCTAAAAGGCAAAGATACTCTGAAAGATGGATTGGTCGTTGCAGCCTGCGCATGCGCTGGTGACGCCTGCCTTAAAGCCTGGCCTCCACGGTCCCTCGATCCATTGATTTGTTTCAATGGGGATACTAAAAGACCTCGGCTACTTGAGAGAATACCACAATTTGAACGAAATAACCCGAAAATTCATAGTAGCAGAAGAAACCATTAAAAATGATAAAAGGGCATTCAGACATTTAAAAGACAACTTTTTACGGTGATGTCGCACTTGCACTGAGCAACAGCGGGGTCATTTTAAAAATTTCTGGTAATAATTAAACCTTGTTATTGGTTTTAATTTGTTTTTATTGATCATCATGTTAATTCAATTTTTGCACTTACCACATTTAAATTTAAATTTTTCGATTGAAGCCTTCTGAATAATAAAATGAAATTTTCAGGGTAGCTACCTGATAGATAGAGCAAGTTTTTAAAAGCTAAACGGAAAACTTTTTTATGTGATTTTATTTTTTTACGGGCCCTTGAAGTGGTGAACATACTGGGTAATTTTATCTTTCTTGGAATTTAATTCTTTTTTTTATTCCATTCGAAGATCTTACGATAGTAAATGTTACCATGCTGAATTGGCCTATCTTTCAGCTTAGCAAACAAAAAAAAATCAAGCATCTAGCGCAATAATTGACGTCACCATGAGTGAAAATAACATCGAACTCGGCGATAGGTGAAAAATTGAAAAAAACGTCATAACTCCGAAAATACGAAAAATCGCATAACATACATGGGGGTGATTCGGATAGCCCTCTAGGTCCTCTACCTCCCAGCTTCCGTTCATCACTACTTTTTGGGACACCCTGTATATCATATTATAAAGTTTAAAATAAATGCTAATTTTTTAAATATATTATCGATTTGGACTATAGTTCCTATAGAGAAACGACAAGAAAATCATATCTCATATATTATGTTTTTGTAAGACTATAAAGTAGTTATAACTAGCATGACTTTGTTTGTACTACGCAGACTAGTTACACAGACTTTTCATTGCTATGGAGCTGCATTTAAGGAGATTTTTCCGACTAACATTGACGTGCTCAAAGTACCTTTCCGCTTTAAAACCTCAAATGTTACCTCAAGTGTAAGCTGTTCCTTAACGTCGATAGTCGATAACACCGCGTCGTAAAGAGAGCAGCATTAAAGTCCACAAACCCATCTCACTGAACGAGCAGATGCAACAGAAGCTGATGTATGACACGAGTTTACGGCTCTCTGGTCTCTGTTCCACAAAAAGTATAGTGCTTGGAGCGGAAAATAGAATATCCCATAGTTATGTGTATGTATTTAATTTATATATTATAACCTCTTGATGTAACTGCATTTATGTATTTTTTTAAACAAACACACAATTCACTTATTAAACTTTTATTACCTGAAAAAGATACTGGTTTTGGTCATTGTTTTTGTGATTAAAATCTAAATAAAAGTAAACCATTACCATTACCATGTAACATAATATTTATTGCAAGTTAAAAAAACTGCTGAATAAGCGTATACAATGTAACAGACTAAATAGTAGAGAAAATTAAAGGTATATAGATGAGGCAGAATAACATGATTCAATACGATTTCGACTAGAGAAACCCATGTTCGGTCGAATATTCGGTACAGCTAGGATACCTATATTTTGCATTAAGTTATCATCTTTTTACCAACCTACTTTAATTGAAAATAAAGCTTCAGTGACGACAAAATCAGAAAGCTACACTCTAAAATACTTACCTCATAACACTGTACACTCAAATCATGATAATACACGGGACTTAACAGTAAAAACTTACAGTACCACTTTGCCGAACATTAGATGATTCAGCCGAATATTCGGCCGATTATGAATATTCGGTAAAGATGCCGAATACCGAATATAAAACGAATATTCGGCCCATCTCTAATTTCGACTCATATCTACTTAATCGTAAGTGGCACAACAGAGAAATAAAACTTTTCCACAGCAAAATTCCATTAAAAAAATTATGTCTCCTGAATACTGTTCTCCATATCTATTGTTACATGACATAAAACTTTATTACACTGCATAAAAGAGTCAGTTAATACTTTATAATATTTCTGATAACTTCGTTCCTGCCAATTCGAGCAATTCCTTTTGGAATATTCCAAATTTGTTCATGTTTTACTAAAATACATGAAAAGTAACATGTTTATTGTGTAAACATTGGTGTTTTTGCAAGGCTGTTCCTGATGTGTTTCTAAATTATAGCGTAAGGTGTGCAAATATTTAAGGAAAAACACTCAATTTTATAGGGCAAAATGGAAAAATATGTAGTTTAATTCATTTTATATGAGGCCTCAAACTTTTACAAATATAGCATGTGACAAATTATGTTTGTTAGTTTATTTAATCGAATTATATTGTTATTAAATCGAAAGCAGAACTTAATTATGATTATTTATATTGATATTACAGGATAGTAAGATAGATAAGGCAGGACGTTAATTTGTTAACTACAACTTATCACCAAAACAATTGAACAAATTGTGACAGAGCTTTCACTAGCAGTAGCTCTATCTACGATGAAACTCTGCCTATTACTTTCATGAAAACAAAACTAGATTAAACAAATAAATCTTATCATCCCTTTAACCAGGACATTTCAGTTAAAACGAACACTATAGTGAATCTATAACATCAGATAGCAAGTGATGGCCCATAACGCTAAAGCCTACGTGAGACGACTGCCAATCTGTCAACAATATGGCACTCACTTGTCGGTTTATAGCGTTATAATAAACTTTAACGGCACTGTAACCGTTATTCCATATTCTATTTTTTATTACGAAGTGCCTATGTACAGATATTTACAAGTAATCTTGCTTTTATCGTGTTTAAGTTTGTATACGACCTTATTATCTTTTATTTATAAGTTGGAGGAATGGTAAGGATGTATTATAAAGGAGAATGGCAAACTCCCATAGTACTCTGGGCCTGATCGTTACACTGATGATTTATGGGGGATTAAATAGATAAAAATATACAAATTCTATGAATATAATAATTATAGATCTGTTCTATGGGATAGCAGAGATATTGGGGTGTAAAGTAACAAAAATAAAAGTTAGTTTGCTTGAGTTAAATGAATAGCATTGCCTTTTTCTAGGTCCAGGTAAGTTTATTTTCTATCTACATTGTCTAGCTAATAATAGTGTAACAGTAGAACAGTCAGGTAATAGAAATATTGGATCCAACACATATTATTCAACACACATTTTAACTTACCAAAACATAAACAATCACTAAGTAGGTACATTTCTTATATCTTTATAAATGGATGAATCAGGATTCGCTTTCATAAAGACTAATCAATAATATCTTTAGAGTAAAAATAGATGATTGGCAATTTTGAATATAACGTTACTAAAACTTCACTCAAAAGTCAAACAACAAACATAACAAATCACTCATCACTGACACAATTATGATTAATAATTTGACATTTATTAATGGCCAGCTACCTAAATAAAAATGTTATAATAATTATTATTGATTAAGTAAAATATGTTTTTATTTTATAGAATGACCTAAATAAATTAAGATGTGTGTTAAAAAAAGTTAAGTTTTGCTTCTGATTTTTATAGCATTTGAATTCAATAAAACTAAAAATGAAAAATAAACATTCATTCGTATTAATCTATATATTTGACTATTTTACTCCTGACAACACTGACATCTCTGCTTGATAAGACCGGTAGTGAACGATTTATCTTTTTTTTCAAAGATTTGTTTTCCCATAGAATCAGAAGTCAATATTTTACAAATAATTATTAAAATTAACATAATGAATTTTAAATATATTATGATTTCTGTAACAGTTAGGCCCAGTTTTGCCATTCTCCTTTTTTCCTCGGCCAAATTGCCATTTGTCATAGTTTTTTTAACACATCAAAATATTATATTAAATGAAAAAATTCGTAATAACAAACTCGACTGAGATTAATTGACTTTTCCTACCACACCGCGTCAAAGGACTAAAATTGAAAATGATATGTGTTCAGTTATCTGTAGAGGTACCTACAGGTAATTTTATGTCTTATCCTAAGCCAATAACAACCTGATATTAAGCTTAATATTTAAAATTTATTAAGCGATTGCATAGCTTCTATCGCGGGCCTTGAGCGCGGGGACCGAATCCAGAAATTGCGTAACGAAAAACCTCACGCTCCCCACTCCGACGGGCGCGGAGGTGTGGCTTGAAGGCATGCTACGCAATAGCTTTACCGCGGCAGTCCCCGAGTGCCACACATCTTTTTTTTACATCAATATAACATTTATTTAAATTTTTAATAAATGTTTCGCAAAGACACTTGCTTTATAATATCATCGTAATCTTTACATTTATCAATCAAAGCTGTCCTGCTTGTTATTGCTACTAAGTTTGCGTACATTAATATTATTAATGGGAGGTCAACCGGTTGCCTGATAACGTGATCAAGAATTCGTCGAAATAATGTATTATTAATATAATGATAAGAATTGCCAATTACTACTTAATATGTATTATCAAACTCGTGACTCGTGTGCTCGTTCTTCCCCGTGTAGCTCCGATCCACTTGCTTTTGATTTTAAAATAATATAATTATATTTCCTAATACTCTTTATTTGCAACATCCATGAACAAAAGTGCTTTCACGCATAAAAACCTAAAATAGCTATTAAATTACATTTTTTAAACAAGTTAAGCTTTTACAGCCTTTTTTGATTCGTAAAACCAAGTTATCAATTTTTTTTTGTGAAATCAAAAACCATTTTTTTTCAAAATTGGTTGAATTAGTAATTTGGTATAATCACAGTATAACTATAATATCACGGGACGCCTGACAGATGTACACACTACCTACTGCATATAGTATATATGTACCTACCATCATACTCGTAACATAGTGTGGCAACGCGTCGCCACGGCATAGTATTTTTAGTAATAAATATAGTAAGTTCAATCCAGTTATAATCATTGACATAAACGTATCTTTGAATGTATCCATTAAGATATTTATAAATTATAATCATAGATGAACTTGAAAACAAAACATTTTTAAGTATCTACACAAGGGTTGCCAACACTTCATCATCAAAATATAGTATTTTCAAAATAAGGTGTAAAAAATATAGTACATTTAAAAAAATATAGTATTTTATGGGAAAAACAAAAAAAATAGACAAATATATATTTATTTTTATAAAAACTATATTTTATCGCACTTCTTGCACTGTGTAACAGCTTTTTGTTTAAAATAAAAGTGTCAAGCTTTGTCACATTCAATTTTTAAATTAATATAAATCAAAAGCTCATTTTTTATTAATGATACACTACTTCTGTTTCATTCTTCTCGCCACTGGTATATGCGCAATAGGTTATATGACTTAGCCATCTTAACGATTAAAAGGCGCGTTCTTATTTTTTTTTTTAATGAAGGATTTGTTTGTAACATTTGTCGGTGTTGAAAATATAGTATTTTTGCGTACTATATATGTTTTCAACAGTATATAGTACGCAGACCCGAAATATAGTACAATACTATATATTATAGTACGGTTGGCAACCCTTTCTACACCCACACTTAAAACTACACACACAACATCTACAGATTCCTCCACACAAGTACGTACCTAATCTTTGTATATAAACAATATTGAACTATATTATTTTCATAGAACGTACAATCTTCGACCGCTGAGCTAAACATGTAAGTATTACTAAACAAATTAATGTATTATATTTTAATTAAATAAAAATTTCCACTTATTTTATGCTTAATCAATGACAAGAATTGCACTTTAAACGCAATTTAATTAAGTGTCTTAGTGTTAATATCTTATGAAAACATGAAATATTTGAAATGTCAATTCATAATTAGGTACATTTTTTAATAGTAGTTACTTATGAATATTTATAATTTTAAATTATCGGAACGGAAAACAATCTTTCGAAAATTTATTTACTACTCAATGAATATTTTCACAATAAAATTTTTTCCCAACTCTATACAATCACATATTTACTAACATTTTTTGCTCTTACAAAAAATAATGTCTAACCTCATATTTATGAAAACCATACTGTCATGTCTATCCGTCGCTAAAACATTACATTTTTTTCAGATAAATTAAAAATGGTAACAAGAATAAGGATGCTGATACCTCTTATCCTTGTTTGTCTTCCATATCTCACCACCGTGGAGTGTCGCTTCAAAGGAAAGATTCATGTGAAACATACACCTAATATGTGGCTGACAAACATTCCGGATTCACGCAAATTAAATACACTTGCATTTGTCGGCACTCGCGATCCACCGACATTCGAGACTACCTTCAAACGATTACCCAAACTATTACCTTTGTCTGATAAACTGACGGTCGGCATACGTGTCTTCGATATGGGTGTACGTCGGATTAACAACGATTTCGCTATGTACAACGGTTCCTTCAGCATGCGAGCGCAATTTGTGGACTTGGTGCAAACCATAAAGAAGTTCTTGAAGGACAATCCTAAGGAATTCGTTATAATGATCATGCACGCTGAATCCACGGCTTCGAAATCGACTTTGTCCGAGTGTGAAATACTTAGGAAAAAGTATGTTGAAAAATATCCGAATTTATTCGTAGAAAATTGGTCGTTGGACGATACCGTTGGGCAGCACCGAGGAAAGATCTTGTTGCTTGAAAAGAGTCCCGAATTCAACGGATGTTCCACTATCCTGTCGTGCGTGGTGCACGATCAGCAAAATGAGAATCTAAAAAATGATTTGGGTGAATATTATGAATATGTTCGAGAGCTTCAAGCTGAGGTAAACAAACAAAATTCGAAATGCTACCTATTTTACATGACGACCAATCGTGAATTTTATTTTAAAGATGAAAAAATTAGCGCCGATGCGAAGCTTACAAAAATGATACAATATAATGATCAAGACATTCCTGAAACGTTTGGTTCATTACTTGATACATTTAATAACACCAAAAATTCTTTTTACACCATCGTAGCTGATTTGCCGACTTTGGATGTGCTTAATTTAATTATATCGAGTAATACTAAGTAGTCAACAATGTTTTAATTACATAGTTGAAAAATAATAAAGGTTATTTTTAAAAGTAAGTTTATCTTTTTATTACAAGACATATTATAATGCAAAGCATGAGGGAGTGCTGTATGACCGGAATATATTCATTGCATTATTCTGACAAATATTTAAATTACCATTCTCTAATTTACGGATTCAACATTCGACATTGAAAAACACAACAAACCATAATAAAAAAGGAGATTTCTCTAACATATAAACGATATTATCGTGTCGTTTTACAATTATACTTCATGGAGCACTGCAAATGGTCAAACATTAAGCTGACGATTTCGTCAACATGCTAATCAGGGTCTCGGTACTGATATTATGTATTTACATAATATCAGTACCGAGACCCTGATTAGCATGTTGACCCTCAATCTTTTATCGTTAGGTACATTTGCTGAACTTTTACTTTACATAATATTATTAACTCTTCACATCAATATTATCTATCAAGATTTATTACAATTCAAAGGTTCAATGTAGTTTAGTACACAGGAAACGGCCGGTTACCTATCTTAATCTCGAATTTTTATATTCCGAATATCATAATCCCGAAAACGTTTGGACATTTTTTCATAACCCCGAATTTTAAAATTTCGAAGTTTTGTTTGCCATATAATCGCAACTCCGAATTTCATTTGCCCATTTCTTCATTTGTACGACGTTTTACAATCCAGAAGAATGAGTTCCAGACATACGAAATCTAAATGCACAAAATCCAGATGACCGTAATCCATATGCACGAAAGCCAGATTTTTAAAACACAAATTTTTGAAATACAGTTGATTGAAATCCAGACAAACAATGTCCAGATTTTTCAAATTCAAATAAACGATATCCAGAAAAACGAAATCCTTCCAGGGGGTCGCAGCACGAACCTAACCTAACTTACTGAATAGATTTTAACACTTAATCCTTTCTGTTGGGCAAGTAAAACAATAGTGAGTCGGTTCTGGCACTCGCCGGCCGCTACCGCGGCACGCTCGCTTCGCTCGCTCGGCTCGTGCGAGAGGGTCGCAGTTCAAACCTAACCTAACATACTGAGTCGAATTTGACACTTAAACCTTTCTGTAATGGGCAAGTAAAACAATAGCGAGTCGGTTCTGGCACTCACCGGCCGCTGCCGCGGCACGCTCGCTTCGCTCGCTCGGCTCGTGCGTGAGGGTCGCAGTTCAAACCTAACCTAACCTACTGAGTCGAATTTGACACTTAAACCTTTCTGTAATGGGCAAGTAAAACAATTTACTTACTGGTAATGTTTATTTTCAGGCAATAGTAAAGGTATAATCACGATTGTATGGGAACCAAATAAAGAGATTATGAAAATCTGGCAATAGTTTATCTGCTATACGATTATATGGGAACCAAATAAAAAGATTATGAAAATTTGGTAATAGTTTATTTGGAAAATGGTACGATGGGAAACAAAAAAAAGTATTCTGAGAATCTGGTATAACTATATCTGGATTATGAGAATACGGGAAACAAAAAAATACTTTTTAAAAATCTGGTTTTGGTGTATCTGGTAATTGATTCATCTGGGAAATTAAAAATCTGGTTTTGGTGTATCTGGTAATTGATTCATCTGGGAAATTAAAAAAGGAATTTTAAAAAGTTGTCATTCATTACATCTGTCTTTTAAAAGTTCTAACAACCGTTTTCGGGATTTTAAGATTCGGGTAATAGAAATTCGAGTTTTTAATAGGTTACCGAAACGGCCTTATATTCCTTCCATCGGAATTTGGTCTACTCGTTAATATATTTTATTTTCTGCGTTGGAAGTTTTACTAAGTACTAACGAATTATGATAATAAAGGCAATTTTCAAACGGATAAAGAACCGTACGGTAACAAAAATAATAGAAATATCCAGTAATAGCTTCCCAAGTGGCCACAATTTTCAATATTATTAGAAGTCCGTCGCACGCGAAACCATTATGGTAGTAAAGAATTTAAAATTTTAAAAGCTTTTCAATCTACAAAATAATCACTGAAATTATTAAAAAAACATATATTTTGTCATTTTATTTTTTATCAAAGCAAAAGCATGGCTACCTTTTGCAATTCTAAGATAACAATTAAAATAGAGTTTATACTTTATACTTTTTTTTAAAGTAATGACAGTTTTGCGTCACGTCGCTGCTGGTCATTTGATAGTTTCACAGTACATTGTTCACCTTTGACGGGAAAAGAAAATTATTTGTAGCCTTTTGTAAAAACTTGAAGACATAGAGTTTGATGTGACGTCACAGAATGAATACGGACATTGTTAATTTATATTCATTAATTTAAAAATTCATTAATTTTTTTCATGAATATTATCAAAAGTAAGGGAAGAGATTGTATTTATTTTATTCACTAATTTACACTTAAATTATCATCACGCTAAGACCAACAGGAGCGGATCCACGCGAGTGAAGCCGCGGAGCCTGGAGCACAGACGAATAAAATGAATTGCATTCTTCTAACTAAGTACCAATAATATCGTATTACAGCGTAATATTTCTCAAATGTTATTGATATTTAATTCGTCCACTACCATTAAGACTAACAGAGCTGTAAAACTGAGAACGTTAGCAATGAAATCGCTCTTATTGTCTACAAAATTGGATTGAAAATGGCTTGTATGTTGTACAATTCAATTTGATGCCCCATAACTTCTTATAACTGCGATGAAGACTGCAGTATAATTGTGCATTATTGCAGTTCAAGTATGCATAATGCTGTCTCAATGTATTTGAGATTCAGTTTTCTATATGGGAAAAGATTAGTCTAAATCCCATTTTAAACGATTCATAAAATTTGAATGCGCACTTAGATTTGCAGTATGTGTTCTCTAATATAAGATTTTATCGTATTGCTCCACTATTATTATATTACGGCAATAATGCCGAAAAAGAAGCATCCTTATTTCATAGAGACAAAGTTTATGAATTTGTGAGTTTGTGACATTGTAGCGGGTAATCTCTGGATCCAGTGAACTGGATTATAAAAATGATTTTATCAATAGAAAGCCACGGTATCTGTTAATGTCAAAGTACACATATAATTGACAGTAACATATTATAATAATCTATAGGCATCAACAGCATATGATTTTCAGTACCATTACTACACCAATAAACGAACGGACTTTCTATTATTCATAATATTATTTATCCCCTAATCCATTCTCGTCACGGCCAAAAATACCAAAACCATCAGGCATTATTACGCATGATCGAATCTATATTAAAAGACCACTAAAGCAAACCTAACTCGATACATTATCACAAAATACTATTGTTTCCTGGACCATTCTTCCAACTTTTCTAGAGAAAACATAACTTAACCTATTTGTTGTATTCATAGCGACTAACAAAGTTACTTTCTGGCAGCTTAGGGCCATGTTTTTCGGTTTCTTCATTAATTACGCTCAGCTCATTAACCTCACCAAGGAGGTCTCGTGAAAGAATTATACTCACGAGGTAAGTAGGCTGGAAGAATGATTTAGCGATACTCTTACGGCGTACGTCTCGTATTTAATACGCCTTTTGAATTATATAAGATAATGGAAGTAAAAAGCTATAACAGGCTTATTATTTCCCTTTGAGGAAAATTACTTCGTTGAGACCATTAGAAACGGTATCGTTTTGAACGAGCAACTGTGATCATGGGCAGAGAGAAAGTTTCTAAATGTATGAAGTTACCTTCGAGCTTTTGTTAACATTTTATATCATGATATTTTTTTTAAATTCTCAAAGTAATGGACTCAAATTAAAATAGAAAGAGGATGAATACCTACAATTCCTATGTAAAATGTCCCTGTGAAATGTCCACTTATGTCACATACAAAACTTAGTTTTATAACAAACACTATAAAAAGTTTTACATTTGTAGGTATACTGCCTTTTCGCAGTGAAAATATGGCAAACAATTTTCGGCGAAAAGGCAGAAAACCGGTATGAAAATATTTAAAGTATTTCACAGCTCGGATAAAATAACATACGTCTACGTACCCAGTAGGTAATATTGCATTTTCCGCAGTCGATTGAAAAAGCTTTGTCCCTTTGGTCAATTCACAAACTAAAACTATTTGATTTTACAACTAAAATAAGTTTCCTGGCGACTGGCAGAGAGCCAGCGCTTACTGCAAGGTACTTGTTGTAAGTTATCATTTAAAGCCTAGTATTTGCAGTCAGTAGTTACGTTTAAACGAGGCTTTGCACTGGCTCCAGTCCAAACGAGGCATATTGTTCTTATTACTAACTGGAATATTATACATATTGTGACTATGGATTGGATACGGTGCTTATGGGTTTCAGTGCGAGATCATTTTGTACGATAAAAAATATTTTGTTTCAAAATACCGAAGCTTTTAACCCATTGATATAAATTTGTACATGTATAGTAGGTAGTAAATTTTTCTTTTACGGTATTACAGAATATTGGCGTGTATCGTTTAAAGGCCATAATTATACGAGTAGATACGACACTCTATTTTAGCTGATGGGAAATGAAATTATGTAATGCCACTTCAAAAGGAACAAGGAAAATAATAGAGCTAAAATCATTATTTCAATGGTCGAAGACATACTTAAGTCCAGCTTAAGCATAATAAGCCCCCTTGACCACCGAGCGGCCCGATCGGGCCACGACACAATAGATTTTCTATTGTGTCTGTGATTCCGGGGGCTGAGGCATTAAGTCCAGCTTATTACTGAAATATTAACAATCCTATGTATTAGTACAAGCTTGTGCTGCTAATACGATTGCACGAGAGCTTACTTATCCATCCACTATAAAATAAATAGCCAGGAAACCCTTCACCATACAAAAAATACTCTGTAACATATCCCTTGTCAGATTAACATTAAGAATTGATAGCCCACACATCTTAAGGAAAAGCAAAGCTGCCATTCACCCAGATCTAACTCTCCCCTGTTATTCATAAAACTGTATTACAAACCGACTTGTGACCAGAATACAAAATATACCAACAAAATGGCGGAAACCGAAACTTCTGCCAGAAAATATGACGAATTGAAAACAATTTGTTACCCACAAATAACAGGAAAAGCTTCCGAGCAAAAAACTTGCGGGTCTCTCAAGTTCCTGAATACGATATTCGCATCTAAAATATGAGGACAAAGTTATAATGAAATACTCGTGGAAGGTAACTGCATAATAATATACTATTATTATGTCAATGGAAGAGATTCATTACTTTCGAAAAGTTGAAAAGTATATATTCGTATTTAATTATGTATTTAGTGACTGTATTGTTATTTATATATACTTATTATTTTCTACTAACACAAGTTATAATATTTTTTATTGATATCTCTTCAATAAAAAATACGTGTGGCACTCGGGGACTGCCGCGGTAAAGCTATTGCATAGCATACCTTCAAGCCACACCTCCGTGCCCGTCGGAGTAGGGAGCGTGAGGTTTTTTCGTTACGGAATTTCTCGATTCGGTCCCCGCGCTCAAGGCCCGCGACAGAAGCTATGCAATAGCTTAATAATTAGTGACTGTGTATATGCAATATATCTACTCAAAATAACATATTTATTTAGCAGTGGAAACGATCTCAATAACGGATAACCACTTATTAAATGAATGTTTTCACTTTATTAACTTATCGTCGCTGACTCAAGTCTCTTTACCACTAAGCATTAATTCACAATTCACTAAAATAACATAATTATATAATTAGCCACTGTATAGGTACCACATTACACACATGAACAACGTAAGGCTTTAAGAATACACAAGATCCTTAGAATCCAGTTGTAACCACACACTCGCGCTGTATAATAAATAATTAATTATTTAAATGACTTATCTCTAACCTCAATCTTCATTTAATCTTAGTTGTACATGTAATGAAAACCTTGAATTTTCTTGACTCAGAAGACTCTATAACGTTAATATAAATGAGCTGTTGACATAATTATTATTTCGTCGCACATGACACGCATGACGTCACAGTAATCTCATCACGTGTTCGGATCAAAGCTACACTTAGCTGAGTGCGCAATATAGTGCCGAAATTCTAAATTATTAATCTTTTACGTGCTCAACTTTCATACAGAACTTGTTAACTCTTTAATAATGTTAATTTGCTTGTATAAGGCGCAAATAAAAATCTTAATTAGGAGGTAATAATAATAAGGCACCATAGGTCGTTTGGGATAATATTTTCAGGGCGAGGTGAAAACACACGCATGTACCAGATTATCCATCATTACGCTGAAACCCTGTATAAATCAATAAGAGAGCTTTGACAATAATAAAACAAGAGGTGGTGGTACTTGTTAAATTAATATTATAAGTAACACAACATTGCGATTAAAAGAGATTAAAAAAACAACTTAAGTATTCGTAAGGATAAAGAAATTCTTGGTGTCGCGAGTCCGCAAGTTTTATATATATCTGCACCAATTCACCAAAACCATATCATTCGATGTCGAATCATCATACAATAATTAGTAAGACTCTGAAAAAAACGGGTAAAGTGAAACAATAGTGAAACAATGGATCCAAAGAGTATAATAATATATAGGGTAAATGGATCCTTGAAGAAATAATTACATTACCTAAGTGGTTACAGTTTTCTTTCACCACTCCAAAACTACCTACTCACAAAATGTACAAGTACCTACGTCCATTATTGAGTTTGTCGTATTCATACAAAGTTTTTCTAAGTATTAGAGAAAATACTTCTCTAGTAGATAGAACAAAGGATAAATCTATATGGGTCATTACATTATGAAAGTAAACATAAAACTAGTTACCTACTTCACAAAAAAATACTAGGTATCAATTGTTAGATTTGAGAAAAATATAATGTATCTACTACACTAAATAGGTTGTAGGTACAATTAAAAGTAATTTGGAAGTGCTTACTGCTTGGGCCGTAAAATCGATAAAAAATCCATACACTATATTTACGTGTTTAATTTTATTTTCAGTTTTCCAACAATTTCGGCTTTCTCTCCAATTTCCAAACTAAAACACGTTACCAGTAGACACTGCATTAAAACTAACCACCCGCGTTTATAACCAAACACAAGTATATGTACATGTTTTGTTTTTATGGTAATTATCAAACCTATTTGACTTTATTATCACATATCAGGGCTTTAATATAATATGCACTAAAAGTTAAAATATCCTACTTTAAGCACCTACGATATTATTGTTAAGTATACCTACATAGGTATGTATATAAACATTTTACTTGATAGGTACGTAAGTAAATAAATATAATTAAATATTATGTTACATTCGTATATGTACCTACATTATTTTCTAGTGGTGAAAGAATTTTTGAAATCGGTGAGTATTCGTCAGAAAACATGGCCCGGGAGCCCATAACAGATTTTCATGACCAATTTCCACCCGAGTGAAACTTCGTAAAATGCATCAGGGACTTACGGGAAAACAATAATTATTATTACCCATATCTCATTATAATACTGGGATTTTATAGATAAATTTAGTAAAGTGACATCTATGAACAATTTTATGAATTAATGAAGCGATTTTTGCAAACCTTACTTTAGTTGTATTATGTTAACGCTAGATGTCGCTTTTGAAGATAGCGTTCAATGTTAAGATTTTTTTTATTATTTTATATAAAATTAATGCACATTATTTACCATTAGGATATGATTTAAATACTAATTATAAAATAAAATGAGAAAATTTATGAAGATATTACATAAAATTCACTTAACTCTAGTATCTATGGTGCATATTTCTCGTACCTACGTCCGTCGATGAAAAAAGTTAATGTTAGTCTATGGTATATTTGTGTCGGACAGAAATACGTCGAGAGTTTCGCCGGTGAACGATTTATTTCAATTAACATGAGTGAGCTCACTAGAGAACTTGCGTCGTATCGCTGTTTATAGAGAAATCTGTGAACTTCATTTTTCGTGGAACGGAACCATTCAAGCGAATGCTGCGTAGCAAATAATGGATTGGTATGAAACAGTGACGTCTCGACTTGCAACCTTGGTTATGGTTACAAGAAAAAGTGTATTTTGAAAATATTTCCAAGTGTTTTCTTAGAGAAAACGTTTTGTGAGATAGAAGTCGACTGTGCGTTTGTTGAGTTTGTTGTTGTGTTTTGACGAATTCGGTGTTATGTCGGGCGGCAGGAGTATCGACAAGGAGCGCAAGTCGCCCCGTGAAAGTGGCGAGGATTCTGAAGATGAAAGCGAAATCCTGGAAGAGAGTCCCTGCGGTCGCTGGCTGAAGCGACGGGAAGAGGTAAGCTGGCACTTATTACATTATATACAAAGTCAATCTATGTAAACCAGTACAAAAATGTCATCAGCTGATTAACTTCATACAAGTAGCTGCATAAAATAAGACGTAATATGTTTCGTCCTTTGTAATATTTGTACATTAGGTATTATTATCTAGGTTTCATATTATGCATTTACTTTGTGCTGTAATACTCAATTTATGCTTATAAACAAATTACTAAATTATCAGTTCATAGCCTTGATTTACAAGGTTATATTATTAAAATAAATGATAATCAAAACTTTGTATAGGACATAAACAGACATTATAAGAGAAACATGAAATGTTTATTCTGCAAAAGAAACTGATAATTAAATGATGTGTATTTATAGTAGAGTAGTAAACATAGTTAAGACATTATCAATCAATACATGAATACTCAGGGAAAAATCTTAAACTACATTCTTGCAATGTCAGTGTTTTGAGTGGAACAACTGTGAAAAACAAAATATACCTACTTTATTTTTATAAAGCTTTAGCATAACTTAGTTGTTTTATCATTAATCCATCAGTAGCAGTAACTTTTTTATCTTTTTTTCTCTATTTATTTCATCTGATTATGGAACTGTGTAGTTTATCTATAAAATACCTAGTGATATTTCAAGATACTTATTTGTGAATTTTCATTATGACAATGAATTAAACACAATTTTACATTACTCTGATTTTATAATGTGGCTAATAAGACATTATTTGAATTTGATATTTGGTTTTATGGCATTCAAATGCTTTATTATTACAAATGGAAGGAAGGACCAAGCCGCAGGCAGAAAGCTAGTGATATATATGGTGGTGTGTTTCACCGTGGTTTCACCCACGTGGCTCCGCTCCTGTTGGTCTTAGCGTGATGGTATATAGCCTATAAAGCCTTCCTCGATAAATGGATTGAAATGGCTATCTAGCACTGAAGTAATTTTTCAAATCGGATTACTTCCTGAGATTAGGGCATTCAAACAAACAAACTCTTAAGCTTTTTAATATTAGTATAGATAAACAAATAATAAGTTGATTGCACAATATTAAGATAACCTTAATTAAGGATATCTGTTTTATATATGCCTTCCACGTAATATTATTAATAATTTAAATTTATATGGAAAATTTATAATGGAAAATACTATTTAATTGAGCAGGTAATTTAGTTTAATTGAATAAATGGTTTACTAGAATGCTGCGACTTCACTTGTGTGACACACGGGTAAACCTATGTGCGAATCCAAACTGTGAATAACCTTGGACGGATTGAAGTTCTAGCATGAAACAGGAACAAACATGTGTGCATCTATCCTCATAAACTTTCACATTTATAATAGTTACATACAGACATCCTTACAAACCATTGCGTTTACAATATTAATAAGTAGGATATATAATTAATATATTATTATGGTACTTAGTTTAAATTAGATAAGTATCGTGCAATCAAGAAGAGAGCAATCACATATCCCAGTTTGCACAAATTCCTTTATAATTTATTTCTAATATCAAACTATACTTTGTCTTATTGATTTTCCTGAACTTACTTATTAGTTATTAGTTATATTATATACTTATTGGCTAGTATTAAGAATTAATCTCGTTATATTTTATGTCTAAGTTTTACAATAGCTTAATGACTTCTGTGAATTTTTCAATTTGAACCACTGCATCCTGATATGATGATGAACTTTTGTCAAAATATTTAGTTTTTGCCTTATTTAATATTTTAGCGAAACTAGCTCTCATTATTATTTGTGTTAAATCAACAAAGGAATTTAAGATAATATTAAAAAAATGTAAGATAATATTTAATTATTATTTAATTTCTGAATTACATATTCTTATACAGGTTGGAAATTTTCTTGGACCCTGGGGGAAAAGTACTTAAAATAATAAAGAGAGCAAATATTTGCAGAAAGAGGAATGGTTTCGTTAGTTTAATTTAAAAAAGATATAGAACTGCATTTAAAGATCTTTGAAAATTCACTTGCCAAGATCAGGAAGCGGACTGGCTAAAAATTAAAATAATTTCTTTCTTCAAATTGATGTAAAATGTAAATAATGTTACAAATAAATAATAAAACGAACATGAACACTTAAATTGTATCGTCAACTACATCTAAACATAAAGAAAAATACTAATTTTATCACTAGTTATTTAACTTTTAAGTTTTATATATAAACCAGAAATTTAGTTTAAATATTACTTTATGCAATGATAAACTATGAAAGTTAAATATATATGTTTAAGTAATTAATTAACAATTGAAGGCATAATGTACAAATTGTACATATTAAAAAAAATATTAATATTTTAGAGATGTAGGTAACAAATGTGAATTTAAAGGCGAAGCCTATGGAACGTTGAGTTTTTTAGGTAATTAATTGATGAACCCAACACATGGAATATAAGCGTATGGCGAGTTGGTTGTGTAGATAAAAAGCAATTGTTTGGTCGCCCGACTTTCCCTGCCTCGGTCAGTGACCGTCGATTCGGCGTTTGCGCAACCAAAAATCACTGTCACTTTCTAAGCTAGACTCATTTATCATGATTGCGAATTGCCTGTTCATCCGTCAATATGTAGTACTGCTCGTATTATTCTACTATTTAAAAATGTATTTTATCATCTGCAGTCGGATGATTGTGGAGTATTCGGCCAATTCTTCATGGTGTAAGCATTGGATATTTCTGAACTGGAAAATTTGTCGATATCATAAAAACTATCAGAAAGTCTATAAATTTATAAAGAATAGAAAAAATTCGATCACGAGGCGGGACTCGAACCCGCATCCTTCGCGCCATTCCGGGGCGGATGCCTCACCAACTCGGCCACTCGTGACCCGCCCGAGTGATCGAATTTATTCTATTCTTTCAGTTTTATGTGTCTGAAGGGACACACCGCGCGCCATCTATTGAGATGATTAACAACCATTTCAACCAATATGAAGCACTTTTCAGTGAATACAATATTGTAACGATGGAACACGACCTTTTTTGTGGAAAAAATTCGATCGATCGAATTTTTTCTATTCTTTATAAATTTATATTTATAAAGCATTTGAATGCCATAAAACCAAAAATATAAATTTATCAGAAAGTCTATTTGCGTAAAATACGTTTAGTACCTTCAGTTTTAAGGCACATGGCCTTAGTTTTAAAGAATTCAGTCCAAAATTTAACAAAAAAAAAACACAATTAATGTGATATAAAAAAGACTAACTATTCTATTTTTTAAACTTATGAACGAAAGCAAAATTTTATTTTTTGAAAGATATTCGGAGAGGATTTAAACATTTAAATGCGTACAATATCTCCCAACTAAGCATTTACAATCTCCATGTTTGTCTAGTTTTGAATTAAAAATATCCACCATTTAGGTACTTTCACATAGAAGTGGGTCGAGTCATGCGCTCGGAGATTTATTTGGATAATTACAGGCTGATTTGCATTCTCACCGGGACGGCACCCGGCATGGGAATGGACCGAACTTTTGGCGTAGGTACGATAGAATTACCAATACAACATACATGTAGGATGCTAGAGATATGCTGCCAATGTTCGATTTTATTTGAAGCGAGACCTAATCACATCAATATATTTTATCTAATAAATTTTAGTAAGATAAAATCTAAAGGACTCTAGTATCATCGACGGAATTATCTCTAGGGATGATGATGTAAAATGTGATTTTTCGCGGATATAAAGTATTATATTTGAAAGTTCTTATAATCGTAGGAAGTAAAAAATTTTAAATACCTACCTAATTCATTTTGTATATAAAGAAGGTAACTAAATGAAATAAAATTTCCCAAAGACGAATACGATAAAAGCTAATGCATGTATAACAAATAGTTACACGAAAGTTATATATTATATTCAAATTGGGTTGGGTATTCATCAATAAACATTATGTTGGAAGTCGTCGTGAGCCAATGTTCGCGAGACGACGTAATGCCGTCGTTAGACGTCTACTTTCAACCACTCATTTATATTCAAATTTCAAACTAGCGGTCCTCCCCGGCTTCGCCCGTGGTACATATTTCGCAATAAAAGGTAGCCTATGTTCTTTCTCAGGGTCTAAAGATTGTCTGTGCCAAATTTCATCAAAATCGGTTGAGAGGTTAAGCGGGAAAGCGTAACAGACAGACAGAGTTACTTTCGCATTTATAATATTAGTAACTATAGGGATTAGTCAGTTATCTGAACTGCTTGCTAAATTTTTAATGAGGAATGTTATCGAAAATATTGTTACCAATGTGATATAACTCTAAATACCGGGTAGAGCCGTAACGTAATTACGAACTTTGACGTTACAAAGAGATCCTAATTTTATCTTAATTGTTCGATCAGAACATTAATGACTTGGTTCGTTCTTGGAACTGATCTGATGAAAACTTCTTGATAAAAGGGAGGTATATTGTTGTATTCTTAGGTTGTATTCCTAAAATAAATATTGAAAATTAAAAAAAAAGTTAGTTCGATACCCTGTCTTGGCAAGTGAATTTTCCATAATATTTAAATGCAGTTTTCAGCAAAATGTTTCATCTTCTGTACTTTAAGTAGGTATTGTCCCTCCAGGGACCATAGAAAATTTCCAGTCTGTATATTGTTTCGTTTCGCTAATGATGTTTTCACAAAACCAAACTACAAATACATACCTACAAACGCAACAAAACATTTTTTTAATTAAACATTATTTTATTCAAATTTCAACTTTGCTACACATTAAGTATCCAATTATCACGTCATTGCAGTACCTATCCACCAATTAAAGGAATGAAGCCGTCGAGAATGGGACGAGCAATTCTAAAAATAAGCTACAAGTTAATAAACTCCTTTCTAATGGCTGGCGTCCACTAGGCGGATCGGGCCGGGCCGCATCGCAACGCAAAAATACGCCGGCCTATGTTTTGTATGAAACATCGTCCATTAGCGACGGATCGGGCCGGGGCGGGCCGCAACGCATTGGCGGATATCGCTTCGCAGGCGGATTTCTGCCGGCGGTGCGCTGCGGCCCGGCCCGCCCCGACCCGTCTAGTGGACGCAGGCAGGCGGATGTGAGCGGCGAGCGTCTGTTAGATAAAATCCGCCTAGGCGGTCCGCCGCGCCCCGTACAGGTGGACGCAGGAGCAAACAGCGCGTCCATTAGAGACGGCCCGTTGCGATGCGGCCCGGCCCGATCCGCCTCTAATGGACGCCTAGCATAACTGTCCAATTTCCAAAGCTCTTATCCGCCGCCATCGAACCCACACGAGAGACGAGGCTATTCATCATTCATAATCGTTTCAATTTTTTGTTATGTTCAACTCTCGACGAAGATCAAATCAGGACCGATTGTAGAGGCAATAAGATCCACATTTGCGTAATTTCATTGGTATGGTTTTTGTAATATTAGTGGGTCTGCAGTGGCGCGTTTAGGCTCTACTGGTGTGCGAAAGTGAAAATTAATATGTTCATCCATCATTTTGAACTTCGATGGATGGTAGAAAGTTCAGGATCGCTAAGAATCGAAACGAACACGAATCGCGGTCGATACACTAACATTACGTTGAAAAATATGCTGATAAATGTCTCATTTCGGGCAATTTATTATCCGGAAGCGCTTGATTTAATTTCACGTTGCCTGAAATTTTAATTAAAATTAATTACGTTCCAAAGAGCAAAAAATTAAAGCGTTGTCTATTCTATTAACTAATTCATGTTTTCAAGCTATTACCTGTACAGGTTATTACGCCAATATTGATTTTAATCAATAGTAAGTACCAAGCTATTTTTATCGACGTAAATATTGAAGTATTAAACCCGTCGTCATTGGATGAAACGGCTCGGTATCAAGTTATGTAATGTATATCCGACCGCAGCTGCAGGCCATACTGCGAAGATGTTTCACAGTTCACACATTCCTTGCTAATACGATTAATAGAAATTAATAAGAAGCTGCAAGGAATCTGAAAAATTTCGTAATGTCTGTTATAAATTTGCGATTAATTATCATTTTAATAGTTAATTGTTATCGCTCCGCTCTCAAGTTTCCCATGATTATAGGAGTTTAAATAACCAAATGGAGTCATTATCCTATAACAAGCAATGTATAATTGTTTTATTTAGGCCTTTCGTAACTAACTTTCGTTATGAGAAATACGCACAAATTCTATCAACTAGGTTTTTCGGACGATAAATCTTCATATTATTAGATATAGACTTCATATTATTAGATATAGATAATAATATCTAATGTTACGGACGAAAATTACCTGTAGCGTAAAAAAATATTGTTTTTAACGTCATTAAACAGAAGGGCTCCACTTATCCCCTGAAGACTAATCGTGAGTCAAGAAACAATAGTTCCAAGAATAACCTCAAATGAAAATACCAGTTCGTCAATATGTTGGCTCACAGCATCCAGCATGGTATAAATGATATAAATGATATAAATGATATAAATGTATATGTATATATGATATCGTGATCGCAATCAGCGATCTGGGATATCTGGCCATCTTTGCACGTTTGCGTCTGCATGATCTCTCCGTCCGTGGTTTGACGTTTGTCTTCGTAACAGCGCCGGTGCACGCGACGCGGCAATTAGTTTATTTATTGCTGCCATAAAGTGTAAGGATGCCTCTCCTCTAGAGAGAGCAGTGTATCTTATGCTATCGATTAGATCAAACGATAATGTTCTTGGAGAAGGTACTTTTTTGTTTGAAAGCCGTCTTTGTTCCTTTTTGCAATGTTCCATGTATCTCTTTGAATTCTGTTTCAAGCAACATGGTATCTTCAATGTTACTTTTGTTGAATCATAAAAAATATGTTATCCTAAAATATGTCTTGCAAATCCCACTGCTTTGAATATCTTCCTGTTTGATTACTGTTTCCCCTAAAAGGTTGGCTCTATGTAAATCTTTTAATACGCTTATATGATTAGGTTTATTCATAGTTTATCCGCGTATGTTTAATTTGGTACGCTATGTATATTTAGATTTAAATGGAAAGGTTGGGTTTCCAATATATTGGAAAGTTATTAGAATTTATATTCGTTGTTCTAAATTCTGTTGCTTTTTTCATTATCACAAAAGTTGTATGGGATTTCTGAATTTTGTAACTCTTTCATTCAGAATTTAATACAATCCCTTATAACTATGTACCTCCTCAAAAAAGTTATTTCCTTGACATTCCTTTAAACGAGTATGAAACGTTTTCAGATTTTGATCACGCTACGTATTTTATATCTTAGTACTTAATTGAATAAATTATATCCACGTAGCCTTGATGTGAAGATTACACAACATGAGTGTTTTTGCTCGTGAACCGATACCGTCCGCGTCCAGACGAAAGCGTGTTCCGACATGTCCTATCGCGCTGCGGTGACGTCACATGCTTCTAGTCAAATTACAAGACGAATTGACTATTACGGGACCGCAGACATGACAACGACACCCGTAATGATGAAGTTAATTTAGGGACCATATTTGATTTGACGGACGGTGATTAAGGAAAAAAACTTGTTTCTTATTTGCACGAGAGTTCCACGAAAGTCTGTTTATTCTTTGTGCCATCTCACCAAATATCTATGAACATAAAGTATAAATTAGTTATTGGAAATAGTGTTTAAACCTATCTGATAGATATTAGTTCTAGAAAATATGTCGAAACGTTTATTCGACCAAAACAAACATAAGGATTCCTTGGCCTTAATCTTGACCGTCTATAAAACCGGATTATCACATTAGCTGGTAAAATGATCCCATTTAGAAGAGGTTAGATTAGACAGATAATAATTTGTAATTTATCTGTATTAGAAGATGTAGGTGCTTGATAAATATTTTGCTATAAACTGTTGAGAACAGGTTTTTTTTCCAAAACCTTCCATTTTATTCGGATTATAGCTCTTCTAATGAACTTGTTACCCAAACACAACATAACAAAAAGTACATCATTTAAGTTTTCCACTATATGATTAATGTGAAGTTAAAGGTAGGTAGTTGGTAAGAAATAAATAAATAACGGTATACCGTTTGTCCAATGTGTTACTATAATGGACGTCGATGACTCATTTGGGTCATATATTTTTAAGTACGTACCAAGTTATCTACCAACTGTTACTTTTAGTTTATCACCAAATTTTATGACTAGATATTTGTTCACCATTGTAACTATCCTTAGAGCGGGGGCACACGATGCGTTGCGGCGCCGCACCGCAAAGATTTCACCGTGTCAGTGGGCACACGAGCGGTGCGGCGCCGTAACGTTGTTATGTCGCAGCGGCGTCGTAGCAGGGTTGCACAGCGTGTCCTTCCTTGTGATGCAAAACAACTGAGCGGTGCCGCTCCGACGTCGCACCGCATTCACCCCTCCCCGCCTCGTCTTGGTGGTTACAAGTCCGGTGCGGCGCCGGAGCGCATCGTGTGACATGCCACAGATATTTCTATGTAAGACGACGCAGCGACACCGCTCCGGCGCCGCACCGCCGCCGCAACGCATCGTGTGCCCCCGCCCTTAAACTATAGCGCAGTGCTGCAACTATAAAGGTACAGATACATTTCTAGAGATAAAAATGTAATACTGCCTTTGAATACAATAGAGAGCACGTAGTATAATATTCGCATATATTAATCGATAATACAACAACTTGGAGTTGCGAGTTTTCATATTAATGTAAAGCTTTGTCTGAGTTGTAAAGCTTCATGTCTATCTCTAAGAACTTCGAAAGATCCGAAAGTTTAAAATCAAAAACCATAGGTAATCAAATTATATTAAACAGACGTAAAGCAATTATCTGCATGTAATGCCTGTAACAATATGGTTCTGTTCTATGTTATATAGGTACACTGAATTTAATTTAAATATAGTCTACCTAGATCGGTTTAATATCGAGCTGAATACGTTACCACAGCCAACTTGAATACGGGCTAAGCTCGGTTGCGGCGCTCGTTATTTATTGAACTGTAGTTCACATTATACGCTTTACAGGGATATATTTTTTAATCTCGGTTCCAATCTTCTGTTGGAAGATCATAATAATTAAAAACTCTGTTGCGGAATGGTGCCTCCATTTTTAATCAGCTTTCTTTGGTTAATAGTGATAGAAATAATCGTCTCGTAGATAATATTGTAACTATGAATTCGGAAGATCTGTCTTATATTCAAAGCATTTTTCTTTTTTAGGTTTCTTGACTTTGGTTAATAGAAGAAGAAATAAACTTGTTTTTTATCCAGTTGTCTGATGTGGAGCTTTTATTGAATTTCAATATTATTATACATAATAAAGTTGGCACATGGGAATTATCGAGCAAAATTCGCGTCAAAGGTACGATCTCGCTCTACTCACTTCGTCTAACAGAGGCAAGGAATTTTTAATAAGCAAAGTCAAGTCAAGTCCAAGGCGATTGTATTCTATGAAAGGGTATATTATGTTTAAAGAAAAGTACGTTTGTAAGTTTACCTGGGCTCGGTTTCACATGAATTGTTTTTAAATTTACATGATGTAATTTTTGTTCTTTCTAACTAATAGTTTAGTAGAATTTAAGCGTTGGAGACTAGGAATATAATTTCTCCACCATTTGCTGGGCCTTTCACATTACGATCTTTATACATATTTTGTTTTTTATTTCAACTTCATTGCGATTAATTACGCTCTGCCTGAAAAATATCGGTTATTGACTAAATTGATTCGAGCTTAAATTTTTAACCTACCATCGCTGTCGTCCATATTCCGTATGTTTATATTAATTACAATCTTTTTCCTAAATTATGTTACAATTTCTAATTTATAAAAGCTTAATTTGAATCAGAAACATTTCAAATTATATTTTATCATGAATCCTATTTATCATGAAAACTTTGTAGATTACTTCTACCTACATTAACAACGTTAAGCAGAGACTCGATGACTCGGTACGCAGTAGTTTTGCCAACTTCTGTATTTGTAATTGCCAAGATCATGTTATTATAATCACGTCTATTAATTAGCGAATTCATTAAATCACTGGTTATTTATTTAGCAGCCGTAACAAGTAACAATGTAGATTGTAGACTGTTTACTGTATTTGGTCACGAAATGGCTGATCACGAAGTCGATTTAGCATAAATAGATGTAGTACTTTGATTAGTGAATGAATTATTATAATGAAAGAATGAATTATTATAATGAAAGATATGTACAGTTATTGTTTATTGTATTGTTTAGATTTACGGATATTATCTACTACTATTTGCGTTTAACAATTCGATTAAAATCTTACCACAAAGCCTGCATTATCGTTATCAAAAATAGTAATTAAAGTAGGTAATAGTTTCACTTATGGAAATTGAATGCACAAAAAACGAAACTGTAAAAGAGTATTGGAAATGTGAAATGTTTTTGAACCGTTAGCAATTGTGATTATTATGCAAATAGAAATAACTGCACTACTTACCTACTAGTAAAGTGTGATTGTAATGTTTTACAAAAACCACAGTAGTTATGTACCCATATATGCAATAGCATGGTCTATTCTTATTTATTTATTAAATACTAGCGGTCCGCCCCGGCTTCGCCCGTGGTACATATTTCGCAATAAAAGGTAACCTTTGTTCTTTCTCAGGGTCTAAAGATTATCTGTGCCAAATGTCATCAAAATCGGTCCAGTAGTTTATGCGTGAAAACCATACATACATACATACAAACCTTTCCTCTTTATAATATTAGTATAGATATAGACAAGATACTGCTATAAAATAATGGATTTCCTGCACCTATTACTTAATAATTTAAATAGATAAATATCTCGTTCGCTGTAAAACGTATTCAATTCGAACAATGGTACTACGCTTACTCGATGGCAATTTAGAAAGTGTTACATCACCAATGTGCAATGAGGCCCGTCGATCAGCAGACAGCCGGCAGACGGGAGAAAGGCTGCTCGGTGTGCCGCGCCGGTCGGAGGGCACTGCTTCGCTGTTTTGTGATAACTGATAAACTATGGTTTATGGCTAGTCAAGAGGATTTTGCTTATTTAGTTGTCTAAACTCTAAACAATAAATTTGAGACAATATGATAAACATATTTTGAAAATGTTTATAAATTTCGTACTTAATAGAAATAAAAATGGTGAACTATATATAAAAAATAAACAAGAATTAAGAAAAGGTTATAGTTAGGCTGCTGTTAGGTATAAGTGTTCGATTGACGGGTCATTTCATATATTCAGAAAGTTCTAAATTCTAAAAAAATATTTTACGAATGAATGAATGAATGAATGAATAAATACTTTATTTGCACCAGAAACAAAATAATAACAAAAAAACACAGACAATAGAAAACGTACAAAAAGGCGGCCTTATCGCTAATACAGCGATCTCTTCCAGGCAACCTTAGGTCAAGGATCATGAGAATTACGTCATATATTGAGGTCGATGGTGCACAACACTATTTATAATAAATTTTATATACATAGAGATACAATACATAATTAAATAGATGAGTATACTACATAATAATAAAATATACATATACACACAAACATACATTTCATAAAGATAAATAGTAATTATATACTTGCTTTTTGAACTCATTCAGTGTTTCTGCTCGTCTGATACTGTCGGGCAGACTGTTCCACAGCTTGATAGCACGAACCGTAAAGGAGCCATCATAGAAATTTGATCTATGAACAGGAACATACAACAGGAGTTTATTAAAAGATCGTGGGGAACGGGTGGAGGAGCTCAAGAATTGGAAATTACTTTTTAGGTAGGAAGGCGTGTTAGGAGAGAAAAGGATGCAGTACAATAGGTTAAGGATATGAGAGTTCCGGCGGAGTCTGACAGGGAGCCACTTGAGTCTTGTGCGGTATTCACTAATGTGATCATATTTACGCAGACCAAAAACAAATCTCACACAGAAGTTCTGGAGACGCTCAAGACTATCAAGTTGGAATTCGAGGAGATCAGGATAGGAGACATCTGCGTAATCAAAGAGGGATAGGAGAAGGGATTGAGCAAGAGCAATTTTAGTGGGAATAGGTAGAAAGTTTCGGAGTCGTCTGAGAGAGCCAGCTGCTGCAAATACTTTTTTCCTCAGTTCTTTAAGTTGATTTGTCCACGAAAGAGTTTCGTCAATAAAAACACCAAGACTCTTAACGGTGGAACTGTATGGAATGTCAGTGTTATTTATGCAAACTTTAGGCATAGAGGACCAATCAATTTTAGATATAAGCGACTGACTCCCAATAATAATCACCTGCGATTTTTTCGGATTAATGCATAGACCATGGTCGCGGCTCCAATTACTAATGGTACGTAAATCGTCATTCGTGAGTGCCACTTTCCCACATAGATCATCAAGTGATGAATGGCAATAAATTTGCAAATCGTCCGCGTACATATGGTAGAGACTGGAAATATTCGAAGCAATGGAGTTGATAAATAAGGAAAAAAGGAGGGGAGAGAGAACACTACCCTGAGGAACGCCAGAAGTAACATCAGACCAGGATGAGTAACACTCGTCCAGTAGGATGCGCTGCCGGCGGCCCCCGAGATAGCTGCTAAACCAATTAATAACTGCCGGAGACATGTTAAACGAAACGCGTAGCAAGCTCAACAAAACATCGTGATCAACTGTGTTAAATGCATTACTAAAGTCAAGTAGTGTAAGTATTGTGAGCTGCCTGTGGTCCATACTCCGTCTAATATCGTCTGTGATCTTGACTAACGCAGTGGCCGTACTATGACCCGGACGGAAACCGGACTGGAAAGGATTGAGAAGGTTGTTTTTGTTAAGGAATCTTGAGAGTTGCTGCTGTACTAACCGCTCTAAGACTTTCGAAAGGAAAGGTAATATAGATATAGGACGAAAATCAGAGAGGGTAGAAGGATTTTTAGATTTGGGGAGAGGGATTATATTAGCGCTTTTCCATGAATGAGGAAAAGTACTTGAAGAGATGGAAAAATTGAGGATATCGGTTATAACAGGAACGATCAGATCAAGGATGGGAATGATCATATTACGACCAATGCAATCAACACCTACAGCCTTAGAAGTGATGGACAAAATGTTCTTTTTAACGTCGGCGACAGAGAATTGGCTAATACAGAAAGGGGGAAAGGATGGATTAGGTTTAGATGAAAGAGAATCAAGCTTCTTATGTTTACAAATAGGATCGAATACGAAGGAGGGTGAGGAAAAGTGTTTATTAAGGTCGTTAATAGAAATGTCATTGGGAATTTCGGTTTTACAGGAGGATTTACCAACCCCAAGGGTCTTCAAAAATTTCCAGACCCTAGCCGAATCTCCATTCTGAACAGATTCGTGTATGTAGCGTTTTTGAGCGTCCCTGCACATAGTGTTGCAGCGATTACGTATTTTCTTGAATTCTTCACGATGCAGGTCACAGTTTTTTTGTTTCAATTTGCTTTTGGCTTTAGCCTTACAATTGATAATTTCCCTAAGGCTATCAGTTAACCAAGGCGCAGGGAGATGCTTTAATTTAATAGGACGCAAAGGTGCGTGTTTATCGTATAATTGTATAATAAATGTGTTGAACAAATTAACCTTATCTTCAATCGATTCAGCAGTTGAGAGTATAGACCAATCGATATTAGCTGCATCTTCTAGTAAACGATCTTTATCTATTCCACTAAAATTGCGTTGCATGATAACTTTAGGTTTAATTTTAGGAGGACGGATTTTATATGAGAGGAAAATTAAATCATGATACGAAAAGGCGTCTGCCGAGCATTGGCCGTGTTTATGTACATGATTTAGAGAGGAAACTAGGATCAGATCAAGGAGCGAAGGAGTGCAATCAGGAAAGAAGTGTGTTGGACCGAGAGGAAGTAAGGACAAATTGTAGGAGTCAATAATTGAGGTTAATTTAGTAGCTCTATGATCATTTTTTATCAGACATGTATTGAAATCCCCCATTATGATGACATGGTCATATAATGGTGTGTAGTGGTACGAATATAATATGGCTTGAATGAAGTCTGTAAACATTGTTCTGTTTTATTTTTGTTTACTGAAAATATTTTGCTAAACCTGCCAGTTATTCACTGTCGAATATTAATTGAAAATGTTACAACGCTCTATGTTACTTTAACACAGGTCACATGTTTTGCCTGCATACGAAGTTTCATCAATAAATATAAAGTGTAAACTGTAAAGACAAAAGTAATATCCAAGCAAGCTAATAAAATACCTCTTTAATCTCATAATATACTAATATAGATGGAAATGTAACATCAACACGATGCACTAAACTAACATGAAAACAAAGACGTGTGGATATTAATTGCAAACGGATTGATATCTCGTAACTATAATATGAAACAGTGGTGGCATTGAAAGGCGCGGGTCAAACACAAGCGGCGCGGGCGCGGGCGTGCCATAAGCGCACCTCTTGAATCTGTTTTGCACCACGTCCTTCTTATACATTTTGTATGAAAGAATTTTGGACAGGCGTCGAGACGGCACGCCACGGTTGTGCCACGGTTGCGCCGCCTTTCCAAAATTATTTCATACAAAATGCCAATAGCGCACCCGATGCACGCCGGCAGCGCGCCCGATGCGCGCCCGATGCGCGCCCGCAGTGCGCCCGATGCGCGCCGCGCCGCTTGTATATGTCCCGCGCCAAAGGAAACGTTGAACCGTGACGCGGACGGCTTGCCAGATAAATGGCATTGTGGGCTGTGGGCAGCCAGTCTACGGGGAAATCTTGCTCATTTTCAATTAGGTCGCTTTATACGTCTATACTCTATATGATGTATGTTGTATCCTTAATCCGATTAAGGTACTAATAGCTCAACCCAGCTTCGACTGATCTTATTCTCTTGATTGTCGTCTGAACTCTGAAGTATGTTTAATTCAGGCTCCATAAAGTATTGGAATATTATAGAATAGTAGTTCGCCGTCATTTAGCTCTAGTTACTGACATTCAAACGTTAAATCTTCATTTTATGTAATGTACAATATCAGAAAGATTAATGATGCTGGGAGGCAATCAATAAACAAAATAACACTTTTTTGTCGACCGTATAAATGAAAGTACATACTTTAGTCTAGTGTATGCTAATTGTTGCAAATGCACTATCTAAAATATCTATATATTTTATCTGGTTGAAATTGGAAATCTCAAGCAGTATCCGGAGAACAAATGGTTGTCTTAATTCAGCGAGCCTTCACCGATACTATAATGGGTTTGGAAAGCACGTAGCAACAGAGAGCTCGCGGAGGGTCGATAAATCCTGCCTCCTGTCGCGTGGGCTGCTCCGGCGAAGAGGGCTGATGGTGTTGTGATTGTTGCCGACTTGTGCGTGGTGCGTACTGTGTAGGGACAGCAACGAAGATAAAATAAATAAATAGATGTTGGTACTACTAATAGGTGTGTAAAAATAATTTTCATTATGTTTTAATTAGTTATGTCCTGTGTAATGTTATTTATTTTATTTTTAGAGTGAAAACTTGTTCCTCCAGGAATTTAGATAAATACGGTATATATCTGTTACTATTATAAATCCGATAATTTGTATGAGAAAATATATCATAGATGTAAAATGAAAATGTTATATTTTTTTCTTGCGATGATAAAAACTTGAAGCGGGTTGAGCGATAACGTGTAGTGCACACGAGAGATGGTATGCTGGTTGTATAATGTGTAAAGTAAATCGTAATGTTTGCCATTTAATTACAACTTAACAACGCAAACAATTATATTGGCGTGCTATTTTTAACATATCTATTTCAAGAACCGATATAATGGCCGGCTAAAGAGGTCATTGCTGGCACTAGCGCAATTTACCTCGTAAGTTGTATGATTAAGGATAATAGGCCGTTCGCGAGGCTCAAACTGTTTAATCTGCGCTTTCGGAGAAATGTTCACTAGCGCAGTTATCTTTCTCGTATTGAATGCTGCCTTGTAAATTATCGCTAACGTGTCAATTATGTAAATTTTCTGCTTTGGAATCGATGTGCATGCGTTCTAAAACGGTCTCGTTGCAGTATGGTACGATTTACTGGCTTATAAAGAAAATATGCAATAATATCTTACAAATGTAACCACAAAACGTTCAAGTATAAAACAAAGCAAGCCGTACTGAATTAGTATATCACACGCCAGCTCAGTCGGTAGGTTTCTACTAGCGCACTTTCACCGCCAGTGTCCCATTTACCAATACCGGGGTGGTTCGTGGTCCGTGGCACGCCCACGTCCATTGTTGGACTTGCCACTGCAACTGCACTTGCAACTGTTTCTGGACCCCGAAAAGCTGGACGATATATCTAAGGATTTCATCCAAAGATCCCATCAAAGTTTTAGGTATGATGGAAATTGTAATAAAAAAAAATTATCTCGATGGTAGAAACAATAAAATGCATTGAAAGTGTCCAATATACATTCTCAAATTTGATGCATTAGGTAGTAAAGAACATGTGAAAAAAAATTACTAAAACTATAGACTTACTATACTCCAAGGTGATAGTTTTCTTCGGACCAAAGCAAAAAACGTCCACCAACTCTTAAAAGCAATGTTCGGTTTGTAAATCTTTGTATATAGCCTAGCAACTCCGTGCCCGCTGCCCTGACGCGCCTTATTGTAATTTATAGCCGTACATTAGAAACCGATCTCTTTGCTGTACATCGTAATGATAAGGTCGCGAAAACTTCGTTATTTATTGGCCAAACTCTGGGTCGGTAAAAATAGCTTTATTGTGATCGTAACGTATTGATTTTGAACACAAACAACTGGATTTATTTCTTTCCAATGATACCGTTTCGCCCGGTGATACACAAATAAACGAATATTCAAATTTCAAATATTCAAATATCAGAGATCAAGATCATCTTTGGGTTACAAGTTCAAAATCTAAATATGCACGCTCTCGGCAAATCCGCCTACTCATTTAATCCTATTTTATCATGACTACGACGTAAAATATTATATGATATGATAAAATGTCCATCCTAATGTGACTTTATTTAGATATTATTTATTAACGAAGCTTTGCAGGTCATTGCTCCAGTTAGCTCGTGGACAAAAACTAACCCTTTCCCATTGAAATTAGATTGTTTCACGTGATTTGAGCAGCGATCGTTAAATTAAATTAGTCATACAACAACCAATAAATTATAAAGATTTCCCTTGTTGTAATTTTGTCATATTCCAATGACAATTCCCCTGCGACGTGTAACCTTATTTCCAGTATTACATTTTCTACTTCAGGTAAATTAATTTTATTAGAAACAATGGTTCATTACTACTTTCTAATATCATTATAGCTCCACCGTTTCATTACCAAAAACTTTATATAATCCAACGATTCCCAGAAAAGAAGTGCAACTATATTAGTGACACATCGTCTAATAACGATAACTCAAAGTCCTCTACAGACACTTAAAAACGTAATTAAAACGTAAGCTATACAAAGCTGTAGGTACTCCGGTAACATAATATTTAGCAGCAGGAAATAGCAGCGATTAACCGGAATGGTCTCACCTCACCCTCCCGGGAGAGGAATGCGAGGTTCCCTCATTAAGTGTTACACCGAGATTAATTGCCGCGGTTATTTTAAGGCTTTACCGCAGTCTTTCCCAACGTGGGCGATAACGCCCCCTTGTGGGCGCTGCAGGCCTAAAGGGGGGCGGTAAGAGACCCAGAAAAAAAAGGGGGCGTTGTGTAGGGCTTTGGGGTCGATTTATAATTTCATCTACCTAGCTAGGAAGACTCTTAGAAACCGACTGAGCTCTCGACTTCGAGAGTCGACATCTTGTGAACATCAACTAATATTAATTAAGATATAGCTCGAAATCGGTTCGATATAATAGACCGCGGGCAATCATGTTTTAACAAGTTTTTGTTAAATAATCCGATTTGTACATTCCTGTATCAATCGGCTGGTTCTATAATACTTGTTCTTGCTTGTCGAGTACGATTGGGCGTCGAATGAGATAAACGAGTTTATGCACGTTTGATGTCTTATTCCTGTTGGTGCGTGCTGCTTATGCAATCCTATATAAACGACGTAAATTTATTTTATTTTCATTTGCGGTTTCGCGCATAATAGATAAGCAGTACTTGATTTCAACACTTACGTATTTCTCAAAACAAAACAATGTCGGAAGTAAAAAAGAAGAGACGGCAATACTCTGCGGAATATATTAAATTCGGATTTATTGAAAATCCCACAAACCCGTCGTCGCCTTTGTGTCTTCTATGTCTAAAAACATTTTCGAACGAAGCAATGAAGCCTTCAAGACTGCAAGATCATTTGAATAAAATGCATCCAGATAAGAAAGACAAGAATGTAGCATATTTTCAAGACCTAGAGAAGAAGCATAATACTCAGCCAAGTGTATCAAAACTATTTTCGGCGGCTGCTAAGCAAGATGACGACGGACTTCGAGCTTCGTACAATATCTCTTTGTTAATTGCTCAAAAAGGCAAACCACACAACATCGGAGAAGAGTTAATTTTGCCAGCAATAAAGGAAGTAATAACTACTGTGCTTCATAAACCGGCCGCAGATATTATCCGAAAAATTCCTTTGAGTAATAATTCTGTGCAAAGACGAATTGATGAAATGGCTGAAAACATTGAAGAATCATTGTGCAATCATCTGAGGACTAGTCAATTCTCAATTCAGCTCGATGAGTCCACTTTACCAACTAATGAAGCGTTGTTGCTATCTTACGGGAGGTTTATTAAAGATGAGAAAATACGTGAAGAACTATTGTTTGCCAGAAATTTGGAGACAGATACAAAAGGCGAAACCATATTCAATACATGGAAAAGTTTTGTGAAGAGAAAGAGATTCCTTTGAAAAATATTATATCAGTTGCTACGGATGGCGCTCCGGCTATGACAGGGCGCCATAAAGGCTTCATAGCGTACTTAAAGAATAAAAGTCCAGATGTCCTTGCTATACATTGCGTTATTCATAGACAACATTTGGTTGCTAGAAACTTAAGTGAACGACTATTTCAATCACTGCAATATGTCATCAAAGCAGTCAATAAAATCCGTAGCAGCTCTTTGAATGATAGATTATTTCATCAGCTTTGTGCTACTAATGACGAAGATTTCAACCGTTTGTTGCTTCATACTGAAGTTCGTTGGCTGTCAAGAGGCAATTGTCTGATTCGATTTTACAACCTGTTTGACTCTGTGATAGAGTTCTTGGAAACTAAAGATACAGAACTGCGCAACAATCTCATAACATCAAAGAATGATATAGCTTACATGACAGACCTGTATAAACTGTTCAACGACATGAACCTCCAACTGCAAGGCGATGAACTAAATTTAATTAAAACAAAAAATGTCGTTGCTGCTTTCGCAGCCAAACTGCTTCTGCACAAAAAGAATATGGGCAGACGTGAGTTTCACAATTTTCCGAATTTATCAGTATTTTGCAGTAACGACGACTTGTTTGCCTACTGCCAACATTTGGAAAACCTCCACATTGACTTCACCGAACGATACCAGGACATTTTAAACTTGGAAATACCAGACTGGGTGTTGGATCCGTTTTCAAATGTCAACACAGCAATGTCACCTCAGCTGGAAGAAGAACTTATAGAATTGACAACAAACGAAGAAACAAAAATCAAGTTTAAAAATGGATATCAAGAATTTTGGCTACAAAAACCGATCCCACAATTGTACCCTGGATTGTGGTCAATTGTTCAACGATTCTTGATAGCATTCCCATCGTCATATTTGTGTGAACGTGGATTTAGTGCTGTGGCAACGCTGCTTACTAAAAAGAGAAATCGTTTGCGTGTTACCGAACGTGGCGACTTGCGGCTGTTTTTGAGTAAATTGGAACCTGATGTCAACAAACTTATTGAACAGCATCAGATTCAACCTTCACATTAGTTTTTATATAAGAATTGATTATGTTTGTTTTATTTTCAATAAAAGATACTCTACTATAAAGTTGCGTTTCAATAATCAGTTATAAGTACTTAGCGTTTTTTAAGTATGTTTAAAAAGGGGGGCGTTAAAAAATAATTTATTCTTAAAGTGGGCAGTAGACAAAAAAAGGTTGGGAACCCCTGCTTTACCGGTACTGGCTATGGCCTTTCATTGGTCCCTTTGTTAAGCCTTAGATATGTAGTGAACCTTGGGTTAGATTTCGTAGTGGATAAAATTCAGTAAGGGAACTGCTAGTGTTCAAATTTAAACGAAATTTATTGTTATTCCTATGCCAAATTTTTGTTGTAGGTACATTAAACATTTCATACTTGATAATACATATTAATTTTGATAAAAAGAGGAAAAGTGAGAACACGCCATCAGTTATTTATATTTTAGCACCATAAACTTATTTGTTTAATATTTCCCGTTGACTACCAAAAATAAACACAATCTGTTATAGAATCACGTCCTCAATTACATTCAAGTGCCTACACTAAACCGCATCATGTCCTAAGCTGCACACACGCCCAGTGTATTTATAATTTCTTCCACGTTAGCAACTCCTTTAATACACACGGTACTTCAATTATGGTAATGAGATCGTTACAGGCGTGATTCACCATCCCGTCCCCGTGGTGATTCATGCGGTGATGCGGCCGATGTATGTAAGTGACGATGTAGTAACCAATGCACGTGTTGGTCCTTCTGTAGGCCTGTGTATAGGACAAGGGAAAGCTTTACAATTTGGGCGGATTATAGGTAAGAAAGAAGTAAACAATGATTAGTGATGCAGATGGATTCTGGTGGTGGAATAATTGCTAAAATGCCAAATTGGATAGCAGAAACGTTGTAATGAACGCAGGAGAATTATAAAGAATAATTATGCGGGTGATTGGAATGCTAAAATTATAAATGCAAACAGCATTAAGGTTGTTCCTTTAAAACTTAAATTTTTTATTACCTACATTTGTTTAGTATTTTACTACATACAATTTACAACAGGAAACGCGACGATCGTTTACATACAAAAACACATCTGACCAGATTGAAAATGAATAATATGTTATACCCAGTTATAACAGTAACCAAGCACGCTACCAAAATTTGCATTAAGAAATTGATAAAATCGCGTGTCCGACGATACCCATCATTACATTCATGAACGGCACCGTTATTTGCGTATGTTTTTGCGACTTGAGCAAAAAGTGCACAGCGCCGGCGCGTATTGACGCGAGACAAAAAGCACCAAGATTTATATAATAGTGCCATAGTAAACACGAATCGAGTATCGGCAGATATGTTTTTATCTAAACGAAAACTTATCCGAGGATTTATCACTTGAAATTGCGGTTAAACGAACGATACTGGCTGCGCACTTGGTAATTTTCGACTCGAGTTGCGGAGCTCGACTGCAAAGTGGGAATTACTCATGTTCGAGCTGACTTGCACTAGCTTTCCAGTTTTATTGAGGTTTAGTACAGTACAATATCTGTTGGGTTGTGATGCCAGTAAACATCCGTAAATGTTAGACTATTTTAAAACATTACTCCATAACTATGAAATCAATATTGATTGTCGCTATGTTTACAAAACACTCGCAGAAGTCTCGCAATTCTCGGCGATAGAAAAAAATAATGGAAGAACAAAATATGTAAACGTTGCGAAACTTGACACTTTTGTATTCGTTAAAGTTTGCCGACAACACACTGTTCATATGTTCTGCTAAAATCTTTTAATGTGTTTAAGATGTTACGATGTTGTTCATTTATTTTGCTAGGCAATAATCTACTTAAAAGATTTGGATAATCCGTTGTTGTAAGGCATTAAATGTTCTCACTGTTAGTACCTAAATAAAACATTTAACAAGAAAATAATGTTTTACGAACAAATAACAATTAGGAGACGATACAAATCCCGAAACAATTGGTAAAGCAGTTGAACAATTTCAGAGAACATCTCTAAAGGATTTGCGCCGCTGTGTAGAGTCCCAACCTATAAACTTGGTAAAATTGAAGTTTCATGAAATGAAAGGCTTTTAGGCTGTGCCCTCTGGCAGTGCTCCGCTAACCTACAAAATAGTTCCAAAGCGAAGCCGCGTGCTTCCCGAGGCTAAAGTCTTATTACATTACCACAAAATTGAAGATTACTCTGCAATCATAGATTCAATCTTGCAATTGGGACGGTTTATCAATAAGATTCTTTGAGTATTGTTATCCATAGTACAATGCTTTATATAACTGCTAATCCTCTACAGCAATAACTTAATTTTACATCCAAATTATGTACATACCTATAATTTTACATGATTTAATTAAACATGTTTGTGTTAACTTTGAAAATTAGATTTTCCATCGTCACCAATTTTGGGCGTTTACTCCTTCGCTACCTAGTTTCAGCAATATATCAAAGTCAAATTAATATTCCTCTTGTCAATGATAGTATTGTTCACGATTCTGACTCATGTAGCAAAATGAAATTATATTTCGGCGTACAAGTGGAAAGTTTTACGCTAAGTTCGTACTTACAGCTACGTAGATAAGTGAAAATGCACCGATAAATTTATTGAATACTGGCATGCTGTAATAAAATTTAATACGTATTAATTTTCCTCGGCAGTGCCATGATGACGCAGAATGTTTTATCACCGATCTGTACTATATAAAATGATATGATGAATAGCATGTGACGTATGGCGTGCGAATTTTTCCTAAGGTCGACGGGTTTGTACTGTATCAATTTGCGTGTATGTATGTGCTCTATTTCTAGAACAATAAATGTGTAAATTTCTGATCACTTGCGGTTGGCAGTGACTGGCACGAATTTTAGGAAAATTTTGGTAATTGTCTCTAGAATAACAACGAATTAGAAGCCTTTCAAAGCAGTAATAAAAACGCGTTTATAAATATAAATTATATTATATATACATTATGTTTTAATTCTGGAAATTTTCTGCATGCATTAGCCGCACCACAAAATAACAACTGTAATAACTGCACACCGCCAAGTAACAACAAATTGCCTCCATCTCTTTTATTTATTAGACGCTACAAAGTGTCTCGATGTATCTACGAAACAATCAATTGCATTTAATCCGAGAGCCCATCGAAATGCAAACGTGGCAACACTTGATTATAAACGCACAGATGTTCCAACGTTATGATTTATTCTACAGCGGTGGTTGATAGTGACAAATCGTCCGCAGAGAGTTGGGGCTACGTGACTCCGTGGCCGTCGGCCGCGGCGCCCCGGCTGCAATCGTTATAGGGACCATGACTGGCCTGGCCGTTTGACATTTTTTTGACAATCATCTCCTTTTGTCATTGTTTGTAGCTGCTTGTGTTATTGTAGTTGGTTGATCTTTACTAGAACGCGTCTTTTTCGGAATAATATTTTTGTCGTTTACGAAGTAAATGCCTTTCATAATAGAATATTTAACTGTAATTTTATTACTTAACTGTTGTATTTAATAGCTGTTTGATAGTGAAGCGATGCTATCTGCGAAAGATACTCGCGCGTAAGGTAATTGTTCATAATATTTGGCAATATGTGACGACAATGTGAACGCTTCGGCGCAGAAATATTCCACAGAGGGCTCCATCCCAACAGAGCCCGCGTAATCGGATTACCTTATTATGGAAACAGAAAACGTTTTATTTGCCGCCTTTATCGAAACATAGCTACGAGGATTAATTTTGATTTATTAGAAAAGTGATTTTTTATTATTTAATCCTATTGGGATATTATCTCCTTGAGTAAGGAAGAGAATAGTCAAGATAACCCAATAGATACTCTAATTAAGGAAACCCTGTTATGAAGCCATGTATCACCAAAGTCATTATGCGCATCGCCAACTATAAATATAATGAAAGATTAGGGCAATAAACGTATTTTGGAGCAGCCACTAATTGGCCAGCGGCTGGTGGAATCGGCCAAGGTCCCCGGCTTCCAACGCGTGACGTCACGCCGGCGTGAGGCAGGTCGTAAAACATGATAACGATATCAACTATCGCCGCGGTTACTGTACTCTAGTTAAACGTGCATTATGTAAACGTACTCAATATTATGTTGAAATGGGAAAGTGTTTTTGTTTGTAAGATAATGATTGATTGATTGATTTTTTCAAGGTGCAATAAAGCGATTTTATGATATGATTTGGGTAGGATAGTTAGGAGGCTAGAGAGTAATATGGGGTAATAATAGAATAATATACTTTCTGACAACTCGGGCGAAGCCGCGCCGAGTAACTAGTTGCTAGTAAGGTATATGTAAAATGTTCTATGGTATTCTATTCACAAGCTTCTCTGAAAAGAATTACCTGGAATGTTCAAAACGTAGTTAGCAACATTTTGCTATTGTTCCACTATGCAGCTTAAAACGTAATTTTCAGTGCGTTATAATAAACAGTAGATCGTTTTTGTGAAAGTATAATAAAATGGTCTTATGAACGCCTTAGTAATTGGTGGTACGTTGTTGTTGATATTTTTATATATTTTGCTGATTGTATGTTTTATGTTAAGATTTATTTGTTGAAAAGGTGACACCTGAAATTGCTTACAATACCATAAAGATCGATCATAATTGGCCGTTAGTGGCAAAGCGTGGGGTACTGAATCTTCAGGACTAATAATTGGCGCTTTCGATTGACGTCACAGACACTTGCGCACACAACCGCCATGTTTACGGCTGATGGTCCGGGAGCCAGAAGCAGATTTTATGACCAAGTTCCTCTCAAGCGGTAATTAGTAAAATGCATCAAAGTATAGTATTATGAAGCCTCGTGAACGTCAGCTGGAGCTCGGTTGGGGGGGTGAGCGGTTGTAGCCTCTCACGCACGTAAGAAAAAAAAGTATATTCATTCATTTCCTCTCAGCTAAAAATTTGTCAAATTGTAGCTAACCCAATATCTCAACGAAAAATAATAATCAGCTGGTTACAGCATGGTGTATTATACGTCAGCTGGTGTCTCGAATATAATGAGACATTAACAAAATCATCGAGATACGTGGAATTCCATCAACATAAGTCCCCGTAAAAGATAAGTAATAACTTTATTAATTATATATTATACTATTATTTTTTTAATAATTATAGTTAACTAATGTTTTTAGTGGGTTATTTCATATTTGTTACACTTTTAGGTAGTTATGTGAATTTGATGATATGATAGTTATTTTTAAATGCAGTTTATAATACATATTTGTAAAAACATGTTTACCGATGTGGCTGAATGTACGTAGTACCCCGATCATGCGCACAACTAACCACCTCCAAGTACCTTATTACTGTCTATATTATGCTAGCGTGTGTTGCTTGAATTTTTAAAAATAACGATAATAATTAAAGATACGTCATTTCATCTCAGATGAAAATTTGTGAGCTGATTGTTAATATACTGATGCGATAAATAAAAAAAATCAGCTAGCAATAATTCGAGGAAAACCTAGTCAGTTGATGCATATAAATTGGCAATAGATGCTTCTGTCTAACTCCTATGTAATAACTTTCAAAGTATCAGCTGACGGTTTTTCCACCAAGATACAGCCAGCTGACCTATATATATATCCACAGTTACATATAAGCTATCATCAGGTAAATTTTTGTTTGAGAGGAAATCACGGAAAATAATTTTATTTTTTTCATGTTCGAGACACCAGCTGACGTATAATACACCATGTTGTAACCAGCTGATTATTTTTTTTCGTTGAGATATTGGGTTAGCTACAATTTGACAAATTTTTAGCTGAGAGGAAATGAATGAATGTATTTTTTTTTCCTACGTGCGTGGGAGGCTACAACCGCTCACCCCCCCAACCGAGCGCCAGCTGACGTTCACGAGGCTTTGTAATACTATACTCTGATGCGTCTGACGAATTATCTCTTGAGAGGAAATAATTAACCAAATTTGCACCTGGCTCCCTAACCATGACGTTCGTTTTCAGTTTCCATGCTGACTTTCTAGATCGTAAATTTCGCCAATTCTTTGATAATAATAGACGTTTTGAATGTTATAGCGTCGTTGTTGCATAATGCATTGTATGAGTTGTGATGCTTGTTGTTTTCGATGTATGTATGTTTATTTTTGTTGTACGAACAGATGTATTGTTTTCATATTTTTTGAATACTGCTTCGGTTCAACATGCATAAGTAAACTTGTTGTTTGGTTGAACAAAACGGCTTTGTTTTGTATAACCAACTAAAATTCATCGTCAAATAAAATTCGAAACATGTATTAGTAGGGGAGCCCAGGATGCTAAATGTGGATTTACTCGAGCGTCACGGGAACCTATTAGAATTGGTAGATTAGACCATAGCGAGAAAAAAAGGTCCTATAATGTTTTCACTTTTAGCGGTGGGGAAGGGTTTTTTGATTTTTTTTAATTTAAAAAAGAAAATAATTGGCTTGGAAATACTCAAGCGCGTTAGATATTGATATTTTGCATGCTCCAGGACGTCACTGAAAAAAAGTATACGTTAATCTGACGATTTAAGTGGCGATTTAATCGCTATGAAGAAAGGGTAAAAAATTAAAGTAATATTATTCGAGCGCGTCAGATTAATATATGGGGGGGGGTTAATTACAATATAAGAAGTCCCCATTTCGCTAATCTGACGATTCGAGCTCAACCTTAGGGAATTATGGATTATTCAAATTTTCCAGCGGGGCCCCTGAGCGCACCCACCAACCATAACTGCTCATATTGACTAGAGGTACTAATGAATAGCTAAGGTACCGTCCCTTATAGTAATCTGACGCGCTCGAGTAAATCCCAAAATCCCCTCTTGGGCTCCCCTACTATATTGTATTCATTTAAGTGGCGTCTCTATAGAACGATGTATGTGAAAAATAGATAAAACAAATAATAAAATAGAAGTCGATGGCATTGTTAATACGAATATAAAGGCTAGAAAGAATTTGATTTTATGTTATGTTTTTTTTTGTGTTATATTGGTCTAATTTGAGACCACTTAAAATCATATTTTAATTTGTACGTGATAAGAGTGTATAAAACATAAATAACGAGAAATAGCGATTGACGAGGGAATCACGGCTGTTGCTTTTCGATCTATTTTTATTATCCTCAGGGACAGGAAAATGATAAGGTTTTCGTACAAATGTATCTAATACCCGTTTCTAAACAAAGTCTATAAATATAACCTAGTTATTAGTAAACTTGTTTTATGATAATGACCTACAAGCTACAATAATAAATAAATGTGGGTAGGTGCTTCTAAATTTATTATTTAATTTGTTAACAACATATTTTAAATAGGATAGGAAATATTGAATGATTGCCACCATTTGTAGTAGTTTTTAGATCATGTAGCTTGTAGTTCATGGTGACATCTTATTCAACAATAGAATGCAACTATGTTCTTCAAGAAAAACGGTCAATGAAACAATGTTTATAATATTTAGTCTTCACCAAAGCAAACAGGGTACCAATGAATTACTTTCAATATGCCCGAGCAACATTGTAAACGGGAAAGTCGGCGAATGTGGTGTTTTACAATGAAAAGCAATAACGGCAGGAAAGCTTGTCCCCATACTGCGACATTGGAAAAGTTTTAATTGCGTTATTAAGTGCTAATGCGACGTTAATCTTAGCTGATTTCAATTACGTTTATATTTATAATTGCTTAATGTTTTATAAGGATTACAAATTGAAGTGGTTGGATAGGTTTTCGCTTTATCTTGCTGTATTCATGGCTTCCTTTATATGTATATGTTAATCGATGATATTTGTGTTTACGTTGTTTCCTCTTTTGTATATGGTTGTTGGAACACGATTTTTTTTTTTCGTTTTTTATTTGACATTCTACTTATATATCACTGTTACATTATGCAATTACTACATTTTTCATATTGGCAGGACTAGAGTGTTTTCATTTTTTCATTATAAATGTGAAATATCATTCAATGCAGGCGTAATGTAAAATTAAATTGAAACTGTATATAATTCATTTTCAGCATTCACTAGTAAACATAGACGCGGTAGGTACGGGCAAGGTGCTAGACTACGGTTCGCGCGGTCGTTGACCTTTCAGCGGTGTTTCGTGCGTTATTACGCAGGCGACATGACGCGCGCGATGCGTTGCGTTTTGTGCGACGTTGCGTAATGCGATGCGAGTGGCATTATGCTTATTGCTGATTAGCGTTTTAGACGATGTCCTCGTTTGGTGGATTCTATAAATAGATATCGCTGATGTTGCGTTGACGTGTTTTTTTTTGTTTACTTTTAGTTCATTGAAGTAGGTGTATCTTATTGCATCACTCCATACAATATAAACACTGAATATCTTAAACTTTTTTTTCAAGCGCTTTATAATAGCGCATAAGTACCTAGCTACCTACTAGTATACTTCATTGAGTTACTGTAAGTAAGTAAGTTGTTCAGTATCTTCATTCGAAGCGTTGTATGGCAAAAAATCCTTTTAAAACCATTGACTTGAATTCGAACCTATAAATGCATAATTACCTGACTCATGCACGACGCAAGCCACTAAAAAAATGATTTCCCACACCGTAAATCTGCGACAGATCGCACATTTGCTTTAAAACAGAGATACGTTTCGCTGAAAAGATGAAGATATATTTTGCACAGATCCACCACACACCTGCGCGTGTCAAACAAAATATTAAATAACTAGCTTTCCGCCCGCGGCTTCGCTCGCTTTGTCTAAAAATCTAATAAATTATGTACTAAAACCTTCCTCTTGAATCACTCTATCTATTACAAAAAACCGCATCAAAATCCGTTGCGTAGTTTTAAAGTTTTAAGCATACATAGGGACATAGGGTCAGAAAAAGCGACTTTGTTTTATACTATGTAGTGATATACCTTGAATGATCTCAAGGAAAACACAAGACGATCGTACGGTTATCTAATGAGATTAATACGATACAGCTGTCTCGGTGTCGGGTGTTCGTAACTAAATACTGTAACGTGTGCTAAGGTGTATTGCTGTAAGGTGTGTTTGACGCGGTCGGCTGATAATACCTGTAGGTACTAGGCATGATACCCGGCTTCGGCTGGGTTGAGGAATTGGTGAGGTGTAGATATTGAGGATGTAGATGTGTAGGATATTGTAATAAGGCTTATCTTAGTTGCTAGGCAATTTCGTATCTATGTTAGTTATCTACGACTTTTTCTGTTTGAGTATTTTTCATGAAAAATAAGTTCACCGGGACCGAAATCAAAACTTCTTGTAAAGCTGACATGCTATTTCAATTTAGGAAGTTCTCAAGCCATAAAAAAATATGAAATACGAATCGTTGAAAGCAATACAATTTATCTACGTAAACAAAATTAATTCTATACTATATTATATAGCTTTGTAAAATCCTTTCTAATCAACGAGGACGCTGAAGTTTTATTTTAAATGGGCAATATTAAAAATTGAATGTAATTTATTATGTACAAAACGGTTTTCTCTTTAATTAACAGAGATTATTCAATAACCACACCCTGTTTGTCGCTACGACCAATTAGTTAAAAATTCAGAGCTCTGAATAACCTTTCAAAAATTACCTAGTAACGTCAATTCATGTAAATGAAAGATTAAATTCTCGAGTCTCTAACTGCAAAACTATTCATATCACATTCATATTAAATAAGCAAAAGTAAATTTACACTGCATATGAGTAATATAAATATTATGCATAAATTAAGTATGTATACATATATTCTTAGTTTCGTAGTTCATACATAAACTTTGTAATAGCCATATCATAAGATAAAATATATTCATAAACTATGCCTTCATTACTTTGATTACAGAATTATTTTATTAAGTTTTGTACAGTCGGCCAAGAAAGTGGTGTACCACCCTAAGTTTGAATATCGCTTGCAGATTCATAGGTGATAAAGATTAGTTTCGCTTGCAGATCGATCTGACAACTTCTATTGCTGTCTTTATCTGATTATTGATAACGACTATTACTGTTTGTAACGTGACAGCTGTTCTTAGTTTGAACTTGATGGAACCAATGACGTCGTAAAATCAACGGCGGGGGGCTGTAGATTTTGATGACAAAATTGTATTTACAAATTCAGAATTGTAATCAACAAGTTACATAAAATTGTAAAGGCACAAGGCGAATCCACAAACCTACAATTTCTGTAAACTTGTAATTACAATATCAATAAAAAACAAGCTAAAAATAGATTTATCCTTTTATTAAATTTCTACAATCAATTTTAAAATACTTATAACAAACAAAAACATAGCATATACATATAGTAATATTTAGAAGATATTGAAAATTTTTAAAAATTAGAAACGGGTGTAACCGCCGTTGGCCTCTATAACCTCTAAAAGATGAGACCTCATTGAACCAACAAGCCGTGAGCAAATATCGGTTCCCCGCATTTCCTCCCAAATATAATTACAGTGACTAATAAGAGCTTGTTTGGTTCTTTCATTTTGATGCGACCATCGTTGGACCATAAGGCCCCAAAGATTTTCTATCGGGTTGAGGTCCGGCGATCTTGAGGGCCACTGAATTACCCTTACGTAGGTGTGTGAACGAAACCAGGCTCTTACGATCCTCGCATTATGAATTGAACAATTATCTTGAACAAAATCAAATTGTGGCACTTCGTTCTCCGGGTAAACATTACGGACTGTCGGTAGCATTGCATTCCGAAGCACGTCGATATAATTTACAGCCGTCGCTCGAGGAGGTAGAGAACACAATTCTCCTACACCATCCGCACTCATCCAGCCCCAAATATTTACGGAAATTCGACCTGATTCTCTATTTGGGATTACATGATCATCTTTATACCGTGTTGAATTATATCGCCAAAGGTGAAGACGTCCATGCTGACTGGATTTAAACGTTTTTTCATCACAAAACACTGTATTAGACCAATCAAACTCTAAGTGCTCTCTGGCGAAGTTCAGACGAGCAAGTCTGTGAGCATCCGTCAAATATATTTTCTTGGCGTAATGCCTGTGGTGCAACCCCATGTAATGTAGATGATTCCTTATTGTTTGGGCACTCACATCGAACATCTCCGCAAAATGTTTTGTGGGCTTAAAACCATTGATTTCATATTCCCGTCTCATGAATTCTCTATCGTTATTGGAGAGTGCAGGCCGGCGACCACTTCTTCTGTGATCCAACAAACTTCCCTCCTCTCCTTCACGACGAATCCAAAAGCGGACAGAATGCCTCGATATATTCAAATTCCGGGATATCGCACTGATACTGCTTCCCTCATTAAATTGGGCAATTATTTGTGCTCTTTCGGCAATGGTCAAGTTGGCAGGCATTGAGATGATTTTATATGCAGTTGATTGAAAAATAACACGGAAAATATATCGATTTTTTGCATATATTTGACAAAATGTCAATTATCAGTTTTCTTTTTCAAATGGAATTCGGTTGTCTATTTAAATAGTTTTTATTACTTTTGTTTGGAAACATTTCAATTGCTTTGTAGAAACTAATGTCCTTTTCATTTATACTAAAAGGTTAAAATGTCATGTACTTATATGTGACATATGACGTATGAATACTAAATACATAGGTTTACGTCATGATAATGTTGTCTCTTTCAGTAATATCTTTTTATAACGAACCTTGTTGTAATTTTCGATGACCGGGAAACTAAATCAAAACTGGTACACCACTTTCTTGGCTGACCGTACAAAACTGAGTCAAGGATAAGTCATAAAATTTATAAGCCAACACTAGACCAATATTTCTCCCGAATATCTTAATCTTCTTAATCTAATATATATTATAAAGGCGAAAGTTTGTAAGGATGTAATGGATGTATGGATGTATGGATGTTTGTTACTCTTTCACGTAAAAACTACTGAACCGATTACAATGAAATTTAGCACACATATAGAGGGTAACTTGGATTAACACATAGGATAGTTTTTATCCCGGAAATCCCACGGGAACGGGAACTATGCGGGTTTTCCTTTGCAAACGCGGGCGAAGCCGCGGGCGGAAATCTAGTACTATTATAAAGGCGAAAGTTTGTATGGATGTATGGATGTTTGTTACTCTTTCACGTAAAAACTACTGAACCGATTTCAATGAAATTTAGCACACATATAGAGGGTAACTTGGATTAACACATAGGATAGGTTTTATCCCGGAAATCCCACGGGAACGGGAACTATGCGGGTTTTCCTTTGAAAACGCGGGCGAACCCGCGGGCGGAAATCTAGTATGATAATAAAACAACACTTCATCAAAACAAAATGGTAAAGAAAACGCTTTACAAATGATCGTTCAGCTAGTTACATAATATTCAAAGTTATTTCAATAAAACTATTTTACAGATCGTATAAAATTTAATCAACAGTTTCAATTTAGAATTTAGTCCAAGGCGTTTCCTTTATAATTGCATTTTTATCTAGAAGTTTTGTACTTCTTTTTTTAAATTTTTAAATTAATATTTAATACCTTTAAAAAAATAATTAATGTGACGTGCTCGGTTTTGAAGCCGCGCGCGCTAACTAAAAATGCCGCGCGGAGGGCTATTTTCAGCGTTAAATTAAAATTATAAATAATGGAGATAGAATTCGGGAGTCGGAAGATTTTCGTTGGAAATTTCCTCCTCTTTAAGAATCTTTTTTCAAAATTTCTGAAATGTTAATAATTTCGGAGTTATTAACAATAAACGAAATACCTTTTTTTTTTGCAACTTAATTTGTTTATAACTTTTGCAATTTTTTGTGTGCTAATACACATTTCCGATACATTTTTCTAGACGTCATTCCGAATCAAATGAGCTATCGCACGTATTTTTAAGAGACTTATCTCTATTTTACGCCATTTTCAACTTATCACTCAGACTATATTCTTCGTTTAAAACATGTCGCAAGAAATATAACATTTATTAATTTATTATAGGTACCTAAGGAGATATCTAAGGCTTTAATAAAAGCGATTAATTGTGACATTGTCTGTTTAGCCTCTATAAGTACGTTCAATAACATTGAGTCTGAGAAAGGCTGTATAAAACTGTATAAAAAAAATTAATATTGAATTTCATTAAAATAGATTAACATTTAAAATTCTTTCTTTTTCACCAAACATGAACCGCTTATAATATTTACACTATCTAAAGCCCGCTTGCTCGCGTGGATGGGTAAAAACGTGCCTATATGTTATTCCGAGAGTAATAAAGGTCATGAGAACACAAGCTAGATAAATGTTACCTTTCTTACCTAAATATGTACATTATATAACTTCCCACTTTGGTGCGGAACCATATTCATCAAATCTTTAACGTTTTTCCGTCCACAGTTGGACACGAGCCTCTCCTAAAAACTATCATCATCATCATCAGCCTATCTTCTTAATATATATAAATCTCGTGTCACAATGTTTGTCCTCAATGGACTCCTAAACCACTTAACTGATTATAATAAAATTCGCACACCATGTGCAGTTCGATCCAACTTGAGAGATAGGATAGTTTAAACATGTAGGTACCACGGGCGAAGCCGGGGCGGACCGCTAGTAATATATACCTACGTTCTCACTGCTGTGACACGGGCTTCCTATGAGGGTTGAGACCATAATCCATGAGACCATAATTGCCACGCTGGGCAAGTGCGGGTTGGTAGATGTTATATGTCGCTCTCTGATTGCAAATAGTGGCAAAATTGTATGAAATTGAAAGTTATATGATTCGCGGCGGGCCTGCACGTCAATCCAATTAGGCGCCTTATTAACATAATGGTAGAGATTAAAACAATTATCTTCGCGTTTGTCGTCGGTTGTTTATCGCCGGCCTAAATGTCTGATAGCGGCGGAGGTGCAGTGACGTAATGTAATTGGTAGAATTTTTAAATGTATTGACTCAATTAAAATGTGGTAAATTTGTTTAGAAGGTAAATAAGATGACGGGTTTATAAAGGTGTATGTTTAAAACGAATTTTTATCTTAGGAGAATATTGATTATTGGTATAAAATGTAACGGTAACTTTGGTGGGTAGGTAATAGCTAGGTACTCTGGTTATTATATTTGTTTACTTTTAAACTGCGAAAGGAAAGGCTCCATTGTCACAGATAAACACAAAGCTTGAATTCAATCATTATCTGCATAAGTTCATAGCCTGTAAAATTGTAGCCATAATGTCCAAATATGCCAATCTTCAGCGCAGACGCACAACAAAATATTCCATTCTCAGGTCTCAACAATATTCCAATTAAGTGTACCCAAAGACATTTCACGCCGGCACCCGGGGTCACGCGTTATCGGAACTCGGGAAAAGTGAGATAACCCACATTTAGACTGATCTTTAACCTGAGCGGCGTTTAATTAATTTCACCGTGGGTTAAAGGGTGGCAATTAGTGGCATAATGTTACATCTGTTTATATATTATATAGTTTTGTATTGCATTTCGCTTGCAAATGCAACACTTAATGTTTTGTGTTAAGATTAAGTAGTTATGCAGGTAGGTACAGTTTTTTCGCATAACCAATGTAGGTATAACTTTTTTTAAACAATGTAAGTTGTAAAGATTATAATAGTATCGTGACTTTGTTTTAAAAAATGCATTGAGATAGTGTAATATAAATATTAAATAGTAATCAATGAATACTGCTATAATTTTATACATTATGTATTTAAAAATTTATTCATTTTAATTTTTAGTCTCAAATATTATCTAAAATTTAACGCCAACAATTAATCTTAATTAACAATTGGTTATCAGCTAATTGCCGCCGGTTATATCTTATCAGTCGTCTTAATCCACGAATATTAATTAGATTCCGTTCGATTCATTATTTCTGTGCGTGATGAGGTAAATACTTTACTAATAGGTGTAAGTGTAACATTGATTTTAAACGACATTAATTATATATAGGAAAATGTAGTTTTTTGTTCACTGTCCTACGTCCTCTACTTGGTAAATTCCGAATCGGTGGTAGAGGGCACATTTAAAAGTTTCTGAGAAAACATTTCGATTTTATTCATAAATCATAATACAGTTAATTTAAATACTCTTCTAATAGAACATCAACACGATCCGTATTAGAATGAAGCAAAACAATGTCGATGATTCGTGTTTGCGTACACGCAGACATGAGGCTCGCTTGAAATTTAAATTAATAGTATAAATTGAAAACAACTTCGTAAAGCGTACGCATATATCCTACAAAGTTTATAAATTCTAGTTTTTTATTTCTCTGTGGATGTTTTGATGTTCCGACACGCAAAAAATATAACGGATTTTTCTTTATTTGGTACGTAGATAGATTACGGCCTGGAATAGCAAATAGGCTTTTTTCTTAAATATCTTTTGAGCAAAGCTGCACCCTACATATAGCATAAAATATTATATAAATTTAATTTAGCGAAACAAGGCAACCATTATTTAGTTTAATTTATAGATAAAAGTGTGAACAGTCTCGCATTTGATTAGGAAGCGTGTTTAATTTGTAACAAAGGTGTAAAATTGGTGTTTAATGATTAGGAAATTAGAGCTTGGTGATTGTATATTGTAGTTATACCTATCTACTTATTAGAATCGAGCGTGAAATTGATGAAAGTGCAACTACATAACACAGGTACTATGTATACAAATCCAATAGCTATGTGCATAAAGCCCGATTTACGCGTTACGTAAGCTATCTTATAATGAAGCCGTACAGGCGTAAATATAAAGCAAAAAGTATTTAATGCCATTTACACAGGGATGACATTGTGTATCCGACATAACCCACGGCCCTTTCCCCGGAGGCCGTGGGTATCTATGCAAGATTTCCCCACTTAAAAAAAAGGGATGACATTATGTCGTAAATGTTTTACACGCAATACAAAAACTTCCTCAAAACCTATTAATTTGAGCCAATTAAAATGTCTTTCAACCGCTCGCGATAAAATACTCGTTTGTCTTTTTATTCGTTGAATTATAACTTTTGTGTATGTCAGAGCTTATTGCTCTGACATAAAACTCGGACTTTTTTTATTAGATTATGTTGTTTCCTGCTTGACTCATTGTGGAACTCGGTGGGGCTTAACTTTTTCATCCCTTCTTTCAGGTCCCTTTTTATGACAAAAATTAGCAACTTTCTTTCTCTATAAGGATTCGTTCATTAACATTTGTTTAGCGCCTCATGCGTGAAAACCTATTAGACAGGCAGAACAGACAGAGAATTACGTACTTTCTCATTCAAAACTATAGAGAGGAAACAAACGTGGGTTGTGTTCTTGGATAGATTTATGTAGTATCTCGGTCTAACAAATTCGAACTATATAGTTTTTTTGCGAATACCGCAATCGATACTCCAACATATGCTATAGCTTATGTACACAATAAAATTAAATATATCTCGTAAAGTGGACAAACAAATGTTGGAGTACTTGTAATGTTAATAAACGACAAAGAGACATGTCTGTGGATGTTTTCAAGGAACCGCACGATGTGGTAATTTGCACTTAATTATAAATAAATGATAAACATGGTGTATTTGTGTATTAATTATAATATTAACAAATTGTTGTGTCGTTTTCTGATCAATCAAAGATTTTAGCATTCACTTTTATGAGTATCTAGATACAATAACAGCATCGAAAAATGTAAGTCACGCACGTAAATTAGTCTGTTAAATTTTTTATGAAATTTTTATCTCTCAACTTTTTATACCAAGCAGAACCGGGTTGGTTGGTTAGTTTCAAGAAAAACGCTAATTGCATACATAGAAATATGTTAATTGGCAGACGGTGCGCGTCAGTTTCCAAAACTTTATCGCTACAATTAACTGCCGCACGCTACAATACTTTATTGTATACAGACATGTTGTATCCTATGGTTTGCAACGTATTAATGGAAAACCACATAACCTGAAATATGCAGTAATTTAGACAGTTTTCAACTTTTCTTTCTTTGTAATATGAAGGTCTTTCATCTTGCCTGAACGCGGAACGCCTGAACTAAACTTAGATAAAAGTCATTTTCAAGTGCATTTTGCATGTGATTGAAATTTTTAATTTAAGACGGAGTAATAGCATCTCTCCTTTTCTTTATACCTATCTGAAATTTGGTTGTACAGGTACAACCAAATTTCATGCGTAGGTCTACGCATTAACTTCATTAGAATTATTCATTAGATTCTAATTAAGTTTTATATGAGTATGTATGTTATTATTATTATATATTAGCAACAATAAGATTAGGTCCTGCGTATAATGGGATGTCTGAATAAATCAGCCGAATGGAAATGGAGAATGATTCATGCAACGTGAACAGTGAAGGGTTCGGCTGTTGGTATAATTGCTTGAATATAAATTGGATTCTTTAGCGGTCGTATTGACAGACGATGCTTCTGGGTCAATAATATTGTCAGTTATTCATGCTTGACTTCTAAGGGTTGGACTGCTTTAGATGTTTTGTAATGATAGGATAGAAAGAAAATATAGGGATGTATATGATGTAGAGACATGCTTCTTTAGAAAGAACATGATACTGAAGGAAACACAGAAGTAATGGTATTAATTGTTTACAAATATAGTACGGTTTTGTTTGCATATTGTTGTTTGTAACGTTAGAATATAATGGTTGATTGTGTAATAATAACAATAGGATCTAATTAAATGTCAATAAAATATATTATAGTCGGTTTTTATTTGCAAAGTTGAACAAAAACATGATTTAATTAACACGTTATATTGTGTAAAGGTGAACAAATTGCGCGGTTGCGATCGACCACCAATATTTGAGGTAACACGTTGATATTAACACATATAGGTAAATACTTAATACTGATGACAGCATGTGTGTTAACGCTTTAATTTAATATATTTTCAATTTGTATGTGACTTGAAAATAAAGACAGACTTATAAGTCCTAGGTAAATATCTTCAAAATGTTTATTTTAAGTGAAAATACACAAAATGCTAATAAATCACTGAAATCGCTATCCATGAATGTCTGCTTTAAAGTATTTATTTCAGAAGATAAACTTCAAATAGTTGCAGTCGTATTGAATCGGCGTTCAATACGATAAAAGTGAAAACGTTTATCTATAGAAAAACATAAGCGGAAAAACATACTGATAGCAATTAGATACCTACTCTTGTATGATAAAAACACTCAGAGGTTTTTCCGATGATCAATATTCATTGAGCACGCGACGTGAATAATTAAATTAATTTCTTTCCCTTTAATATCGTCCGTTTTATGGTGGAAAATTTTGTCTAAACAAACAGATGGCCACCCAGTGTCGTGCCCACATAGTCACCCCCGCTCCTACGTGAACGACAAACAAAATCAGATTACCGTCTGCACAAATACATCGTATAAATACAGTAAAACTAAGGCAAATAAAATCATATTAATCTCTCAACAATTTGTAGACGAATCCACTTATGCTTCATAAGCTTTCGAGACAATGTAGCAAAAATGTTCGTATAACTGAATCTGAAGTGAAGTAGGAAGAGTGAGCTTTTCAGAGAAACCGATCTCGAGCACCCGCTTGAAACTCGTGCGTAATCCACTGAACTGGTCAACTCGGAAATATAATCCTATTCATCTCTCGGAAACATTGAAGCTACCCTTATTATATCCAGATTGTAGAATATCCGTTTATAATACGTTGTTAATAGATTTTTAATTCTTCGCATTTAGGGAATTTTGTTATAAGGTTTATTTATTTGGATATAGGGCTAAAATATTACTTGAATTGTTTCGTTTAGTAGGTCGTTCGCATAGTGCAGTAAACAAGAAAATACTTCGTTTGGATGTTCAAAGGGGTATAAATAGTCACGGCATTCAGCAAGATATCCTGAAAATGTAATAAAACAAGAATAGTAATATAAATGAACGGATTAAGACACACTCCTGGAACTTGTGGAGTAATTAGAAACATACAACAAAATAGAAGATATAGCTTTGTATATGTCCTGTAATAACTAATTCAATACGATCGTCGAATACATTGTGCGAGTGCGCCAGGAATAGCGCTTTATTTTGTTTTAAGTTGTTCCGTCGGGAATAACTTGCTGCGAAATGTTTGTTGCCTTTAAAGGATCTGTTGTCGTCGTGCAACGATTCTTTATTTACACATCTTCTATAAATAACCTTTTATCATTATACAACATTGCCTGAAATTTAAAACTGAATTATGTGATATTATGGTTAAATTGGCCTTAATTCCTAGAATCATTATTAGGATTTATTAATATTTAAGAACTCTTTACTGACATTCAGAAAACTATTGTTTTCCTTTAACAAAAAACACTGAGATGATTAAGAAACCAAGGATGGAGGAAAATGTATCTGTGTTTAATGATCCTTCTGCAATGGGCACTTTTCCTTACAGCACTTTATTATTCAATTCAGGAACTTCATAACATTATACTAGCATTATTCATCTCATTACAATGCAGAAGATGCCATTCGGCGCAGCTGTGTGTGCGGGTTTTTGTGGAATCTAAAACAATTATGTCACTTTCGCCGGCGGGATCACGCAATGCTTATCTGATGTATCAGTGCGCACCAGACCGACGGATGGCGAGTCTATGTAGATAGCTAGTATATGGCTAGTTTTGCTCTTGTTGTCGAGTATTTGTGGCGATTGTCACGCGCACAATGTTTGGACGGATGCTATGTCAGCCGTTGAATGCTGCTGTCGTCTCGGGAATATCGAAGAGTGGATCTGCGAGATGGGCGAATGAAAAATGCAAATAAGAATAAGGTTCTAAATGAATAAATATAAAAATTATTGTTTTAAATTTGTGTTGATTTGTTTACTTTAAACGTTAAGGGTAGAATCTCTGAGAAACAACGAGAAAATATTGAATATAGAAAGAACCTAAAAGCCCTCGGGAGTCGCTAACAACTCACAAGTCATACCCTTATCAAACTTGTTTGCATACATTTTAATTCAAATCCATCGTTGCGAAACTGAACTTCAAAAGCAACGTAATTTCTGTTTGATGATTTTCTCGAATGAAATGCATGCAAGATGCATAGCCATGCGTCATCGTTGATTAGAGTACACGTAAACTAAACGAATAACTGGCTTATTAATCATCGCTCGACGTAGGTGGGATTGACAAAGTGTAGAATTTTCCAGAAAAGCGCAATTCTCATGAGCGTCAGACTCGTGGATGCTTTTATCGTTTAGCAGGAAATTATTAAATTACACACTTTAAATGTCAAATGTTTCATATTTGTTTATGAAGAGATATTTTGTACAAGCAAGTTATGTAATATTGTAGTTCTCCCTCATTAAGTTTTTATTACAACCTACACTTGTCTTTAATGTATGCCCTGATCAACAACACAGCTATTTTTTTTCTATTTTAGCGCAAAGCTCCTGACAGAAATTGTACATAAAAATAGTAACGTAATATCTGCTTAATTCCTTCCATTATAATATTCGTCGGATAACTTGAGAGTTGAGACCTGAATATTGGAGCATTACTTAGTCGCTAATAGCAGTCACATTTATCACACAAAAGCCTCCCACTAGGGTCTGCATAATGGCACGCCTGTTACGTTTAATGTTCCATGAACTGGTTCATCTGATACTTGCTACGTCCCGCGGCTTCTCCTGTGCGTCCAAACTCAGGATTAATGTGTTTTGGATATCCATTATAGTGTATTGGATAAATATTGGACGAGATTTTATTGATTTATGATCGCTCTGCATTTCTTTATCTTCTATCGTTCACCAGCATTATTTATTCCAGTTAAAAATAAATGGTTATGACTTTAAACTCGTGACTATTATTAGAACAAGGATAGCAGGATTGCGGAGGCGGTTTATATGGGCCATTTCGCTGCCACCACATCAAAGGTGGGACGGAATTCCAGATCTCGCCGAGCAGCCATTACCATAAAGTTTACGTTTTGAAAATAGTGGGTTTAAAGTGGACAGGCGTTAGATAGTGCATAGGCGCTTGGATCGGTGCCAGGGCATTGTCGGCAGTCGCGAATACTGCGCCGGCGCAGGGTCGACGACACCGGACGCGATAGGAGAGGGAAATTGAAATGGACACTATTATCTAAATATTGCAGTTTAAACTTTGCTATACAAGTGTCCGTTGTATAATCGGGCAATGTGCTTGTAATTGGTTGCCATTTATGGATAGTATAAGTAATTTATGTGCTGTGAAAAGATTTAAATTGAAGCACTTTACTTGGTTGACAGTAAACCAAACTAAATTATAATTTAATGCAAGTTTGACTATTTGAAATTATACACGCACCATGGATACAGACAGATGGAAATAAACATTATTCCATTTATATTATGACATCGCGTTATGGTATCCTTAAAATATTGAATTGGGAACCGCAAATTTCAGTAGGAGTGATTCTAAAACCGAAAGAACATGTATACCTTATAGAATTGCAGACTTTCTAAATTGCAATAACTTTAAAATGTCTCTAACTTTACACATCTTGTTTTTTGGCGAATTCAGAATAAACAAAAGTGCAAATATTACATAATCTGTAGCGTACTATAAAAATTTGTGTGGCGCCAAAACCCTTATCTCTTTGGCAGTATGACAAAAATGTTCAAAACAAACATAAATATCGAACATGCTAGAAATTTTACATTGTTCTTAAAATACTCATAGCGTACCGAGAGGATGCACTACGTCACATTATATGTAATAATCGTTATAAATTTACCAGAGCTACGAAATAAATTTGTGAACATAGGTATATTTCTCTAGTGACTTGCTAAAATTTCAAGAAAACTGTTGACGTTATTAGGATAATTTAATTTAATTCTGCTCGACAAGATCGACATCATAATATGCTAAACTACCAATAGGAAAAAAGTGCACACCAGACAAATTAAACTCAATCTAACAATTGAATTGGAAAATTGTTGTTTTGTACCTGACAACGAATCGGAAAATCCGCCCCTCGCATTGACGTATGCCATCACAGCGTCTAGGCGAAGCCAAGCAAAAGTCAGTCGGCTGCGAAATAAAACGTCAGGGTCGCGGCATTGACCTTGATCGCGATTGACTGCCCCCGGGAGGCACCGGGAGCGCTATTCCTATCGGTGACGTCATCGTGGAATAGCACGGTCATCGCTGACGCGGGCTCCAACACGCCCACTTTGTCAGAAAAATGGGGAATGGTTGATGTTGATGGTTATGGACGGAAGATGTCAATTGGAACTTTGGGGTGATGAGGATTGGGTTTCAATTTCTTTGAAAACTGCGTGGTCTAGAAAGAGATGATCAACTTTTTTTTTTAATTCAGCTCATCTCACCAGTAATACCGGTAACCATGTCCTTTTGATGTTGTTTGTAAGTGTTTTTGTATACAAATAAAGAGTCTAATCTAAAATCTTAATGTTATTTTATTTTCGGTACAAATTGCTGCAGTAATTTACGATGTTTTAATGATCTCGTGATCTTGTTGGATCTCGACCTTGACCAAAAATCAGAACTTGAGAAATTGAAAATAAGAAACTTGGCCAGAGCGACTGCTTTTAAATTAATTTACCAAAATGTTTCTAAAAGCAATGTATCATTTATTTGCATTAATATAATTATTATGAATTGCACTAAAAGCATTCGCTTTAAATGTATTTAGATGCGAACGTAATCAGGATGTTTACAGAAGCGTCCTGAGATTGAATCTGTTATCTCATTTATCTATCGACTATCACGTGCAGTGGAAACGACTTGGCCGTTATTTATTTACCTTTAAAATAACATTAATGGAAAGCTTATTTAGTTGAGAGTTTAGATTTCTTACTTCCTATTTACCATTTCGTATAATTACAACCTGAGGTGTTATAAACCGAGTCGAGCTTATTTTTTACAATACCTACATTTTATTTCTTTACTTTATATATAACATAATAATCTTCTTTGTAAGTATTTTATTATGTAGTCATCGAATGAATTGAACAGCAAAATGATCGTGAATATTTCACGTAAACATTCAATGCGCGGTAAACATTAATTTTATTACGATTCTGAAAGCCGAATTTTATGGCGGTACCATGTTATCGTTTGCTTTTAGAGAAAGTCGTAGTTGGAATAATGTGTTCTATTATCTAATATGACCTTGAAAACCTCAATTTGTATATTGTATACCTAATTTGTGATTCAACGTGAAATAGGACAATTTCAAAGGTCGCGTCGAGTAAGTTCCACAATGCTCGACATCCGTATAATAAATCAATCGTAGCGGATTCTTTTTGCGCACAATATTACAAAGAAGCCAAGGTGAATATCACAACCTTTTATGCGAACAAGCTTCAGTACATTTTGACACCTGCCCTTTGATGTATTATGGAGCAATAAATCGTTGCCAGCTTACGCCTTACGCTTTCTTAAACGATTCGCATTCAATTTAGATTTCACGCGTAAATAAATCTCACATAATTTATTTAGCGTATTACATTTAGGTAGAGTATTATTTATCCTGGTTTTTAGGACACTTTCTTGAAGTCATTTCAAATAAATAGGAAAAACATTTTTTTAATACGTTTACTATAATTGGGTGGCCAAAAAAGTACAATTATATAACAAGAAACAATGTACTATCATACAGATTAGACCTCATATTTGTAAACATTATGTACTTGACAATCATCTTGTAGCTGGGGTCTTCCACTAAGTAAGGTCGGCAATAACCAACACGTGTGTTTTTCTTTCACTCCATTCTATTAGCCACATGGTCCGCGCTCATACCTTTATATACAATGAATTTCGCGCAAAATCCATCAAACATTTGATACACAAAGCTTCGATTGATTGATCTATTTCCTAAAATTCCATTACAAATATTGCTTATAGGAAGTTGACTTTGATGTCAAAAAGAGATTTCAATCAGAGATTGCTCAGCTATATTATGTAGTCTTGAGCTTTTAGCTGTCTTCTTAAAAAAAATCGATCATAATATAATCCCGGGCATGTGCCCGTACGTATTACATGTGTAATACGTCGTATCCGTTAATACCCCATTAAGAAAAATAAACTTTCCTACGACTCTGTACTGTTTTGCTCCAATTAAGTATCGAAGTAATTAAACTTTACGCTCTATCTTCTACGAGTAAACATCGGTTATTATAAAGCCATTATTTACATTTTATATGTTTGTATTTGTGTACTATTGAGTAAGGATACAGTAATATGTATTGATAAGCTATTTTCTATTCAATTTAATGAATAAAGATATCTATATTGTCATAGATCCGTTCACAGGTGGACTCAAGTCCATTTGCGTCTCGCGTTTGACGAACGCCACTAGTTACACTTGAAGTTATTGACGTCGCCGCAAGGCCACCCGCCGTCCGCTTCCGCAATCGTCGTCGGCGAATAAACAAAATTGTGCGCACAAGCATATTGTTTTACATTTCACGTGACGTGTCGTCACGGCGTGACGTCACGCGCTGCATTGCGCACTGCACTCGGTGTGAACGAACCCTGCGCGTGCGCCGATAGTGTTATCTTTATTGCGAATGTTGAGTGCATTCTTTAATTGCAATGCTTGATATAGGGCTCGCATAAATCTCGAGTCTTTCCAGTTTCCACTCGTCCTGAGATATTTTTATTTTCATCTCCCGTTGAAAATGTTTACAAGCATATAATATAAGTACAGCTTCTGTTGTATTGTCTTTAAAAGGTTAGCAGTACAACCCAGCTCAAATGTCGTCGTTATTGAAGTACATACATAACAGTCAAAGTCATCCTAACGTAGATACATGAAACAGCTACAATGCTTGAACGATGTTTAGTTCCAATATGTACCTAAGGAATTTCTGAACTATCGGTTATTGATTATAAAAAGGTAGGGTAATTGCGCTGGTTTGCCGTCCAGTTTCGGTTTTCGTCCATTTGACTGACCTGCTACAATCACGTGCGTAAAACTTGAATACAAACCTACCTTCCCGCGCAAGTTTGCACTTTTTACGTTCCATAATGTGTAAGCAACAGTACTATCAACATGAAAATTTGATTTGACAAGAAGAGAGTTCAAAAAATTAACGTAAAAGTGGCCGCTTCCCATCCGTGCCTTGCAGATGTCATCGCGCGAGAGAAAAATTTGCCGGCGAGAAAAGTTCATGGTAAGTTAAATCACTGTTTTAGCTAGTTTACGTAATGGTTTTGGTACGTATGTTTAGTTATAAGCCTATTAAACGCAATTAGAAGTGTTTATTATACTTTTTTTATAATACTCTTCGAAAAATTAAGTGGACGGATACTAGGTTACCAAATTCTCAAAATATTTGGTTTTCGTCCAAGTGGACGAAAACTCAAACAGCTACGTGAATATTTGTTAGGTTCTTTTTACTCTATCGGACCTTTAAAATACTGAATAGTTTCTCCCGAAGTGATCTTTATTGCTATTAGTTTAGATTTTTTGGTTTCCGTCCACTGCTTTGTCAGTGCTGCCAAAATAAAAAAATATTTAAAGAAGTGGACGAAAACTAAATTTAGCTTTAAACGTTTTAGTTTTCGTCCATGAATGAGTATTGGAGTGGACAAAAATTAAAAATAGCTATTCTTTTGCATTACTTTTCGTCTTTTTTACGTATTGAAAAGTTTTCTATTCAGTATCTTCCTTATAAATAATTGGTGAGGGCCAGAGTGCTGTAGGTACCTAATATTGTCATTCATTCAGTCATGTATCATTCTCCTTATGTGAAGTAGAGTCAATTATTCGTAGCATAAATGGGGGTAGGTCAGACCTAATACACTGTATTTTTCTTGATTATCATTCACTTGAGTATCATCTTTTATTCTAGGTCTGTTTTGCCAATGCAATATTTTTTTATTCTACTTACTCAACGTATCCTAAGAAAGATCTTATTGTTTTTAGATGGCCTCGAAGGAGTCTAAGAAAGCTAGAAAAAAAAACGCTACGTACACTGAAGAATCTTTAATAAAGGCATCAGTAAGACAATAATGCATAGTTCAGTAAGGTATACTATAGTTTATTTTAGTAGCTAAAACGTATTATTATGGCTGTGTTTAATATAGTACGTTTCATTTGATAAACAAAGTATTAGAATGAATATTTCTGTTTTTTGATGTAATTTCTCAGTCCTATAATTATTACTTTATTCATTTACATTGTAAGTAACGCATTCCTTTCTTTATTACGAATGATTAAACAGTCATCACTAACGCATATAAAGACTGCCAAGTGCTACAGAGATCTCAGTGTTGACTAGTTATATTGATTATTATTAGTAAAACTAAACCTGTAAGGTAGTGAGAAATTGTGATGTTGATTAAATAAAAGTATATATTTACCTGTAATTGGTTTTTAACTTAATAGTTGACCTACCCTCCTTTTTCTACACGGTGGTCGAAAACTAGCTTACACTAGGACGAAAACCAGTTTTTTTGGACGAAAACTAGCATATACCCTACTTTTGCAGAAAATAATTTAAATAAAAAGATACGTCAAAATGATTTATTTTCACTTAATATTATCTTAAAGAAGACTATATAAGGACTAAATAAAAATATTATATGTTTAAGGAAGGGTGCTCCAAAATATTTATTTCGCATCACAAAGTTGGCAACTCCCATAACTGGACGAAAACCAGCGCAATGACCCTATTTGAAATTTACTTCTCTAAAAATCAAATAAAAACACGTTTTAAATGAATACTTTTAATTTGTAATAAGGATTTCATTCATTTTTATATGAGCATACCTCTGGTAATAAATAACTCTTAATTAACCGTATCTTTAAAGAATAAAATCTGTACAATGTACAGGGTGTCCAGTGGCAGATTTCAATGTTTGAGGGCTTGTAAAAAAAAGAAGTATTAATTCTAAACAAAATATTTTTATTAAAGTCAAAAGAAGACGAGTGCGGATTTTATCTCCTGAAAATTACATTTTCCAAATGCCGCCCTTCTACTCTCACACACTCCTCAATCTATTCCGCATGTTGAGAAAAACTTGTTTGCAAAGGGAACTGGGAATTCTGTTTATTTCAGCCCGGATATTTTCCTTCAGTTGTCTTATGGTTGTTGGATTTGATTGGTAAACCACAGTTTTTAGATAGCCCCACAAGAAAAAGTCACATGGACTTAGGTCTGGTGACCTGGGTGGCCACGGGATGGCGCCATTTCGGGATATGTGCTTTTCAGGAAATAACTGCCGCACTGAATTCATTGACACATTAGCAGTATGACACGTAGCAAATCTTGAACAATCTGAATTTAGTATGGATGGAGCTTAAGCTTTTTTCGCATAATGACCTGTAAAATCGATTTAGGAATTCCCAATATCGACGAACGTGTGCGAAGTGATAAACGAGGATTTTCAATTACAGAATTCATAACAAGTTTAATGTTTTCTATCGTGGATACTGATGGTGCTGGTCCCGGCCTAGGGTTATTAATGACTGAACCTGTAGCCCTAAACCTTGCTACCCACGACTGTATCAAATTTATCGAAGGTCCATCTCTTAAACGATGAATTTGATAATGGTTATCAAACCGACGGCGTGCTTTCGCCAGCGAAATCACACGAAAAGTATGCCTCAATAGCATAAGCGCTATGCTCTCCGCTCCACTGCTCCATGGCGACTAAAAAATCCGCAGCGCTCACGCGTTGAATGACACCCCCCGCGTCCCCCTCGCACGTCGCGTTTTAAAACTAGAAGCGTTCAAACATTGAAATCTGCTGCTGGACACCCTGTACATTAATTGCAGAATTTCGCATTGAATTCATAATCAAAAGGTTTTTGTTCGACTACACTTTTACGAGCATTTATGAATCGTTTCTTCTATATAATTGCTGATAGGAATAACCGGTTCTGTAAGTTTCAGCTTTTGATATAATAATTGCCAACATTTATGTATTAGGTTGTTATAGGTTTCTAGGTTTCTAATTCGTAAATTTTGGTAATCTTTAAACTCAGTAAAACATTAATTGCCTCGTTACCTAACAGGAAATTCATCATTACAGCACTGAAAATAAAACACAAAACGTTTTTATTTAGGAATTGTATAAATATAAATTACGGTATATTGCATTCAACAACAAGATGATCACATTAATGTTTTCGGACGATATTAATCCATCTCTCAATATGTTTACGCATGAATGGAACTTTGACGCCTAATTCTTGGCCGCCTTCCCTCGACTAGTCGTCAATCACTCGCCGCGAACGGTGAATTGAATTAAATATTAAAACAATAAATATTATCGCTAATAGTTAGTACTTGGAAATACACGTGGTAAAGCTACTACTTGCAAGTGAACGAACTTAGCACGTGCGATGATAACTTATTGCAATATTTATGTGTTAGCCGTAAACTGGCGAATGTTTATAGTTTCCGCACGTATTTTACAACTGTCTTAGTTTTAGAAAACGGATTTAAAGAACGAAGATTTTTTGGCACATTAAAATACTAAGATGGGACAAACATACAAACGTAAGCCCTTAAGATAATTCTTCTTTTCCTTTTATGAGCAGTCTTGAAATTAACACACTCTTGCAAATGAACATAGATTCCGCGTAATACCGATAAGTAAATGTAAAAAGGTGAAACTTTTAACAGCCTATTACTAAAATGGAATAAGTTAGTAACGAAGCAGGCCTGGAGAGGATTGGAGAGTATTACGTAAATTGCAGACGTGTGCTGGCATGTTAGGGGCTCTTAAATTTACCCTACATTTCTTTCTACTTTCCAGAAATTTCGATTATTCGAACTACTCTGCATATATGGCTGTTATGAATGAATCTATACAATCTATTGAACAAGGTGTATAACGATAACCTAGTTGTAGTATAAGTTCTATGAATTACGTAGCGAATAGCGATAAATTTACAAATCCACGTATTTCTCTCGGCAATACGCAGTTAATGCTGTGAATTGTTAATCACCCATTCACCAGCGCTTTAATGAAACCATGTTATTCTACGCGTGTGCATATTGAATAACATTTGAGAAGTGTTGAAAATGTATAGAATAGATCTGTTTTGAATTTCGTTAATCTGATGAATTATTCAGGATTCCGCTTTTGCAAAATAACTGTTTATCTATGCTTAGTTTATATCAAAACCTGTTAAGCTGTTTAAATATTAAACTTTATACTATTAAATAGTAAAATATAAATTAAAATATGAAGCTATTTCAATAAAATATTTTAGATCAACGTGCTCACTATAGTTTATTCTATATTACTCGTGCGTTCAAAGCAGCTCTAATTAATACGATTCCTAATAAAATTCCATTTGATGAATGTTATTATAAAGCTCATTAGAATGCATCACGCCACGGAGCTTATTAAAGCTCAATAAATTCACTAATTGTGGTTGGTTGCGTGCGCGAGACGCGGGGTTCCGTCGCGGGAACGTTGAGCCCGTAACCCCGGAGACAAGTTCATGATCCTGACTTCGAAACTTTGTAAAAATGATAATATTTACGTCGGCAAACGAATATAACCTTGAACAATTAAAACATCAAGGATAAAATTATGTGTAACGAAGAAATGATGAAGGATTCATTTTTGAGATATTTTGTTGTATTTGAACTATGCGTTAAAATAGCAATCTTTTTATATCAGATTCCAACTATATTGAATAGAAATTTACGTGGAATATAAGTAGAGAAATTGAAATGGAATAGACCGACTACCTATTTTTATCCGAGATTTAATTCCGGGCTTCCAGCAACTCCTGCTAGAAGCTCTTATAATTTTAAACTTCTATAATAATTCAATATCGTATTCTATATAAGTTCAGTATTGATTAGTTTGCCGGAACTATAAAGATTAAAGACTTCTATGAATTATTGAGTTTGTAGAGGCGATTACCTAATCCTACTGAGCTCATTTTGAAAATTCTTTAACCAATAGAAAGTCACCTTAAAGGACATTGGGCACAATCTGACCCGTTTTGTGAAATGCGCGTACAAAAACCAAACTAGGTTTTAATTGTTAAGTGAAACCCCACTTTCAATAAAATATATTATTTTTCTTTATATACTATGGGAGTAAAAAGTTACAGTACAATAAAAAATCTATGTTTTTGTGAGATATCCTTACACGACATCCTCAATTATGAATTGAATCACTGGGTACATTCGACCAGACTAATCGCTAATTATCGATTGCGAATTATCTGCTGAACGCACCCAAAAATTCGATGACTTTCAGCGACTTGCTAGCAATCGGACACCGTTTTTTTTTTTTTTTTATTTTATTTTTATTTTTTTTTCACCGCCAGACATCAATGACTAATAGATGCACCGGCGGCCTTTTTAGATGATACAATTGTACCTCTAGACATTGACCACATTGAATAAATCATAAAATAAAAGTTTATTTTTAAGTACTTATTTTTTTTTTCCATAGTCCCTACATTAATATTTGATTAACAATAATAATTGATGACGCAAAATAAGGAAAAGTTATTAATAATATGTAATTAAAAAGATAATTATTAATAAAAAATATATAGACTTGGATAATACATTTTTTTTTTTATTCCTGACTGACAGTACCCACATTAATGCGACCCATACTATCGTAAACTAGAGACATTACTCTGTCTATTCCACCCTATTTCATTTCTGTACAGCGTGGGTATAGTTTTCATACTATGGTGCCCAGTGACCTTTGACTAGGTGTATAATTTTATTGACGTGTGGCTATATAATTTTATTCCGGGTAAAGTAATCGGCAGGTCACATGTAATTTTACAATAAACCCGGAGAAGGTGGCCAATAAAATATGAGATAGCACGCAAGGATAACATGATCAGATAGCAATTCGCATGGAGCTCGCAGACTCAATTGGATGATTGGTCGCGGAAACCACGACAAGCATCAATGATTTGCTATTGTTATTGTTAGTGCTTGCTGATGAATATATCATGCGCAAAGTCACCTTGTCTTTTGTTTCAATACAATGGAGTCCTGTTTTCAATTTCATCTGTTGTTGGCATGATAAATGATGCAAGCTGCGCAAGGAGGTTTCGGCTCTTGTTGTTCTTACAGATTTAGTAGGGAATTTGAAGTAGAAATATGAAGTTTGTTACAACTTACAAAATACTTATGGACTCATTTTTGAATATAAAACCATTATTATTTATAGGAGAATCGTCTAATGTACCACTTTTGCTTCTATTAAGACGTTAAATTACTATCAACATTATTCCATTGTCGATTATTTTATAAACAGCTATTCTCTTATATTCCAGGTCGAACAGCGAGATGTACCAGGCATTGACTGCGCACACCTGGCGATGGACACCGAGGAAGGTGTCGAGGTCGTCTGGAACGAGGTGCAGTTCTCGGAGCGAAAGAACTTCAAGGCACAAGAGGACAAGATACAAATGGTCTTCGATAATCTTACACGGCTCGAGCATCCCAACATCGTCAAGTTTCATCGATACTGGACGGATACCCATAATGACAAACCAAGGGTAAGAATATTTTAAATTTTATTGCCAAATTTAAAATTTATCTTACATTAGTTTCTTCAGACTGTAAAACGGTGTACTTTTAATAGAGCAGGCTCCAAGGAGATGTTCGTTTGCAAAAATAGCGGACCTAAATCTGACTTCTGATATATATTGTATAGATCTCAGACATCCTATAGACAGATGTTGCCAACCAGTTTTGTGGTCCCCTCCCCCCACCCCGGTAATTAAATATGGCATACAAAGAAAAAAATAAAAATTTCCAAAACATGCCGTGTGGGGTATCAAATGAAAGAGCTTATTGAGTAGATCACGAATATATAGCATACTATAACATTTCTTACACTTTTTCTAAGATTTTTTAGAAAATTTACGAAAATGCTCCATTTTTGAGTTAACTTTAAACCACTATAGATTGAAAACTCATGAATATATTTTTTAAATTATTATTTTAAATAATTAACAATAGTCCATTGTTTACGATTCAATAGTTCGTAATAAGTGAGCTATATGTATGTGGTGGATTTGATGACCCCACAAAATGTTTTAAATTGCAAGGCGCAACTTTCACTGAAGTTACCGATTTGAAATCTAATCACACAGAGGCTGATTCAAGAATGTTCTGCCATATTTTTCATTCTGTCAAACACAACGACAGTGCAGAGATAATTATTCTAAGCCCTGACACCGATATTTTTGTATTAGGCCTTTATTTCTGGCATAAACTTGAAAATATACTCGCCATCTTTGAATGCTCCCCCCACTCCCCCATGCAACTATTTCACTGTACGAACTATTGAATCGTAAACAATGGACTATTGTTAATTATTTAAAATAATAATTTAAAAAATATATTCATGAGTTTTCAATCTATAGTGGTTTAAAGTTAACTCAAAAATGGAGCATTTTCGTAAATTTTCTAAAAAATCTTAGAGAAAGTGTAAGAAATGTTATAGTATGCTATATATTCGTGATCTACTCAATAAGTTCTTTCATTTGATACCCCACACGGCATGTTTTGGAATTTTTTATTTTTTTCTTTGTATGCCATATTTAATTACCAGGGTGGGGAGAGGGGGACCACAAAACTGGTTGGCAACATCTGTCTATAGGATGTCTGGGATCTATACAATATATATCAGAAGTCAGATTTAGGTCCGCTATTTTTGCAAACGAAACTCCACTGAGAGTCCGGTCTATAAATGTAATGCTTATTTTATCAGTTACATTTCAACTTCTGAAAATTAATTGACTTAGAATGTATGAAAGTAAAACATGTTTCAATTAACTTAAAATCCGTTTTGATTAGGAGCTGGTACTAGAAATGATTATTACATTTACAGGTCATATTTATAACGGAATACATGTCCTGCGGTTCACTCAAACAGTTCCTGAAACGTACCAAACGAAATGTCAAGAGACTGCCTCTGCAGGCCTGGAAAAGGTGGTGCACACAGATCCTGTCTGCTCTCAGGTATGAAAACTTAAAACCATTGGTTTACCATTGGAGGGTGGTTTGGTAATAATTCACTGTCGGTAGTTCTAACAGTTTTAATAAACCAGTCAGACTCCACACCCGGTGTTTCATTGACGTCCCATTGGCGACGAGTCGGAGCTACGCGTGACGTGAGTAAAGTGTTGTGAACATGCCTATAGGGAAATTGGAGCCGTTTGATGTTAACTCCAAACAATGGCCGGCATATATTCGCCGTGTGAGACAATTCTTATTGTTGAACGAAATCAGAAATGAATTGCAAGTGCCATTACTAATTACTGTTGTTGGAGAGACAACATATGCACTAATGTGCGATTAATGTTCGCCGGAGCATCCAGAATCAAAGTCGTTTGAAGAGCTCGTTGACCTCGTAAGACAACACCTAGAACCACAGCGTTCTGAGATAGCCGAGCGCCATGTTTTTCGCTTACGTCGACAACTCGTCGGCGAGCCGCTCACAGAATATTTACATAATTTAAAACATTTGGCGACTACGTGCAATTTCGGCAGCAATTTAGAAGAGAATTTACGTGACCAGTTCGTTTCTGGATTGGCGAGTGAGGCGATGCGATCGCGAATTTTTGCCGAAAAAGACATAAATTATAAACAGGCCGTGGAGCTGGCTCTGGCCTTGGAGGCGGCGGAACGACACGCAGAGGTGAGCGCAGCCCCGAGCGCAGCAGGCGTGGGCGGCGGCAGCGGGTCGACGGCGGGCGAAGGCCTGCACCAGGCGAGCGTACGGCGCTCGCAGCTTCGCGGGGCCGCGCGCCCGCCCGCGCAGCACGGCGGCGGCGGGAGCGGCGCGGGCGGCGGGGCCGGCGGTGTGGGAGGCCGCACCGGCCGGATAAGTGCCGGTTTGCTAATTATAATTGTGATGAGTGTGGTGTGCGTGGCCATTTAAAAAATATGTGTAAATCAGTGAGTGGCAAAGGGCGGGCGAACGCCCGACATAATTACGTGAGTGACGATGAGCGAGACGAGGAATTTTTCAACATCCAAGTGGACGGTACAGGTGACCAACCTTATTTAGTTATGGTTAAAGTGGATGGACGTCCAATCGAGTTCGAAGTCGATACCGGCAGCCGAATTTCGACCTTAAGCGAAGATTTTTTTAGGCGTAATTTTTGTAATTAAACTGTATTATCTAATAATATAAACATACGCAGTTATGTCGGTTCGACGATAAACTCGCTTGGATTTATTAATGTAAATGTAACCCTCGGTAAGGTCTCCGTGTATAATTGTAAACTTTATGTAATTAAGAACGGGGGACGTCCTTTGTTAGGCAGAGAGTGGGTACGCGCTCTTGGAGTTAAAAATATAGCCATAGATTTACAGGAAATTAATGTGGATGTAAAGAGCGATCCATTTGTGAGTCAATTAATGTGTGAATTTCCGGAGGTGTTTACGGATAAGTTAGGAACTTGTAAAAAAACAATAACGTTATATGTAAAGGATGAGAAGCCCGTATACGTGCGCGCGCGACCCGTGCCGTTAGCACTGCGCGCTCGCGTTGAGAGCGAGCTGGCGCGGTTAGAGCGAGAGGGAATTATTTACCGTGTTGAGTCATCCGATTATGGGACGCCGATAGTACCCGTGGTTAAAGAATGCGGCGATATAAGAATTTGCGGGGATTATAAAATTACTATAAATCCGATTCTTAAGCGTGATCCATATCCACTTCCTCGGATCGAGGAGTTGTTCGCTTCACTGAGTGGGGGAGAAGAGTATTCAAAAATTGATTTAAAACATAGTTATCAACAATGCTTGTTATCGAATGATTCACAGCGTTATACGGCTATAACTACGCACGTCGGTACATTTGTATATCGTCGCACTCCATTCGGTTTGTCGTGTATCCCGGAGAAGTTTCAAAAGATCATGGAGGAAACCCTTCGGGGTGTTCCAAATACCGTTGTATTCTTGGACGACGTCTGTGTTACCGGGGTGGATAGGAAAAGTCATTTAAGAAATTTACGTACAGTATTAGAACGGTTACGGGCTATGGGTTTTATTATACTGTTAAATTTGAAAAATGCAGTTTTTTACAAAAAAGTGTAAAATATTTAGGTTTTATCATCGATAAAACAGGATTACGTCCCGATCCAAATAAACTAGCCGCTATTACAGAGGCCCCGAGGCCCCAGAATATTACACAATTAAAAAGTTTTTTAGGAATGTTAAATTATTATGGGAAATTCATTGCAAATTTAAGCATTATGTTACAACCCTTGCATGCACTTTTAAAAAAAGACATCGATTGGACATGGGATTCGAGATGTGAGGAGGCTTTTATTGCAGCTAAAAATGCTCTCACCTGTGATAAAGTATTAGCGCATTATGAAGACGGTCGGGAACTCATGTTGTCAGTGGACAGCAGTGCGTACGGGGTGGGCGCGGTCCTGGCGCATCGCTACTCGGACGGGAGTGAGCGCCCTATCAGCTGTGTTTCACGGTCGCTCAATTCGGCGGAGCGGAATTATAGTCAGTTAGACAAGGAGGCGCTCGCGATTTATTTTGGGGTAATTAAACACCATCAATATTTGTATGGGAGATCGTTCATATTGCGTACCGATCATCAACCCTTATCACATATTTTCGGTAAAAAGGGTGGAATACCACAAACAGCTGCAAGCCGTTTACAAAGGTGGGCTGTGCGTTTATCAGCCTATGACTTCAAGGTAGAATTTGTGAGATCTTGTGAGAACGGTCCCGCGGATGCGTTGTCTCGTCTGCCCCTCCCGTGTGAGCGGAGCCCCACGGAAGCGTTAAGTTATGTAGATTTAGTTAAAGATTCATTGCCTGTAAGTTTTAAAGATATTGCGGCGGAGACATATAAAGATAAATTATTATGTAAAATCAAAGGATATGTTTTGTTTGGATGGCCGGCTCGCGCCAGCTGTGAGGAGGAGCAGGCTTATTTCGCACGTAAGGACGAAATCATACACGAATTGGGGTGTCTGATCTTTAAATACAGGCTTGTTGTTCCACCTCCGCTACGCGCGAGGGTCCTGGAGGAAATTCACCAAGGGCATTTAGGAGTGAACAAAATGAAAAGTCTGGCTCGTAATTACGTTTATTGGCCTGCTTTGGATGCAGATATAGAGAATTTGTGTCGACCTTGTGAGGCATGTCGAGTGGTTCGGGACGCTCCGCCCCACGCCACTTTACATCCTTGGGAGTTTCCCCTAGGGCCCTGGCAAAGGGTTCATGCGGATTTTGCTGAATGTGGGGGTGTAAAATATTTTATATTAGTTGACGCTTTCTCGAAATGGATTGAGGTAATTGCAATGAAACGAACAGACACTGAATCCACGGTATCAGTGTTGAGGTCTATGTTTGCTAGATTCGGATTACCGTCACAGCTAGTTACTGATAATGGCCCCCCGTTCTCGTCTATAGATTTTAAAACTTACTGTAATAAAAATTGTATACAACATGTAACGTCGGCACCGTACAGACCACAAGGTAATGGGGCCGCGGAGAATGCGGTTAAGACGGTAAAGAAGGTAATTAAAAGGGCTATTTATGAAGGCGAAAATATTTCTAAAGCACTGTCGAAGTTTTTATTTCAATATCGTAACGTGGAGCACGCCACGACTAAAGTTTCGCCGGCCGTAGCGCTTTTAGGCCACCGTCTGCGCGGTCGCTTAGACGCGTTACGTCCGGACGTCGCTGCAGAGGTGCGCACGGCACAGCAGCGGCAGATGGCTAACAAGGGAGGTCAGGATAGGAATTTCGAGAACGGGGATCCCGTACTTGTACGTAGTTATTCCAGTAAGTCGCCTAAATGGGTCGAGGGTAATGTGACGCAAAAGACCGGCCCTGTTTCTTATAAGGTGAAGGTTGATGACGGGGTCGAATGGCGTAGACATCAAGATCAAATTATTTCACTGGATAGCGGGAACCGTAAAAGTCGATTCTCTTTATCCCGGCCGAATTTGAATAAATCGACTGATTGTGCCCCCGCAAGCTATGGTGCTGACGGGACATGTGCTGATGTGGCGGAGGAGGAGGAGGCGGACCAGGACGCGACCGATAAGGATACAGGTAAATCGACCGCAAATTCAGTCACGCGCTCCCCCACCCCTCCTCCTGACGGTGCATCCGCTCGAGCTGTACGAGCTTACGAGCGTTCTCGTAAGTTGTTTAATAACGAGTAAAAAAAAAATTAAAATGTTAAGTTTGTTAAGTTCTTGTTATTTAAAGTTGTATTTTGTATTCAAATATGTATGTATTTTAAAGAGGGGAAAAATGGAGGGTGGTTTGGTAATAATTCACTGTCGGTAGTTCTAACAGTTTTAATAAACCAGTCAGACTCCACACCCGGTGTTTCATTGACGTCCCACCATGACGTCATATAGCAGTATTATCTCCAGTGTGGGAAAGTGATGGCACTAGACGACACATAGAGTGCTGTCATTTTCTTTATTTAATACCGAGCAAGTGATGTCCGCTAAGACCTTACCAATTTATAGTGTTCTCAACCATTGGTTATTTCTAGCTACCTCCACGGTTGCGTGCCTCCCATAGTCCACGGCAATCTGACGTGCGACACAATCTTCATCCAGCACAACGGGCTGGTGAAGATCGGCTCGGTGGCGCCGGACGCCATCCACCAACACGTGAAGACTTGCCGCGAGAACATGCGCAACATGCACCTCATCGCGCCCGAGTACGGATGTAAGTGTGCCCGCTAGCCGGGACAGCTAGAGGGGAGTCACTGTGTTGTTTCCGTTTGTGCATCTCAGCAAAATGCCTCCTGTAGCGCCCATGTTATATAATTGTCCTCTTAAAATCTTACATTCGGTAGCTCTAACAATTGTTTTAATAATGTTATTGAAGATGCAATTAAATTAAAAGATAGAACTCGATTATTAATAGATGCAAAGTTCACTTTTTTCAATCTTCGTCCAGCCTCCCCGTATCCGAGCGAGGATCGAAAAAGCAACTATTTTGTTGGATGCATGGACGGAGACTGTAGTCACTTTACGTATTTATTGCAACTTTATTTTCGGATCAGCATCTCAATTGGTGACCCCAGCGATGGATATCTACTCGTTCGGCATGTGCGCTCTCGAGACAGCCGCTCTAGAGATTCAGGGAAACGGTGACTCCGGCAGCCACGTGACCGAAGATCACATCGTACGGACCGTTGAGTCGTTGGAGGAGACCAGGCAGAAGGACTTCATATACAGGTATTTGTCTCTCGCACGGGTGTAAGTATGGTAAGCTTTCTTGCATGGGTACCTAACTAATTGTGGTCGGCCGCGACTTGCAAGGCTGCGCGCTAATACGGTCGCGTCTATGTTTGCAGGTGTATAAATAAGGACCCCGCAAAGAGGCCAACGGCAAAGGAGCTCCTCTTCCACCCATTGCTCTTCGAAGTGCATTCTCTGAAACTTTTGGCAGCGCACACACTCGTCAACACTAGTGGTGAGTAATAACCATTTCTATTTGCTTTTTTGTTTCAATTTCAGTTTTAATTCTTGCTTTTGTTACGGTGCATTTACATCAAACGAGCGAATGCGCATTTTAGCCCCCACTATGTCAAATAGTTTTAGTGTAAACAGGGTTAGAGCATTGTTTTGTAGTTCATAGTGCGTTTGAAAAGATAAAATGCAATATTCTCATACTGTACAACACAGAATACGAGTTTTCGTTTACATTAAAAGATCACGAAAGAATGCTCTTGCTCTATGTTCGTTTGATGTAAATGCACCGTTAGATGAAATCCAACGACGTCATTAGAAAATCATAAAAATTATGCATTAATATATTTAAGGTGGTACAGGTCGGTGGTAAATGTTAAAAATATGTAATGACGATTCGAAAGTGCTTCTAAAAGGAGTCTAATTGAATATATGAGTTGGAGTTTAAGAAACGGTTACTAATTATTGTCGTTCTATTCTCACTTTCTTTAACTCACACTTCTATATTCCGTTCACGATTTAAGTTTAATCGTTGGACATATTGTAGCACTAACTGCAATGTATAAACACCGTGTGTCGTGTAGCGAACATATCGGAGACGATAACGGACGAGGTGTGCGGCAGCGGCGGCGCGCTGGCGTGGTGCGTGCGCAGCGGGGAGCGCCGCGAGCTGGCCGCGCGGGACCTGCAGCCGCACAACGAGAAGTTGGAGAAGTTCGTGGAGGACGTCAAGTGAGTGCGATTGTGTTAAGGGCTATTTAGTTTGTATTGAAAGCATCAATACAATTTATAGAGCAGGCTCCAAGGAGATGTTCGTTTGCAAAAATAGCGGACCTAAATCTGACTTCTGATATATATTGTATAGATCCCAGACATCCTATAGACAGATGTTGCCAACCAGTTTTGTGGTCCCCCTCTCCCCACCCCGGTAATTAAATATGGCATACAAAGAAAAAAATAAAAATTTCCAAAACATGCCGTGTGGGGTATCAAATGAAAGAGCTTATTGAGTAGATCACGAATATATAGCATACTATAACATTTCTTACACTTTCTCTAAGATTTTTTAGAAAATTTACGAAAATGCTCCATTTTTGAGTTAACTTTAAACCAATATAGATTGAAAACTCATGAATATATTTTTTAAATTATTATTTTAAATAATTAACAATAGTCCATTGTTTACGATTCAATAGTTCGTAATATAATATAAGTGAGCTATTTGTATGTGGTGGATTTGATGACCCCACAAAATGTTTTAAATTGCAAGGCGCAACTTTCACTGAAGTTACCGATTTGAAATCTAATCACACAGAGGCTGATTCAAGAATGTTCTGCCATATTTTTCATTCTGTCAAACACAACGACAGTGCAGAGATAATTATTCTAAGCCCTGACACCGATATTTTTGTATTAGGCCTTTATTTCTGGCATAAACTTGAAAATATACTCGCCATCTTTGAATGCTCCCCCCACTCCCCCATGCAACTATTTCACTGTACGAACTATTGAATCGTAAACAATGGACTATTGTTAAATATTTAAAATAATAATTTAAAAAATATATTCATGAGTTTTCAATCTATATTGGTTTAAAGTTAACTCAAAAATGGAGCATTTTCGTAAATTTTCTAAAAAATCTTAGAGAAAGTGTAAGAAATGTTATAGTATGCTATATATTCGTGATCTACTCAATAAGCTCTTTCATTTGATACCCCACACGGCATGTTTTGGAAATTTTTATTTTTTTCTTTGTATGCCATATTTAATTACCGGGGTGGGGAGAGGGGGACCACAAAACTGGTTGGCAACATCTGTCTATAGGATGTCTGGGATCTATACAATATATATCAGAAGTCAGATTTAGGTCCGCTATTTTTGCAAACGAAACTCCACTGAGAGTCCGGTCTATTAAATAACCTTAGAGGTATAGGTAGCGGTTACCTATCTTAATCTCGAATTTTTATATTCCGAATATCATAATCCCGAAAACGTTTGGACATTTTTTCATAACCCCGAATTTTAAAATTTCGAAGTTTTGTTTGCCATATAATCGCAACTCCGAATTTCATTTGCCCATTTCTTCATTTGTACGACGTTTTACAATCCAGACGAATGAGTTCCAGACATACGAAATCTAAATGCACAAAATCGAGATGACCGTAATCCATATGCACGAAAGCCAGATTTTTAAAACACAAATTTTTGAAATACAGTTAATTGATATCCAGACAAACAATGTCCAGATTTTTAAAATTCAAATAAACGATATCCAGAAAAACGAAATCCTTCCAGGGGGGTCGCAGCACGAACCTAACCTAACCTACTGAATAGATTTTAACACTTAAACCTTTCTGTAATGGGCAAATAAAAAAATAGCGAGTCGGTTCTTGCACTCGCCGGCCGCTGCCGCGGCACGCTCGCTTCGCTCGCTCTGCTCGTGCGTGGGGGTCGCAGTTCAAACCTAACCTAACCTATTGAGTCGACTTTGACACTAAAACCGGTCTGTAATGGACAAGTAAAACAATAAATTTACTTACTGGCAATGTTTATTTTCAGTCGATAGTAAAGGTATAATCAAGATTGTATGGAAACCAAATAAAAAGATTATGAAAATCTGGCAATAGTTTATCTGTTATACGATTATATGGGAACCAAATAAAAAGATTATGAAAATTTGGCAATAGTTTATTTGGAAAATGGTACGATGGGAAACAAAAAAAAGTATTCTGAGAATCTGGTATAATGAGATCTGGATTATGAGAATACGGGAAACAAAATAATACTTTTTAAAAATCTGGTTTTGGTGCATCTGGAAATTGATTCATCTGGGAAATTAAAAAAGGAATTTTAAAAATTTGTCATTCATTACATCTGTCTTTTAAAAGTTCTAACAACCGTTTTCGGGGTTTTAAGATTCGGGTAATAGTAATTCGAGTTTTTAATAGGTTACCATAGGTAGCGGCTCGTTTGTAGCTTCTCATGTTTTGTCTAAATTCAATAAATGATATTCTAAAATCTTCCTCGAGAATTACTCTATCTATAAAAAAAATGCATGAAAATTTGTAACGTTTTAAAGATTTAGGTTTAAATAGATATAGGGACAGAGGAAGTGATTTTGTTTTAAACTATGTAGTGATTATGTTGTTTTTTATAAAGATTAGTATATGAAATTTTAATTTCAAAAAATATTTTTTCCTAGCTGCGATCTGCGGTTTCACCCGTGTGGCTCCGCTTCTGTTGGTCTTAGCGTGATGATATATATCTATAGTCTTCCTCAATGAATGGGCTATCTAACACCGAAAGAATTTTTTAAATCGGACAAGTAGTTCCTGAGATTAGCGCGTTCAAACAAACAAACTCTTCAGCTTTTAGTACAGATTACAACATTAATATTTCTTGCAAAAGTTTACAATAAAAAATTGGTTGTCTGTAAAGTCGGTTTACTGACGATAGTTGTACGTGACAACGTCCGATTGTGCTTCTTTGTCGCTCGTTCCGCGCTCTCGCTTGCACTTCAAGCCTACATGGAACGCCTCAGAGCGAGGTAACGCCGCATTAGTCATGTTTTTTTTGTGCGTGCAACCGGCTCTATCGAATTATAAGACGTTGTCACGTCAAAATAAAATTCGATTGTTCTGACGGGATCACGGACGGCTGAGTTGGCTAGGCGTCCATCCCGGATTGGCACGAAGGACGCGGGTTCGATTCTCGCTTCGTGATCGAATTTTTTCTATTCTTTAAACATTTATATTAAAGTTCGCAGTTTATATTGATGATGTCAGCATGACATTATAGTTTTTAATTTTTGTTCTCTTTATTTTTGTTTTATAGCTTTTACGTCTGCTTTTTTTATTATATTTTTATTAATTAGTGATTTTTAACATGACGTGGTGAACCTAATAGAACGATTTAACAATTTTTTTGTCGCTCGTCAGGTACGGCATCTACCCGCTGACGGCGTACGGCTGGTGGTCGGGGCTGCGGCGCGCGGCGAGCGGCGGGCGCGCGCGCACCGCGGCCGGGAGCGCGCCCGCGCCGCCCGAGCCGCGCGCGCGGGACCGCGAGACGCGCCGCGTCGTCAACATGATGTGCAGCCTCAAGCCGCCGCGCGCCGACGCGCCCGCCGACCTGCTGGTGAGTGAGCGACTGAGTGACACAGCCATTGAGATATACATATGGAGACGACACCGCCTACATCACTTATGTTCCGCTCAACATAAGCCATATGACTTAACTGCATGCTCATTTTTTATTTGTTTTAAAGTGAAACGCATCAAATATGCCTTCGTGTGTATTACGATATTGCACAAATAATACGGAAAAGTGACTAACATAACTTTTCATCGGTAAGTACCTTACTAGATAATAATTTTTAAAACTTAGAGCAAAAAAATGGCGCACAAATTTTGTTCGTGGTGTCTCCTCCATACGTAGTAATATTATCTCAATGGACACAGCTGGCGGTGGACACTCGTCACGTGACAGGCAGGTGCACTGCAAGGCTGCAAGGTATCTGGAGGATACTGACATGCGTACAACACGCTGTACGCTCAACACAACACTCAGCGAAACACATCACGTATACAACACATCGCACACATTATTCACCGTCATCTGGTTGAATCTGCTTTTTGATTCTCAAGCATCACTCAACATACACCTAATTAGCAGATTGTACCATACCCTTTGAACAGAGCTGATAAAACGATAAGCATATTGTCTAGTTATTACTAGCGCATTCGTTGAATGATGACAATAGCTAAAAATTAAATTATTTCAAAAGAAGACGATGACGAAACAACGGACAACGGGTTAAAAACAATATAACCTATCCCAACCAACAACTATACTAAATGACATCAAGTCAAGACTTTGAATACTACATTCAACAAAATGAAGAATTGTCTTTCAGTTATTCAATGAACACGTTAGTCAAGCAATTAAATAGTAGATTCAACTAGTTGATTGACATACACAAATGACAAAACACTACCATCACCAATGAAACATGTCTTAGCTACTTACCACTATAGAAAATAACACCACTATCATCCAACACATACGCATAATTATAGTTTTATACTGTCAAAATCTGGAGCAAAAAAAAATGGAGCAGTGGTGGCTCAGTGGTGAGACCTCGGACTTCGAATCCATAAGTCCAGGGTTCGAGACTGGGCGAGCGCGCAGGAAATAAAATTGATTTTTCAATTTATCTGCGCATGTTGTAACATCACCACTGCTCGAACGGTGAAGGAAAACATCGTGAGGAAACCGACATGTCGAAGAATCAAAAAAGTTCGACGACATGTGTCATCCGCCAACCCGCACTTGGCCAGCGTGGTGGATTATGGCCTGTACCCTCATAGGAGGCATGTCCCAGCAGTGGGAACGTATATGGGCTGATGATGATGACTGTCAAAATCAATTTCACAAGTGACTTATTTATTATTTTTTCTTTATTGACACGTAAACATTTACCCGTTCCAGATGACGATCCTACTGCGCATGGACGACAAGATGAACCGACAGCTCACGTGTGCGGTGTCGCGTCGCGACTCGGCGCAGGCGCTTGCGCATGAACTTGTGCAGCTCGGGTTCATACATGAGGTGAGATTTGAGTTTGAGTTTGAGACGCGTAAACACACATTTACAAACACTTTACGTACATGGTGAAGTGTCACATCACACACACATGCGGTAATACATTTTTTTTTTTTTTGTGAACTTGAAATTAAAACAAGCATAGTTTACACCACAACTTTCAATATAGAGATACGATCACGGTGTAATTTCTAAAATAAGTGAACACAACATGCACAATATTTTAAAGAATGAATAAAGAAGTTACATAATTCAAATAAAAATTAAATAAAGATAAGCAAATGAACGACAAGAAAGTAAATCAATGTATACTGTTGTAGCACACTTCTGACACACAATCATATTCAAACATACACTCGCAACTCACTTGCGTGGTGCCACACCTGCACCGTAATATACACACACAAATAAATGTATTTTCTTTCTTTCTTTCTTTCAATGGGACACACATGTACACACTACACAGACACAAATCACGTACATTACAGAGCGCTGCAATACACACATATGCGTAGCACACACACACACACACACACACACACACACACACTATAATAATAATCAGTCCCTCAATCAATGGTCTCAGGCGCATGCTCTCAACCTGTGAGCGTTATGCGCTTGAGCATGGTCTGAAGTATAATGTTGGGAAATCACAGGTGATGGTGTTTAAGGCAGGTCGAGGGCCGGATATGGTTCCTAACGTTTACTTGAATAGTACACCCGTTGAACGTGTGGGGCGGTTTCAGTACTTGGGACACTTTCTCACAGAAAACCTAAATGATGATGAGGATATTGAACGTGAGCGACGAGCGCTTGCCGTCAGATGCAACATGCTAGCACGCAGATTTTCTAAATGTAATGAAGAGGTAAAATCGATTCTATTCAAAACATATTGTCAAAATTTGTATACTTGTCAATTATGGTCAAATTTCACTAGAAAAGCTTTTGGCACCATTAGGGTGCAGTATAATGATGCATGCCGCATCCTAATGAAATTGCCTAGGTACTGCAGTGCGTCTAGCATGTTCGCAGATGGCGGCATCAATGACTTCTTCGCAATTATTAGATTGCGAATAGCATCTTTTTGGTCACGTATACGCTCCTCTAATAACAAAATCATAAATACGCTCTCCGAGTACTTGAACAGTCCCATTCTTAGGTATTGGTTGTGTGTTCATTTAGGTAGGAACCGTAAATAGTTCAATTGTTTTTTATACTGATAAATAAGTTAAAGTTAAATGTTGTTAAGTTAAATGTCCCTAATATATGCCAAACTGTAAATGTAAGTGTAATTATATTATGTATGGATATTGGTGTCTGAAATAAAGATTTATTTATTTATTTATAAGATTATATGAAACATGTGTCCATATTATTCGCAGGCGGACCGCGACAAGATCTGCCGGCTCATGGAGGAGTCGTTCCGCAGCAGCTTCGGCTCGCCCCCCTCCCCCTCCCCCTCCCCCTCCCCGTCGCCGGCCCCCGCCCCCGCGCCCCCCGCGGCCCCCGCGGCCCCGCTGGCGCACCGCGCGCCGCAGCACGTGGCCAGCTAGTGACGGCGCGCCCCGCACGACCCCGCGCCCCCGCCCCGCTCGCCAGTCGCGCGCCGACCGCCGAGCGCGCCGCACGTGCCGCGTGTCCGACTCCGCTTCTACTGCTGCCCCCTGTTTCTGTTCTTGTAACTAGCTCGACTCCCGTAGTGTAAGGTGGAACGATAAGTGTCGCGTTTGAACGCGTGCGCTTCGATAGTGCAAGCATTTGGATAATGAGTATATGTTTACTACTTGAAGTAAAGATATATCGTTTTATGTTACAGACGGGATAAAGTAAGTGGCGTGGGTTGCCAACAGTATAGGATTCTAGCGTACAATTAATTGTTAACTGATTTTCGATTGTGGACCTTTTGTTACTGACGTATATTCTTTTTTTTTTCTTTATCGTGTAAAATCATGTTGTTATAACTGAATGGTAACCCGACGAAAATAAACCTTACAATCAATACAAAAGTTTCTCTGTAATACATATTATTATAATTCGAATTAACTAATTGTCTTTAAAATAACTGAAAGTAAAGTTTATCTTTGTATAACGCTAATCTCACAAAATGTTCGATATTATTTTTATTCATGTTGTATGTTACTGTAATAGTACAAACCACGTTAATAATATTTTGAATACTGTTATTTCCTTTTTGCAATAATGTATTTATCAATTAGTAACCCTAAAATATAATGCGAGCGGACACGTGCGTTACACACATCATATTATTATTTGGTAGCTACGTTAAATTAATGTTTAAATTTAGCATTTAAACGATTGCATACAAAAATAAAGGTCCCAAAGTTGTACCTTGAGGGACTCCAATAGTATTCTGGTTATATTTTATTTCATTCACATTTCACAAGCTTGTAAATTTTATAAAAAGTGTATTCGTCGGTCGTGTAATTTAATCGGTTAAGTCAGTGTCAATTTAAATTTTTATCGAAAAATTGTTGATGCAGTATATCTAATGTATATTCAAAGTCGCCGACTCCTAAAAACACTTGTATAATTATTTCCGATGCACATAGCTTTTAATGATGTATTGAAGTGTTTTATAGTCAACTAGAGACGGGCCCGAATTTGTACTGGACCAGAAGAAAACCTAAACACAGTCAAATCGCTCCCGTGTATCTTAGCGTAAGTAGCGTAAGATAGAACTCTGCGAAGAGATTTACTTTTATTTTTGCATACGAATGGAACTTCGACGCGTTCCGTGTTAGTGAAATTGGGTGAGAGTCACAATCGATATTGGAAAATTAAAAAAAAATATATAGCTGTAATTGATGCATTTTAACGGAAATATATAAAGTGGAGATGTAACAGTGCAATATGTTTGCGAGCCCGCGCGGCGAATGTCTGCTAGTCGAATGAATCTGTCTTTGTTTGGATTCGATACGCTTCCTTGAATCCCGAACGTCTAAGGAAATCTAATTATTTCGGTTCGATTCCCGGAGTTCGAACGAGTTTAGGGATCTGTATGAATGTGTATAGACGAGATGATATTTAAAAATTATTTAAACGATAACTTTAACGATAGTAATATGTATAGTGAGGCTTCCTCTTAGAGCTTTATGGATATGGTTATGTAAGTATACGGAAAAATGAACATACTCACTTCGTATTAAGGTTAAATTTGTACTGAGATGACGTCGAACATTGCGCTGCCCGTTGCCAAATTTATTTTCGTATTGAATTTCTACGGCCTTGTTGTTTCGGACATGTATCGGCTAGATTGTTGGTGTTCATAGAAGGTTGAAAATATTAACTATCTTCGGCCACGCTCCAGTGGCCATCAGTTCCTTTTGATTCTTTATTTTTGTTCATTTTTTTACATCTTTGTAATCAGCAGGTTTCCAATAAATTAAAATTTGACAAGTTAATCGATCGAACAACACCTATCCGTCTACGTTTCCGCCATTCGGTGTTTTCGTTTTTATTTGGTAAAAAGTGTTTCCTTTCGTTTCGGTTATATGTAATTGCAGTGGTGCTAATATTATGTCCTTGATTTTAAATTTCACGAGCCTTAGATCGTTAGGTGCTGTAAATTTTTTCTCTTCCCCTGGAATTATAAGCTTGTGGTGCCAAAATCGGGTGCCAATTTAGGCTTATTAACGATTGGTTATTATTTCACACTACCTTTAGTGCATCAGCAATTATCCTTTTGCATATTATGTTTCTTTTTCTATCATTTCTTATCAACGTTAATTTGATATTTTCGTGATGTGAGGCCGAGCTGTAGACAAATGAATGCAATAGTACGTCTTCGAAGAACATATTGTATTGTCGCTGTGTGTGTCGTGCCGGGAGACGTTAGTTGTAGTGAAACGAAAGACTGGCTAATGTTACGTAAGGTTTGGACGGACACGCTCCTGCTTGCCTTCGATGTATCTATTTATTTGATTAAAATGCTCAAATTTTATATCTACCCACATAATTATAGCAGAAGTATCGAACTTTCAATTATAAGACTTTTATGTTACTAAATACACAGAAAAGGTGGTTATTAATTTATAATATTAAGGAATTTATATAGAATCAGTTAAAAGCCAAATGATCAAAGACAAGTAGGAGCGGAACCAGGAGGCAGGTGTCTAGCGAGTGATGTGACGTGCCCCGTGTAAATATTCGCTTTTAGTGTAAAATTATACTTAAATGAATATATTATTATACGTACCTACGAGTTGAGGCCGGCGCTTCAAGTCCTATGTAATCCGAATGCTTTAATATTGTTTAACATATTTTTATTAGCCGTTTTATTCATTATATTCCATCTAGTTTTAACGTCGTATCGGTGGTTCTGTGCGGTCAAATTTTTCGTACATTCATCTGTTTTTTACTTTAATAATTCACAACAATATTCTTAAATAATTAACAACTTGATTAGTGTATTTCAATGCATCAAATAAACTTAGGAAAGTTACACACAGTGTACCTTAAAAAAATTGTTCATGGTTGTCATGACAACTATACGATGAATTTGACTGCGCATTATCACCGTAATGTTTGTTAGATTTCGTGTTGCCATCACTGTTCCTAGCCACGTGGTCACTGCGAGTGTGGCCAGTTCGATTCCAGACAACCGCGGTTTGAGAGTTATCACTTCGTCACTACCATTGTCATTTATAATAACTGTAGCAATTGTGAAGTTGTGTCCATTAAAATTGAATCAGATATACAATAACCGATACGTTGTTTTTAATTTATATTTACGACACTAGGCTAAGGTGTTACGGGCATAGGAAGTTACGGACCAGAAGTAACCTAGGTCATGTTATGAGATAGGTCAATGATACTAGACTGCTAAGTAGCGTTAGACCGGACTCTCAGTGGAGTTTCGTTTGCAAAAATAGCGGACCTAAATCTGACTTCTGATATATATTGTATAGATCCCAGACATCCTATAGACAGATGTTGCCAACCAGTTTTGTGGTCCCCCTCTCCCCACCCCGGTAATTAAATATGGCATACAAAGAAAAAAATAAAAATTTCCAAAACATGCCGTGTGGGGTATCAAATGAAAGAGCTTATTGAGTAGATCACGAATATATAGCATACTATAACATTTCTTACACTTTCTCTAAGATTTTTTAGAAAATTTACGAAAATGCTCCATTTTTGAGTTAACTTTAAACCACTATAGATTGAAAACTCATGAATATATTTTTTAAATTATTATTTTAAATAATTAACAATAGTCCATTGTTTACGATTCAATAGTTCGTACAGTGAAATAGTTGCATGGGGGAGTGGGGGGAGCATTCAAAGATGGCGAGTATATTTTCAAGTTTATGCCAGAAATAAAGGCCTAATACAAAAATATCGGTGTCAGGGCTTAGAATAATTATCTCTGCACTGTCGTTGTGTTTGACAGAATGAAAAATATGGCAGAACATTCTTGAATCAGCCTCTGTGTGATTAGATTTCAAATCGGTAACTTCAGTGAAAGTTGCGCCTTGCAATTTAAAACATTTTGTGGGGTCATCAAATCCACCACATACATATAGCTCACTTATTACGAACTATTGAATCGTAAACAATGGACTATTGTTAATTATTTAAAATAATAATTTAAAAAATATATTCATGAGTTTTCAATCTATAGTGGTTTAAAGTTAACTCAAAAATGGAGCATTTTCGTAAATTTTCTAAAAAATCTTAGAGAAAGTGTAAGAAATGTTATAGTATGCTATATATTCGTGATCTACTCAATAAGCTCTTTCATTTGATACCCCACACGGCATGTTTTGGAAATTTTTATTTTTTTCTTTGTATGCCATATTTAATTACCGGGGTGGGGGGAGGGGGACCACAAAACTGGTTGGCAACATCTGTCTATAGGATGTCTGGGATCTATACAATATATATCAGAAGTCAGATTTAGGTCCGCTATTTTTGCAAACGAACATCTCCTTGGAGCCTGCTCTACGTTGAATTACTCCAAAATGTTCTATATTGTAATACGTTTAGATCTTTACGCTATGACGCATTTTGTTATCGGTGACTGATATTGTTTTTTAAATGTTTTTTTTTCGAATTAGCTACAGATTTTCAGGTTAGAAAAGGACAGCATTTTAACATTCAATAATGAACCTTTTGCTAAAATAATAAAGAATATTTAAAAAATAATGTCTGATGATGTTGTAATAGTCCGTAATCAGTCTAGTTAATAAAGACCCCGCTTACTGTATCTGTATAAAACTGAAAAATGGTTCCTTTATCACAAATGTTTGTAACGTTTTTACTATATAATATGCGTTCGGATGAGATTTTTTTAAAAACGTATGTAATAGCATTTGTTCTGACCTTGTTTATATTTTATGAACACATGTTGATTTCGCCGTTGTATATAATTCGTGTTCGGTTTTTGTTTTACCCAAAGAGCTATGTGTTCACGTATGAAATTTTTTTCTTTTTTATTTTTATTATTTCTTTTAATTTGTAATTTATTTATTGGACCCAGATTTGCATTTGCACTCGTTTAGTTAAGAACTCGTTGAGTGTAGTCCCGCTATACGCTCCACGGATATGCTCAAAGTGACGTCTAACAGATACTGATCGATCAATCGAGTGATGTTTGCATACTATTCTAAAATAAAATGTCAATAAAGTGGTATTTTAAAAGTCTTTGTGTTTTTTATTTTATTATGTCCCTGGTGATGGTATATGTAATTATATTACAAGCCAAAATAAGATGCATGAAATGTATAATTTTAATAATAAAAACCTGTATAAGTAGGTACATCACAAAAAAATCTCTAAGATTAGTAAACTCACATCTAGATGTCGCTAATTTACCAGTGCTAATTGCACTTGGATAAAAACAAATACTAGCACATGATACCTACACTAACTAGCCTTCATTAAGTATGTGAAGTTGCACAGGCCACTTATGAAAATAATAATCTGTGTTAAATTCCATTTAATTGATATCTTTATTTATTATATTATGTGATGTGATATGGCATAATGTGGCAATGTTGTGTACAAGCCTTGGTAATGTACAAGAGGGTAATCGAAACACCTATTAGTTAAATCGAAAACTAACAAAAAGTAAATTAAAAATGGTCAAAATGAACAAAATGTTGAAACATTTGATTTGATTAAATTTTAAAGTGTAGGTTATGTGTACATCTATCGGAATTCCAGAAAATATTGTCTAAGGAAAACAAACTTAACCAGTTAACCTTTATAATATCTCGTAGGTGAAATTACTAGATAGGCAAGATAATTAAAATAATAGAAACAAAAGTTTGTACAACATATTTATTCTTATCACAAAGTCACAGAACACAACCATTTCAATACTGTCCCTACCCTTCAAATTACTGCAATATTCAATTATCTGAGCTGAAACGCACGTGAATAATAAATCACGTAGAAAGTTCTCTATATCAAACAGTTAACAGATATCAATTTTTAACTTAAAACTTACAATTCTTTAAAACAATCGTTTACATAACAATAAATCTTTGGCTCAAACATACGACATAATTAATTAATCGAAATTTTATTATATAATCACCAATTTAACGTGTAGTAACGGTCATTATATCAATAACTACAAACTTAATTAATGTGAACGATTAACTTATAGCACACTCGGTTGGCATCGTTTTTCATAATGTACATTGTACACATTGCCGTCGAAATGGTATTAATGGTTCCGCATGACTACCAATAACGCACTGTTGTAACACGGTATCTGCTCGCTTTGTTATTGCAGATAATTCATCGCCCTAACTTAAACTACATTTATTATTTACATAACATGTCCGAATAGGATTTACAACTGGTATTGGTACGGTAGCGTGACCGACTTGGGATCCAATTCTTCTTTCTCTTCCTGCTCCGGCACGTAATAGTGCAGCTCGTAGGCCGGGGAAAGTTCCACCGTGGAGTTGTTCTCACAGTCGCCGGCGGGTCGAGTCAGAAGTCGGCTCAAGTAAGCCCTTGACGAAGCGACGTCTCTGCCGTGCTCTCCGTGTAATTCGCTGTGGATAATACTGTTGTTGTACAAGAGCGGTAAATTCGATTTGAATCTTTCGCTATTTTCGTTGAAATTATGCACGAATCGTTGCAACACGTCTTTTTTGTAATCAGTATCATAGTCGTAATTTTCGGGAATATCTGGCTTTGTTTTTGTTTGTGGCATAAAAGCATCATTCAATGTTACACCTTGAGTTGGAATTTTCGTATATTGAATATAATCTGCATTTTTATCTTCCTCGTGATCTTTTGCCACGGCATTTAAAAAGTCTCTGTAATTCTTTATGACATCAGATGCCTTGTTGAAGCTTCCATCGTCGGTGACGAACGTATATGCATCTTTGCCTGCATTTATTTCAGGAGCGGGTGTTATGTAGACATCTTTCTCATATTGGAATGGTTTTGTTGTAAAAGAGTTTCTAAAAGTACTTTTTAAAGTTGGAGTAAACATATTTTCCTTGCGAGCTTTCGGTAGAGAAGTTGTTTTCTTTGGATAGGAAACTGGAAGAACATTTGTTGGCGGAGCGGCATCAGTATAAGCATTCATCTTATGGTTGTAATCGTCATATCCCTTGTTTTTAAACGTAGCCTTCTGCGTAGTCAAAGGTGGGAAATATTGAAGAGTAGGTTGTCTATCATCATGTTTGTTATGAACATATCTGTTGTTAGTTACGGGCCAAGGCGGGGGAGTATTGACCTCTGTGGTACTCTGGATCGGAACGGTATACTTTTTCAAATCTAATTTGGCCAACGACAAGTAGTCCGCGTCATCTTCGTCTGAGGAATCATAATATTCCGCAACATTAAACACTTTCTTTGTTTTCTCAGTCGTAGCTTTTGGTTTGGTAGTTGTAGTATCGATTTGTGCCTGTGCGGTAGTAGGAGCTTGAGTGGTCCTTGTTGTAGTAGCTTGAGTGCTTATGGTAGTCGTAGGTCTCGGTGTTGTAGTTGTAATTTCCGTTGTTAACGTGGTTGTAGATATTCTATATGATTCCGTGGAGACAGATGAGTAGTTTTCGTTTGATAAAACGTTTTCTTTTGAATTTCCATCTTCATAATCATTATAATAAACATTGCCAAATGCGTCTGTCTTCTTCTTCTTAGTTTTTCTCATCTCTGCTATTTTTTCCAATCTTTCTCTTAGATCCGGCGTCTCGTTTTTGTTTGATCTCTCAAGCAAATTGTTCCATTCCGTCTCAGTCTTATTTTTTAAGACTTGAGTGAAAGGTTTTGAGGAGTTCTTCGGATTGAAAACAATTCCCAGTGAACTTAGGCTCTCATTTCGCCAACTGTTATCATCGGGGTCTCTTACAAAAGTTTTGGGCGGCTGCACTTCTATTTTTTTGGGGGGTTTATAGTTTGGACTAACGGGATACAAAATTGTAGTTTTTAACTTTTCTAGTATACTCAATGGTTTAACACTTAATTTTTCATCACTTGTATCTTTCACAACTGGCTTACTAACTTCATAGATTTTAACCGGAATCGTAGATTGAGGCATTGTTGTGGTTTCAATAGGATCTCCTTGATACCTGTCTTTATTTTCCTCATAATTATTTATCCTATCTTCTTTTAAAAATTCTTCTCTGATATCATCTTCATTCTGAAAGAATATAAATATAACATCAGATTTTGTATAACGTCTGTATACGTTTTTTTTAATAGTTCGAAATAATATGTATTTAATCGAAATATAAACTATTTAAAAAGGAACATTTTAAATACGATTATGTCTTAAATAATTAAAGAAATAAATCGATTTCACTTACCATTTGTATAAAAGTTCCTGTTTGTTTAATATTACTTTGTTTATTTCCATAATCACCATTTTCAGGTGTGCGTTCCTCAGACAGTGTGGGATAAGGTTGGAATGTGGTTTGTTTCTCGTACTTATTGCGTTCTTCCTTACGTTCTTCAACTTTATCGTCCTTAAAGACAATTCTAATATTATCTTGAATTTTATAATCAGGAGTTGATGAGATCTTAGATTTCGAATCGTTTTGCGTCGTTAGATAAACACCATCATTTTCTTTGTCTTTTATTTCTTCATTTGAATTAGGAATAGAAATAGTTGTTAATTTAAAAGGTTCATTGGGTTCTAAATTTTGTGTCGTTTCCATGTCGTTAAACTTAAAGTCAGAAGGATACTTCACTGCGACAATGTTTTGCTGTTCTGTCTGCTTTGTTTTAGAAGTCACGTTTTCATTTTCGATTGCAGTTGGACCCTGTATCTCAGATTCATCCTCTTCTTCAATCGTTGATAAGAACTTTTTGCTATATTCATCTAACATCGGTGCTTGTTTATATTGTTTATATTCACTTCCTTCGTCTTGATTTGATTTATTATTAAATTCTTCTTGAATTGTGGTTTGGGGTGGTATCTTGTTAACTTTATCGATATCGACTTTTAACGTAGTTTTATTAATTTCAACAGTTTTGATGGTATCTTCCTTTTGTCTTAACACGTCGCCTCTGTTCCTTTCCGTGTAACTTTTTTCACTATTATATTCTTGCAACTCTTTGTCTATTTTATCGGTTGATTCGAATTTTCTATTATAGTTTTCCCTTCCATTGTCATTTCTTGATTGAGAAGGAATTCTTTCGTTTTCCCTGCTTCTAGAATTTTCATTCTTTCTATTCATACCAGTTGATTCTTCCTCCTCTCTCGAACGCGATCGAGATCTAGTTTCGTCTTTCTTTTTTTCTGGCCTTTCACTTCTTCTGTTGTTATCTCTATCTTCATTTCTAGAACTTTCTTTCCGTCTGTTGTTACTATTAGATGCTTCTTCTTCATTTCGTGAACGAGAGCGAGATCTGGATTCGTTTTTCTCGTTCATAATCTTCTCAGAACTTTTATCATCATGAATCCTTTCCTCTTTATTTTTCTCGAAGTTTTCATTTCTTCTATTGTTATCTCGATCCCTAGAATTTTCATTTCTTCTGTTGTTGTCTATTTCCCTAGAATTTTCATTTCTTCTATTGTTGTCTCTGTCCCTAGAATTTTCATTTCTTCTGTTGTTGTCTCTCTCCCTAGAATTATCATTTCTTCTATTATTATCTCCGTCCCTAGAATTATCCTTCCTTCTATTATTACTATTAGATTCCTCATCTTTGTTTCTTGAACGAGAACGAGATCTATCTTCATCTTTTTCGTTCATTATCTTTTCAGAACTTTTGTTATCACGATATCTTTCCTCGTTATATTTGTCTGGTCTATCATTTCTTCTGTTATTACCTCTATCTTCATTTCTGGAATTTTCTTTCCGTCTATCATTATTAGGTTTTTCTTCTTCTTCTCTGGAACGATATCGAGATCTTGATTCATCTTTTTCGGTTATTATTTTCTCAGAATTTTTATTATTATGATTTCTTTCAGATTTCTCATTTCGTCGGTCATTATCTCGTTCTTTTTCATTTCTCGTACGAGATCGATATCTGTCCTCATTTTTCTCATTTACCGATTTTTCTGAACTCTGATTTTCACGATTTCTGTATTCACCTTTATTATCGCTTCTTCTGTCATTATCCCCGCCTTTTGAAATTCCTTTTTCATTTCCTTGTCGTGATCGATATCGATCATAATTTTCTTTAGAATCAATTTTCCATATATTTAAAACCTGTTCTTTTTCTTCTCCGTGCGGTTTAATATTTTCTGTCATGCTGTTTTCTTTTTTATTACTTTCTCGTGAAGTTTCTTTATTATCCATTTGGAGCGATTGTCGGTATTCTTTGTTTTTTGAATCTTTATCGTTATTTTTATTCCCATCAGAAACTTCTTCTATAGATTCTTTTATTTTTATATTATCTTTTCTTCCTTGCTTTTGGTCAAAATCTTGCCACTCTTTCAATATTTGCTTATCAGTCTTAGAGCCATTTCTATCATGGGAATTTTCTTCTACATCGCTTTTCATATTATCATTAGTGTGCTGTTCTATGCTCTCATTGATATTTTTGGAATCCGAAGATGAATCTTTCTTTCTTTCGTCATTGTTTTGTTCCTTATTATCATTCGATTTTCTGTTTGTATCCTCCGTATAGTCGGTATCGTTATTTTTGGTATTAGTGTCCTCTTGGCTTTCTTGGATAGTTTTAATTTCATTTTTATCTTTCTTGCGATCATTGTTATTCTTATCATCATCGTTCCTAAATCTAAACCTGAGCCTACCTTGTTTTTCACCTGAACTATCTTCTTTACTTCGATATCTCGATCCAATCCGCCAACTTAATTTCCTATTCTTAGGTCGTTGGGTGTTTAGTTCTTGTGAACTATCCTTTTTGTCGTCGTTGTCTTCAAATAAGGATTTTAACGAGAAATCCAAAAATCCGCCGCGTTTAGATTCAACTGTGGCAGGTGTTTCTTTGTCAGTAGACGGTGGTGTGTTTTGTTGTGTTTGTCCAAGATTGTCATTCGCAGATTGATCTGTTACCTCCTTGCTAGAAGTTGTGTCGTTTTGAGCATCTGATTTGAAGAATGAAAGAAAACTTTTTATTTGATTTAGGGATGATATGTCTCCTTGTTTAGAATCTTGTAATGGACTACCCGTTTCGTCTGTAATCATTTCCTCAGATCTATTTTCTGACATTTTAGGATCATTTTGGAGGTTGCTTATGGGCTTTCTGTGTATAGTTGTATACTTCTTCCAAGACGGAGTAGTCTGTTCCTGGGACAAACTAATATTTTGTGATATATGCCCGTATTTTTCGTACGTACTTTTACTAATATGATCATCATTGAGTGTCGATATTGTAGTGAATGCTCCAATGTTTTCAGTCGATTCGTTTGTTTTTATCTGAGTGCTATCAGATACTTTTTCTTGCGCCGTCGAAGTTTCATCTGTCGCATATTCTACTCGTTTCGTTGTACCAAAACTATTTACAGACGTTTGATCATGACCAGTTGTCGCAGGTATGGTAAGGACTTCTTTTGTCTCAGTTTCACTTACTAAGAGCCTATTAGGATCTGCAATGTCATTCGGCCGCCTAAAATCATCTCTAACTTCTAATCTTATACTTTCTTCTTGATCAAGGTCCTCGATAGCGTCGTGAAATTCACCTGGACGACTAATTGTGAACGTATCCGCGGGTGTGTCAATGAGAGACAACACAATGGTCAAGCTTAACGCGAATAACCTGAAACAAACATAATTGAAGTGATAAATAACAATAGATACCAAGAGGTATTAATAAAACGTTCAAGTAAAAGCCTTGGCTTTTGTTTCTATTTATCGAAAACATAAAAGTTATAAAATAAATGTAATTGAAACAATTAGCGTAAATATCAATATTACATATTTGTACGATTAGTTGTTTGTATCAAACATTACGCAAGTGGTAAATAGAAGCAAATACACTGGTTTGTATGGTCACGCGAAGTCGTAAAGGATCGGTTGCAGGATGGCTCTTTATAAGACACGCACGTTAATATTATTCCAATGTTTTCATACTTAGTAAAAACTTAATGAAGTTTTTCCCACTTATTATTCAATTGTTCAAACGGATATTATAAAAATAAAGACGATTACCGAACAATCGATTACTATTTTTAAACATACAGACCTTTATATAAGATAAATTCCATTGTTATATTTAACTTACGTTCCTGAATATCATCGACCGGTGTTTATAAAATAGCATTCGCTTCATTTCCTGACCTTATACTAATGTTTTATTTTGTATGTTCATTGTTCAATGAAATTGAAGGTACCTACCTATATTATTACTTTAAGGCTTTAGCGTCAGATCAACTTTTAATATTATTTCCTGTACTTAAAATATACAAGGAACTGGTAACTTTTCCGTAATTCAGAAATCTTTCTAAAATATTTACTTAATTAATCAATTTGATTTTATCTGTCCCAACTCCCATCACACGGTTTTTATAGTAATTCTCTTATCGTCTAATAGTAAAATGCGAAACAAGATTGTCAATATAAATTTTGGATTGAGTAAAGTAAAAAAAAATACTAGCAGAGTAATAATATATACTTTTTACTTTCAAAACTAACGAATTTTGACCTTCCACCACACTCTAAATTTAAAACTCTAATTCAATTTAGCTCTATAGTGTGTCTTATACAGTTGATAATGGAATCTCAAACCTCTATATAAATCTGGTCAAATGCCCATACGATACAATAAATTAAAATATTTGAATGAGATGATTGATGATTGAACATTTAGATGAGAGGTGAATTACTAAAAGCTAAGGACTATAAGAGCCCTTAGCTTCCGTCACTTCCCCTTATGGCACGAAACGCATCCGCCAACATCTTCGTATCCTATTGTAATTTGCATCCCCTCAAAGTACCGTGGTAGCGTGCATACTTGACCTAGGGACTCTAAAAAAAAGCAATCGACCCAAATAATATTACAATTAGTTAAAAATATGTAGTTACCACAAGTTACAAAATAGTTAGGTACTACAAAAAATATATTAGCATACGCGTTTATAATATCCCTAAGCCAATAGAAGTCGTCTTCGTGAAAAAAGTATTTTTGTATAGAGGCAGTTTTATTTAGGTACATAGCGAATTCTGAATTATTTGGAAGTTGGATGTCATTGTTAATTCACTGATTCTAATGGTTTAATATATTTTGGCCTTTCAATTATGTTAGATATATTTAATTTAGTTAAACGAAATAAAATATTATGATTTTCGTTAAATGTTTTATGCCACATTCTGTCATTCTGGATTTTGGATTTTTACTTGCCTATTTTAACTGTCATTTAATTGTGTTCAGTGTTATTGTTACAAATGCAATGCATGGCAAAGCATATGAGGCGACAGAACCGGCTAATCCGCTTATAATTACCGAATAACACTCGGTCAAGCATATACATAATATAACTAAAATCACAGTTCCCTAATTATGCCACTGTAATAATTTCAACCACGAATTAATAGACAATTTTACGTAAACATCCGATTTGCATTATGTACTTCGCAAACTAATCGTTACGATCACGATTTAATTTTAAAACGATTCAATGAGGTTTCTATTTCTTAATTAACTTGGACTGTTTAACAGATCGAGTAATTTAAGAACAAATTAATAATAATTAAAACTATTTTGAACGTTATTTTCAAAATTTAAAATTTTCTCGTTGATCGAATCGCGGACTAAAAAATAGCAGTTGTTATGCAGTAATTAGATGCACGAATCACTGAAACGCACTAATTCTCACCTGAAAGTGTTACACAGTGACATCTTACTGCAGTTGCATCACTAGCACATGGCCGCACGCGCGCACGCCGCGATCGCCCTGTGATAACTGCGATTTTTCGCGATATTGATGATTATCTGTGTCGAACGCAGAACTTCCTTCCATTGAGTAACACAACTTCAATATCAAGAGCCCAAACTTCGGCCGCTAACCTTCAAACGTTTTAGTTTAGTTTCCCTCCAAACCTGCTCCCGGATTAGGGCTATTATCTGTAGGCGCAGGAAGATATAGATTAAATAACGTTAGTTAATGCAATTAATGATATTTATTGATTATATCTTCCTCTGAATGCGTATAGCTGATAAACATATGTCTTTGTATTATTTTAATGAAATCGCATCCGAATGTCGCAATTCTTGGCTCGGGCATTAAACTATTTAACAATTTAATTAAATTAAAAAAAATGTTGTGTGGTTTTATGAAACCACGGTAAAAGTGAAACTGTTCGATCGGTTCCGAACACTGCTTTGTGTAGCGCATGTCGCGTGACGGTCGGCTGCCGAGTAGGTATACCTACTCGGCAGCCGCGATACACGCGACATGCGCTACACAGACCAAAAAGTTTGAGACGATGTAATAAAAGTTTCACTTTAATAATAATTTATTTAATTAATTAATAATTTAATTCGGCCTTACCGAACATAATCAGAATTATTTAACATAAAAATATCAACATTTGGATGGTGGAAACTTGGAAATTTACCTTGTAGTGGAAAAAAAAGGAAATTCTAGTTATAACTAATAAGGGGTTTGTAGATGACGCCACCGACTTATAGGTTCTGTAAGCATTAAGTACCTACATAGTTATACGTTTAATATTTCCTCAGTTTTAAATTTTTGTACATTATTAATTTAATTTTGAACACAACAAATAACAACATTGATACCAAAAATAAGTCCTAACAAGTATTCTTCTTAGAATATCAACAGCATGAGGCTACCTTCAAGGTGGCGGTATTCATCAAGTAAGGTTAATAAATGTTATAACCACATAATATAACTAATCTATTAGCAGTAAATAGGTCAAAGTAACAGATGTAGAGATGTAATAAGATACTTTCGGTGTTTCCTTGTGTATTAGATAATAGATATATCATATACCTATGTAATATATATTATACATACCTACATGAAGTTACAACTTATTACTTACATCCCGTATGTATTACTTTACTCTTTGACTTACATGTTACAATTTGCGGACGCAAACTCAAATTCAACTAATGTAAACGAATAAAACACGCTAATAATGAAAGCGTGCAAATTTAAAAATATAAGAATTGCAAGATTATGGAAAATATTCATAATATATTTAAACTGTTATCCATACTAATATTATAAATGCGAAAGTAACTCTGTCTGTCTGTCTGTTACTCAATCACGCCTTAACTACTGAACCAATTTGCATGAAATTTGGTAGGTATAGAGATATTTTGATACCCGAGAAAGGACATAGGCCACTTTTTATTGCGAAATATGTACAATAATATTATGTAGTAGTTAATAATATCAAATCTTTTTTATTTCTTACTTTTCCGTTTTTGAAGTCGGTTGTTTTTAACGCAGTTATTTTTATTTAATACTTTTTAGTAGGGATGTAACGATACCGATACCGATACCGATATATCGGCCGATATAATCGGCAAGCCGATTTATCGGTATCGCCGATAATAAAACAACCGATACCGATATCAAACAATTCAAAAAACCGCGCCCAATTAACGATGCGGGAGGCCACCCGCGCGTGCGCACTTTGTTTTCTGAAAAAACTCTACCAATAGTAAACTTTTATTAGGTACTGATTGTATGTGTATTACTTAAAGTTTAACTGACTTTGTAAAATAATAATACTAAAATAAATGGTTTTGTTGTTTTTTGATTTGGCATTTTTATTTAAAAGAATACGATTAACAGTTGAGTCTCTGTTAAATGTTGGTAACTTTTTATGCATAATTCACATTTATTTTTCTACCAAGCCATCGATATCGGTATCGGTATCGGTATTGCCGATACATTACTACAAATATCGGTATCTGTATCGTATCGGCAAAATCATGTATCGTTACATCCCTACTTTTTAGTGTATTTTTCAACACGAATCAAACGAGCCCAAACTCGATAAAGTTGAGTCAATATATTACTGAGTTCCTATGGTCACCTTCCGATTCCATCATCAAATCAGCTTCATGTCATGATAATGTTTCATCGCTATCAAATTTACATACGTATACAAAATTTCAGCTCAATCGGTTACCGGGAAGTGAATCAAAGTTACTTGCTACATATCAACTTAGTCATCGAGTACAGACAAAAATGCTCATAAAATAAACTGGGCCTATCCAAAAAAAAAAAATTATGGGACCAATTCGACACCATCCCGCATCGAACAAAAAAAGAATCACGTAAATCGGTTCAGAAACCTCGGAGTAATCGGTGTACATACATAAAAAAAAAATATACCGGCCGAATTAATAACCGCATAAAATCGCATGGAGAGCTTAATTTTCATTAAAGGCTCTAATCGCACGGAAAGCTAAATTTTCACAAAAAACTCATCGCACGGAGAGCTTAATTTTCACAAAAAGCTCTAATCGCACGGAGAGCTTAATTTTCACAAAAAGCTTTAATCGCACGGAAAGCTTAATTTTCACAAAAAGCTCTAATCGCACGGAGAGCTTAATTTTCGCAAAAAGCTCTAATTGCACGGAAAGCTTAATTTTCACAAAAAGCTCTAATCGCACGGAGAGCTTAATTTTCACAAAAAAGCTCTAATCGCACGGAGAGCTTAATTTTCACAAAAAGCTCTAAACGCATGGAGAGCTTAATTTTCACAAAAAGCTCTAATCGCACGGAGAGCTTAATTTTCACAAAAAGCTCTAATCGCATGGAGAGCTTAATTTTCACAAAAAGCTCTAATCGCACGGAGAGCTTAATTTTCACAAAAAGCTCTAATCGCATGGAGAGCTTAATTTTCACAAAAAGCTCTAATCGCACGGAGAGCTTAATTTTCACAATAAGCTCTATTCGCACGGAAAGCTTAATTTTCACAAAAAGCTCTAATCGCATGGAGAGCTTAATTTTCACAAAAAGCTCTAATCGCACGGAGAGCTTAATTTTCACCAAAAGCTCTATTCGCACGGAAAGCTAAATTTTCACAAAAAAGCTCTAATCGAACGGAGAGCTTAATTTTCACAAAAAACTAATCGCACGGAAAGCTTAATTTTCACAAAAAGCTCTAATCGCACGGAGAGCTTAATTTTCACAAAAAGCTCTAATCGCATGGAGAGCTTAATTTTCACAAAAAGCTCTAATCGCACGGAGAGCTTAATTTTCACAAAAAGCTCTAATCGCATGGAGAGCTTAATTTTCACAAAAAGCTCTAATCGCACGGAGAGCTTAATTTTCACAAAAAGCTCTATTCGCACGGAAAGCTTAATTTTCACAAAAAGCTCTAATCGCATGGAGAGCTTAATTTTCACAAAAAGCTCTAATCGCACGGAGAGCTTAATTTTCACCAAAAGCTCTATTCGCACGGAAAGCTAAATTTTCACAAAAAAGCTCTAATCGCACGGAGAGCTTAATTTTCACAAAAAACTAATCGCACGTAAAGCTTAATTTTCACAAAAAGCTCTAATCGCACGGTGAGCTTAATTTTCACAAAAAGCTCTAATCGCATGGAGAGCTTAATTTTCACAAAAAGCTCTATTCGCACGGAAAGCTAAATTTTCACAAAAAAGCTCTTAATCGCACGGAGAGCTTAATTTTCACAAAAAGCTCTAATCGCATGGAGAGCTTAATTTTCACAAAAAGCTCTAATCGCACGGTTTTCAAAAAAGCTATAATCGCACGGAGAGCTTAATTTTCATTAAAAGCTCTAATCGAACGGAAAGCTTAATTTTCACAAAAAGCTGTAATCGCACGGAGAGCTTAATTTTCACAAAAATCTTTAATCGCACGCAGAGCTTAATTTTCATAAAAAGCTCTAATCGCACGGAAAGCTTAATATTCACTAATAAAAATAACTGCGTTCAAAACAACCGACTTCAAAAACGGAAAAGTAAGAAATAAAAAAGATTTGACATTATTATTTACTACATATTATTATATATATGTGCTATTTATTAAAAAGGTTTGATGTCGGTGCACGGGCTTAATACTAAGTGCTTAATGTTCGGCACCAACTTCAAACCTATTTATTATTTAATAAATAGCACATCCATACTAATATTATAAATGCGAAAGTAACTCTGTCTGTCTGTCTGTTAATCACGCCTTAACTACTGTTAAATCCTAAGTTAAGTTAAGATGTAAAGTCACAATGTTCACCAATAGATGGCGTCACTAGTTATTTAGATGCCGCTATCGAATTGTTTTATTGAATTGTGAATGAATTCTACATGGACGACATGATGTCTGGTTGCCATACGGTAACTGAAGGCATTCAAATTCACGAGGAATTGACTGAGTTGCTCAAACGCGGTGGGTTTCCACTGCAGAAGTTCTCTAGCAACAGTCAAGAGCTGCTAAATAAAAGTGAGTCAGACCATGGGTTGGAAATCAAAACTGACGAAATTATGAAAATATTGGGCCTTACATGGAACAGAGAGGAGGACAGCTTTCACTTCACTGTCAAGCTTTCTTTGGTGGAATCACCAATAACCAAACGAAAGGTTATTTCAGATATTGCTCGCTTATTCGATCCCTTGGATTGGATAGCGCCAGTTGTGACAAAGGCCAAAATATTTATCCAACAGCTATGGTTATCTGGCGTTGATTGGGATAGCGAACTTCCTAAGTCATTTCTTAAAGGCTGGTTAAATTTCAGGAATGACTTGAAATCTCTTACAGGCGTTCGCATTTCTCGATGGATACGATCAAGCTTAAATGATCAATCTATGGAACTGCATGGGTTCTGCGATGCATCGAACGCAGCCTACGCAGCTGTTGTTTATTCTCGCATTATCGATAGAAATGGTAATGTGCATGTGAGTTTAATCACATCCAAAACTCGTGTAGCACCCGTAAAACAGGTCTCAATTCCACGTCTTGAGCTGTGTGGAGCTGTTTTGCTAGCAAGACTTTTGGATGAAGTTAGAGGTATTCTAGATGTTCCGAAACATCAAATTCATGCTTGGACAGATTCGTCTATCGTCTTGGCTTGGCTCAGGAGTCATCCAAGTCGATGGAAGTCCTTTATTGCCAACAGAGTGTCGGAAATACATACCTTGTTAGATGGAGGTCGGTGGTGCCACGTTGTATCACAGGAAAATCCCGCTGACTGCGCCTCCAGAGGAGTATCTGCAACAGAGTTTATAAACAACGACCTTTGGAAACAAGGTCCTGAGTGGTTGTACGGCAATCACATAGATTATCCAAGGGGAGAAGAAGCAGACACAAACCTGGAAGAACGGAAACAGAAGATTAGTAGTCACGCTGTAACCAGTGATCAAGAAGATAATATAATTTCGAGATTTTCGTCTCTTAGAAAACTTACCAGAGTGTTGTCATTCTGCCGTCGAGTGTTGCACTGGAGCAAACCTGAAAAAGAAAGGTATATTAGTAAAACGTTAACTGCTAAGGAAATACAAGAAACTCTAATGATATGTATTAAGATATGTCAAAAAGAAAATTTTGAAGAAGAAATGGAAAATTTAAAGAATAATGAAAAACTGAATAAGAAAAGTAAACTTACCTCGTTGAATCCATTTGTGGGACAGGATGGTGTTTTAAGAGTAGGGGGACGGTTGCGTCACGCTTCTTTGTCCGATGGTATGAAGCACCCTATAATCATTCCGCACAAGTCACACTTTACTTACCTGCTTATACACGATGCTCATGAAAGGACTCTTCACGGTGGTCCACAACTCGTCCTTAACTATTTGAGGAGCAAGTATTGGGTTGTTGGAGCTAAAGGTGCAGTGAAGCAATTCATTAAAAAATGTGTGACCTGTATTTGCCATTCAGCCCAGGTGAATCAACAGATGATGGGGCAACTACCAGAGTCCCGAGTAACAGCACATAGACCTTTTTTGAGAAGCGGAGTGGACTATGCCGGTCCAATCAGTATTCGTAATGCCAAAGGTCGTGGTCATCATGCAACGAAAGGATACATATGCCTTTTCATATGTATGGCTACACGGGCCATTCACTTGGAAGCAGTCAGTGATATGACCTCTGAAACCTTTTTGGCAGCCTTTAAGCGGTTTGTTGCTCGTAGAGGTCATGTGGCTGAACTTTGGAGTGACAATGGTACCACGTTCGTGGGCAGTGCACGAGAGCTCAAAAATTTCTTGCATTTAGAAAGCTCTACTGTTGCTGAAGAGATTCTAAATTTTTTGTCATCTAATGGTACTACTTGGCACTTTATCCCTCCCCGTGCTCCAAATTTGAGAGGACTGTGGGAAGCTGGCGTAAAGTCCACCAAGTATCACCTAAAGCGTATTGTAGGTGATAAAACGCTCACATATGAAGAATTATCCACCGTTTTGACACAAGTCGAAGCATGTTTAAACTCTCGACCTATAAGTCATATGTCAAACCATCCGGAGGATCCTCAACCACTTACGCCAGCTCATTTTCTTGTCGGCGAGCCATTAGTGTCGGTACCTGAAGCTAATTATGAAGACTCCAATATCAATAGCCTGAAAAGGTGGCAACTGACACAGAGAATGAGTCAAGATTTCTGGCGTAGGTGGTCTCGGGAATACTTGACGCAATTGCAGCATAGATACAAATGGAGCGCAAGTACTCCTGAACCGGAGATTGGGAGTGTGGTGTTAGTAAAGGAGGATGATTTGCCTCCAACCAGGTGGCTTTTTGGTCTTGTTGTAGACAAGCACCCAGGGGTAGACAAGCTTACACGTGTGGTCACACTTAAGTACAAAGGAAATTTGATCAAACGACCGTTATCCAAATTAATTTTATTACCTGTAAAAGATTAAGTTTAAGCTTGAGTTATTTTTTGTTAAGTTGTTTTATTTGTTGTTATTTTGGCTGGACTACGTCCATGGCGGCCGGTATGTTAAATCCTAAGTTAAGTTAAGATGTAAAGTCACAATGTTCACCAATAGATGGCGTCACTAGTTATTTAGATGCCGCTATCGAATTGTTTTATTAAACCGTAATATAACATTATAGTTGTTGACAATATACGAGAGTCAGACCGCAAGTCGCTGCGAGCGCAGCAGTCGCTAGCGCTCCGCACCATCTCCGGAGCACCACGCTTCGTACGGAATCAGGTCATCTCCAGGGACCTGCGCATGGAGAGCCTGGACGACTTCGTTCGTCGCCTGAGTTCCTCCATGTTCGCGCGCGCCGACGGAGCGCGATCCCAGCATTTGCAGGGCATCGCGCCATACCATCGGCGACCGCCGGACATAAGAGGCCTACCACGTGACCTAATCTCCTAGGACACGACCGCTTTCTCGCCGCTGGCTGATGGGCGCCCCCCGGCACTCTGCCGGCGGGCTCGACCTCGCTAAGCGGCGATGAAGCACCCATTCTTCCCTGCTGCAGCTCGCAGATCGCCCGCGATACACGCGGGCTCGATCGCACTGCAGCAGGACACCTCCCGGACTCGACACCTCGGACCATTAGGTCCCACCCAGTGCCCCGCCTGTAGTTGCAGGCGGCGTTGCCACCACTGAAAGGGGCCGTCGCCCCGAACAGTTACCCCGAGGCCTGTGAAGGCCTGCGTGGAAGACCCGACTTGTCTCACTTGACAATATACGATTGATACGCCCTCTAGTGTTTTATTTCAAAACTCTTATTGTGGCATTTTTGGGATTTATACAACTACTGAACCAATTTGCATGAAATTTGGTATAGAGATATTTTGATACCCGAGAAAGGACTTAGGCCACTTTTTATTGCGAAATATGTACCACGGGCGAAGCCGGGGCGGACCGCTAGTGTTTTTATAAGTTTTCAAATCGTTAAAATCCGTTCAGCCACGTTCAGCCGTTCTTGACTTACAAAATGTATTTAAAAATTCACAATAATAGCGCCATCTATCGGAGTACCCGCGCGGCTCAGTCGAAATCGAATCAGAGCAACATAAAAATATGAATTTCGTTGCGCATCAGTGGTGGCGCAAAAAAAATATACTGAACAAAATACTAGTGGTTTCAATAAGAAACAATTTACAAGCATTTAATAAACACAAAAAGTAACTTTTATGGAACGTAACTTGAACGTAACTATAGGACATTGAATTTTGACAGATGCTGACTGACGTATTGTTCGTTAAAATTTGAAAACGATAAACAAAACAGATCTTGTAGAGTTACGAGTTTTTGAAGAATTTATCAATTCAGAATCGGTATATTCAAAATGTCTGAATTCAAAACGCCAGTAAAGAGCAAATTAATGAGTGATGGTGGTGAAAAACGAGAAATAACAATTCCTCCATCACCTTTCCTGAACAGACTCGGTTATGGAACAGGTAAATAAAAATATTATGTTGACTTATTCAAGGAAATTAGTTTTTATAGTAATAGTTATTTTAATAGTGGTATGTTGTCTTAAAACATTTTATTTATTTTTAAGGCGTATCAGTAATGCAACTGGTGCGATCACCAAAAGCCGGCCAGATGAGATCACCGTGGGCATTGAAGATGTTAAATAAGCGAGTGAAACCTAACAAAGTGTACACAGAACGGCTTCAGGCGGAAGCTGAGTTATTACAAAGAATGTCACATCCCAATATTGTGGGGTTCCGGGCCTTTAGCAAAACCAAGATCCTTTACTTGGGTATGGAAGCCTGTGATCTTTCGTTAGGAGATATGATTGAAAAGAGAGTTGAAGATGAATTGGATGCATTTTCACCCAAGAATATTATAAAGGTAAAGGGTTTCATCACTTAAGTATATGTATATTTCTTTCAGTAAATGTTATTTTCTTTTGATAGTCATAAGTAGCATATTTTCGTAATTTAACTTATAATTATTTATGTAAATTGCATTTCATAAATTTTTTCAAATAAACAGGTGGCATTAGACATAGGGAGCGCGTTAGACTACCTTCACACAAAGATGCAGATCCTCCACGGAGACATGAAGTCGTACAATATATTGGTGAATGGTGACTTTGTTGTTTGCAAACTGTGTGACTTTGGGGTCACATTACCACTTAATGAAGATGGAATTTTTGACAAGGAGAATGCTGGCAAGAAAGTGTATTATGGTAAAATTACCAAATAAATATTTGAATTTAGTTCATTTATAATAGATAAATATAACACAGTTCAGTTTATAAAATAAATCAAATATGATATTGTGATAAGTTTTTGCATTCTTGCATGTTAATAAAAATAATTTGCCAGGAAGTTTTATTCAAAATAAAATTGTCTTAGTTACATCTTTACATAACCTGTGAACATTAAATAATCAAGTAAAGTTGTACAAAAGCAGTATTTTTTGAAGTGATAACTTCTTTAGCGGCGTTGGGCATAAAATCTTTAACTCGCGTCAGGACACGTGACCTGATTGAAGAAGCGTAAGACGGATACCATTCCAAAATATCAAACATGCTCAACGTTAATAATCAAGTTTTCACTTCTGCCGGCACTCCCGGAGTGCAACCCGTCTTTTTTTTTTGTTTTTTAATATCAAGTTATGATGAAAATGTAATTGTTTTTTTTTTAAGAAGCTTATATTTTTATTTTCTACAGGTACGGAAGCATGGAGTGCCCCAGAGGTGCTGGAAGGTGACGAGATCAGCAGCAAGACAGACGTCTGGCCGCTCGGACTCACTCTGTTTGAGATGATGTCCCTGCAGCCTCCGCACACTCAGATCGATGACAACTTTGACGAGAGTCTCGAGTTCGATGACAGCTATGTGGATAATAATTTTGAATTGTATGGTGTGTATCTATACCAATATTATAAAGCTGAAGAGTTTGTTTGTATGTTTATTTGAATGCGCTAATCTCAGGAACTACTGGTCCGATTTGAAAAATTATTTCAGTGTTAGATAGCCCATTTATCGAGGAAGGCTATAGGCTATATATCATCACGCTAAGATCAACAGGAGAAGACCACTGCGGGTTATACCGCAGGGCACAGCTAGTGTTGGAATATTGTTCTAAAATTTTGACTGATTTTCTTTTGAAAATTATATCGTGATTCATTTTATTTTTATTATCTCTTAATATATTTTCTTTATAAGTTCCGAGTTCAAATGCAAAATTTTCCATTTATAATTCTAATACTAAGCATGTTGTGTGTCTATGATCTACATTCTAGAATATTATGTCAGATTTTTAATGGTTCTATAATTTCAGGCACTCGGCCAGCGATTCCAGCGACCATATCTGTAGAGGAGTACAGTGAGCCCATCGCACTGTTCCAAGCGTGCACAGAGACGGAGCCCTACCGCAGACCCTCGGCAGAACAGCTGGCATCTGTCGCTATGAATATGATGAACAAATAGTGATGAATATATTATATGATGATAATGGTTTGGTGCTCGAGATGTCTGTGAAAAACTGAAAAATATGTACTTTATTGTGTAACTGTCAGGACAGGATATTCCACATTGTAAATAGATTTTAATAAATATATTGATGATCTCTATTACTCTGCATGTGTTTTACTGAATATTCAACTTACCTTGTTTTATAAAGGGAAGAAATTGTGAGAGAAATAAAACAACAAACAACTTTAAAAACAACTTATATTTAAGTAACATAAATAAAAATTCAACAATCTTAGCCTAAGTATACATCGTATGTACTAATGAGATTATACATCAATGAGTCGGTTAGTTTGAGCGGCGCGAGATTATTTGAGATTCAACAGATAATGTTACGGACGACAACTTGATCCCTTGTAAATAGTTTCACCACCCATAATTGTCTAAGTGATTTTATTGTATAAAGTAATTCGTGTGTTTTTATTATATAAAATAGATTATCGTTTTATAGTATTTTTGTGTTATTTTAATATGTAATTCAATTAGAGAATTTATGGTATGTCGTTGTCATTTTTGCTACATTTTATTATTGTATAAAATCGAGTCTATGTAGAAGTAAAAATGTAACGTAGTAATTCATTCGGTAGACGCACGGCGTCTTACCCACCGTCGGGTGTATACTATGTAAAAATGCACCTCTAGCCTACGGGGTACGGCGTCTTACCCACCGTAGGGAGTAACCTCTGTAGTTTTGTATATTAATAGCGACTTTTGACCGCATTAGACACACACCACGCACCAGTCAAGAGCTCAGCACCACTTGAGCAACAGCAAGAAGCAAGAAGTCTCGCGGTCAACAGTCGTCGCTCAGTACCTATACTAAGAAGAAATTGTACGTAGAATTAAGAAGCAATTGTACATTTTATGTGAAGAAAATACAGTCCACTGATTTACAAGAAAAGGAGGTTTTATTGAATCCCAATTGGCCCCCCATAGATAATGACTAGTATACAGTTGATTGTTGCTAAAGTAGATTATTGTATACAATTATACAATACAATAATAACAGAATAATGCCATTTTATCTGGACAGCGGAAAAAAGATTTTCTAAATGTTGCCATCACAATATCGATTTTTTTATGATTTTCCATTATAATAAAAGTGAGTGAATGCCGAGCACACGTGTCAGAAGTGAAACTTTTTTGGCAAACGCCTTGCTCCATGACGTGACGGTATACCCATGACGCGACTTTGAAATTTTACTCTCAACGCGCTTAAAGAAATTTCACTTCAAAACGTTATTTTTTCAGTCTATTTTATCCCTTTTCACTGTCACAGATAATAAATATGAAAGTTATTACATAGTGTGGAGTATGACAAAATATATTTTACTATGTGTGAGGTACATGTAAGGCAAATAGACTAAAGCGCGTCACACACGGTGAAGATACTATAATATTTTATCTTAAGATACTGTTATATTTTATATTACAGTATCTTAAGGCATCCGGTATCAGCGTTCGGACCATCATTTTTCTTTTTGTCTTTGCGTACTAAGACCCCTGTCCTGTTACAAATGACGCGAAATTTTGTGGGTCATTTGTACAGGATGGCGGTTCTACAGGAGTCTTAGTACGCAATGACAAAAAGAAAAATGATGGTCCGAACGCTGATACCGGATGCGTTCAGATACTGTAATATAAAATATAACAGTATCTTAAGATAAAATATTATAGTATCTTCACCGTGTGTGACGCGCTTAAGCTACCAGTGATATTATATTATGTGTTTAGAAACCCGAGAGAAAATATAGGACAACATGGCTAGCACTTCAACAGCTACAAGTACAAGGAGGAAGATAGAAGATGTATTGGTAGATCCAGACACTCAGCAGCCGATTGAGGACGCGAAGAAACCCAGAATAGATCTAGACGCAGACAGGAAATACAATTGCTTAAAGTCGATTGTTGAGATGTACGTAGAGATATTATCGGTGGCACAATTAGCATGGAAACGGATGAAGAGAGTAATGAATTGTTAAATGAGGCTGCAAGAAGCATTACAGTAGGGAATCACATCGTAAGTATAATATTTACAGTACATAATGTGAGCAGGCAAGAAGTAAAAAAAGCAGTTACTAATATGATTAAGAAGACATCAAGCACTTCATATAAAATAACCTTCAAAGGGAATGAGTACTCTTTAGATACACAACAAATCAAGAAGATGTGGACCGATATATTAAAAAGAAATGGGTTGCTATACAAAGATTTCGTGCCTACTGACAAAGAGAATTGGTTCGGAACTATGGGCCCATACCTAGATATGTTCTCTGCATACGCATTAAGAGTTAATGAGCTAAGACTGGGCCATACTAAAATGCCTCTGGGAAAGGTGGAAGATACTCAACGGTTCTTTCCGGTTTCAAAGTATGGGTTATCAGGTGCACATCATGTTCTATTGGAAGGCACCTCATTTCCACCTGAGAGAAGGTCATCAATAGTACAAAGCATAGGGCCCATGACAGCGTGGATCTGCATGCTCAGGAGCGAGGGGATTTATAGAAAGAAATACGCAGCAGCAGTGAAGAGAGCCATGTCGCATGTCCCTTGCATCGACGACCTGATAGAGCTCACGAAAAGCACAAAGCAGGCTTCCGAAATTTCGAGCGTGACAACACTTCTGGCTGAAATTTTGCTAGTAACTACAGCAAGGCAAGCAACAAGGATGTTTTTCCCTCTAACGATGTTTGCGACTGTGTGGCTTTCTGAGAAAGACCCAAAGGCATTCAGCGATTTCTTTAGTACCACTGGTGCTGGAGGGTGGTATGCCTATAAAAGAATGGCTGAAATGAAAGGGAGGTTCACATTGGCAGGACAAATGGAAGAAGAAAAGGCCTCACAAATTGTATACCATGGAATCTTTGGGACTTATAAGGAAGACTTATCAATCTTATCGCAGATTACAAATGTGTCCATATGGTTCACTCGAGAAGAAATGGGACCATGTTTTAGGCAACAAGGGAGCAGCCCAGTAACTACGAAAGTCACGTTGCCTATTATGAAATACTATGCAAAAATGAGTTGTGCAAACCAAACTGGTCTTCTTTCTGGTGTTTATAACCAAGTAGTCAAGTACCTTGCTTCAGTGGAGCACGAAACCATAAGTTCGATGCTAACTTTTTTGAACACATTGAGAAAAAGAGAATCATTGGAGCTGTGGGTAAAACCATATCCCAAATCATAAACATCTTGACCAGCACTCTCGAAGAGTTACATGACAATCTTAGGAAAGAAAATGGGAAGTTGAAAATGGGAACAACATCTTGGCGTGATTTTTCATCACTAAGTCTAAACAACCCTGGGGAACCTGTTGATATCAGATTAGAGGGGAGTGGACGAATGTTTTTGGGCAAAAAGTAATGCTTTTCTTAATTTTTATGAGCTGTATGATCGTTGTAGCAATTATGTCTATCTTATCATGTAACCTAACAATTGTATTCTGTATTCTGTCTTTTAATTTTCATTTTGGTTATCCTATTTTGGAGTTTTTATCTTGATACTGTTATTGAATAAGTAATATGTTTTGAAAATGGTACAACTAACTATATGAATAAATGATTGAATAATTGAACCAGGAATCAAACCCAGGACTCCTTGGTTTTATCACAAGTTAACTACAATACCAATGAGGTCAATTAAAACAGTATTTTGTTAGTAAAAGCTATGTGCAATTAATTATATTTTGTTTTTAAATTAATCATATGATTTTTCTTATGTTTCGCTGCTATTTTTATGCAATATTGTTTGGTTTAAAATAACTATTACATTTCCCATTATACAATTTTTGAAGTGAAACTTCTTTATCGGGGTTGGAAAAAGTGTAACATTTTTTCGTTACGCGTGACATTTTTCCGTTACGCGCCGTCTTTTTCTTATCCCTACCACGCGTGATTCGACGTATTTCTGTAAAGTTGTATGTATATGAGTGTATGTATATGACATAGTAGGTTAATTATTTTTTTGAAAAATAAGGTCATAAAGAAGTTTCACTTCTTACTTGTGTATACGTAAGTGATTCATATAATGATAAAAAGCTTAATAAATAAAAACTAAATCTATTCGCTATAATGGACAGGACGCTTACCTAGGAACCTTGCTATCCCTGTTATTTGATTATTTAGTTTCATTTCATGAAGGAATGAAGAATACATTTTTAAATAAATAAAATGTTATTGTGCTTTATTAATGACTGAAGCTTAAATAAGATTGTAAAACATGTTGTTGAATAAAATATTTTCCATAAATTAATTCATATCTTTTATAATATTAAGTGTCCCATATTGAAGTAATGAAAATTTTTAAGAAATGATTATAATTTATTGTAACATAAATCATGATGGTTTTTAAATTAACTATTCAGATTTCTAGTCATTGAAGTTATAATAATAATTGTATTGTTAAAAAGTAATTGATAAATATATCTCACTCCCCACTTCATTTTAACACAATATTATGACAAGTTGATACTAAAATTAGCAACCATTTTTTTGCAAATGTGGGCACTGGGCGTGGGCTCAAGCTGGTTGCAAATGTGGGCACTGGGCGTGGGCTCAAGCTGGTTGCAAATGTGGGCACTGGGCGTGGGCTCAAGCTGGATAAGAATAAGCTGGTAATAGTATGTGTGGTGTTAATGTTAATAAGTATACGTATTTATATTAATAGTGCATCTACAATTCATTCATCTGTCAAGTGCTAAATGTAATGTAATGGTGAGCCAGGGGACGGACACAGGCGAGCTTGTGATAAATGTGTTAGAGGGATTACGAAGCTTTTTAGGTAATTTAGGTACCAGGTGTATATATTGTATATTATTATTGTTTACTATTATCACGAGTGCAAGTTAGCAAGATAAGCCACTACATCCCGTTTCCTCTGCGCGTTATAGATCAGCGAGCCAGGGGACTGACGCAAGACAGTTGGCCCAACGTTGCCACACATATGTGCAGGTATTATGTTTAACGTGGTAAAGGAAGATATTTTGTGTGTGTTATGGTAAATGTTTGTGGGGGGGGCGGGCTTGTGGACAGTTTTTTTAGTGATTTGGGGGGGGGGATAGTTTATATTTAAACGTTTTTACTATCACGAGTGCAAGTTAGCGAGATAAGCGACTACATCGCGCTTCCCGGCAGCAGCAGCAGCGGCGAGCGGAGTGTGTCCGTGCGCGTTGCGGATGTGCGGCGAGCGACGCGCCAGGAGACGGACACAGGGGAGCTGACCGAACATGGCTGCCCCGTGGAGGGCTGTTTGCCCGTTCTGCGGATAATAAATGATTATAAATGTTATTTTAATGTACTATAATGTTATTAAATAATAAACAAATTTATAAAAACATTTTAAACTAAGTTGAATATTAAGATTCGATCGCTGAGGTGAAATCATGGGTGAGAAGTTAGGTGTCACCACGGTACGGCGAAATTGGGTTCAAATCATCGTCAAAAGCAAATTTATCTAACATGGAAAATTATCAAAACTTATGAGGAAAGATTGGTAGCATTAACGCATAAACTTAAAAAAATACTCATGGATTTTAAAAATCTTTTATCAGGTCAGTCAAAATAAGCCGAAAAATTATATGTACATAATAAAAATTAATTCATATAAATGATGCCATTTCTAAATTAGTGTCGGTATTGAAAGAACTGAATAATAAATAAATTACATACCGGCAACAGTCCCAAGTCAGGTTTATACTTCAACAGCTCCTGTACAACCGCTGCATGGCCTTTGTGCGCCGCTTTGAAAAGAGGTGTTGCACCGTCCTGGAAATATAATAATTTTGTGTTACTTGATACACTTTTAATAAAAAATAGTTAAGATTTTGTAGTGAATGAATCTATATATATAAAACTCAAAGGTGACTGATATAGTGATCTATCAACGCACAGCCCAAACCACTGGACGTATCGGGCTGAAATTTGGCATGCAGGTAGATGTTAGGACGTAGGCATCCGCTAAGAAAGGATTTCCCGAAATTCTTGCGGGAACGGGGAAAAACGCGGATGCACGTACAAAGTCGTGGGCGGAAGCTAGTGTAAGATATATCTTTAACATAATCACTACAATTGTATTACACATAAAATTGGGCCCATGACAGATGGTGATTGGTGTGTCTATATGTTCTATCATAAATGGAAACGACGATAGAATAGCAAATGTTATGATATAAAATAGCATTTGAATTGTGCATTATTGTATGTTTGGTCGAAAGTTCCTTACCCTCCCCAATCTATATCTCCCTTCTTTATTTGCAGTTAAACATAAGTTCCCTGTGTACCCAGCTTATAGGACAGAGATAGTTCTCCTGTATCCATTAGTCAGTCCCCTGTCGTCCCCAGTTTTTTCTACTCTGTCTTTATTTACATTTACACAGAAGTGCCCTCTCTATCCAGCTCGTTCCCTCTCCCCTATCTCAATTCTAGCGTTATCGCCTTCTTCCACCACCAGCCGACAATACGTTCCCTAATGCTGTGAACTGTCATGGGCGGCGACCATCACCTACCATCAAGTGGGTCACCTGCTTCATTGCCGGGGTTGCAATAAAAAAAAATTCCCCTGCCCGTATCTCCCCAGTCAGTCACCTGTCGCGGTCGGTCCGCGTCCGCGCCCGCGGCGAGCAGCGCCCGCGCGACCCGCTGGTGCCCGCACTGCGCCGCGATCCACAGCGGCGTGGCGCGGTCCAGCCGGCCGGAGTCCACCGCCGCGCCCGCCGAGAGCAGCGCGAGGCAGACCTCCTCGTGCCCGTTCTGGGCCGCTATGAACAGGGGAGTGGCTTTATCCTGCAATATGGACGAGAACTTTGAATAGGGGTGTCGCTTTATCCTGCAATATAGACGAGAACTTTGAATAGGGGTGTCGCTTTATCCTGCAATATAGACGAGAACTTTGAATAGGGGTGTCGCTTTATCCTGGAATATAGACGAGAACTTTGAATAAGAAAGAAAGAAAGAAGAAAGAAATAAATTTATTGTCATTTAACAACACAATCTGCCACACAATATAACAAAGGTTAATATAATAAGGTTTTTGCTTAGTCCTGGACAGGAAAACGATAAAAATGAAATATTTCGATGAACAGAGGACTGACTTTGTCCCTAATATGGATTGCAACATTGAGAAATATGAAATATTTCGTTAAATACAAGTTTATCAATATAAATAGTGATTCGAGTCGTGCTGCGTCTACCGCTGCACGACTCGAATGAAAGCAGCGCGAGACACACTTCCTAGTGACCGTTCTGTGCCGCTATGAACAGGGGAGTGGCTTTATCCTGCAATGTAGATGGGAAGAAGAAATTCATATGTGAATAGTGTCGCTCTGTGAAGGAATATCGACCAAAACATGAAGACCGAACAATCGTTTTTTGCACACGACACATTGTTAGAATATTGGGCTAAAATTTAACATTTCTAGAAATTTTAAGTCTAAACATAATATTTATTAATTTTAGAGTAATTTAATGCCGATATATGGACGATAGCCTACAATTTGGTCAGGAAAATTAAATTATACATTCCTTCAATAATCATTTGCACAGTCGGAAATAAAAAAATGATACCTTTAATAATATTTCAACAAGGAATAAGTTCAAGTACACATTAATCATCATCATCATCATAAGAATAAATCACTCAATGTAAATACTGTATACACACCTTCATACAAGAGTTAACATTGGCTCCTCTACGTATCAACTCTTCGACGACAGGCAGATGCCCACACTGACAGGCCACGAATAAGGGAGTTCCGCCATCCTGAAATTAGGATAATTCACATCTAAAAAACTATCCTATATTCTTTCTTTTATAACCATGCGTTACCTTGCTACTTAATTACGTTAGTATTCTTTAAAATATTATAATTAAAGTGTGTGCTTACCGCAGACGGGGCATCTATAGCGGCTCCGGCGTCCAGCAGCAACCTCGCGATGTCAAGGAACCCGCCTTGAGCCGCGAAGAACAGCGCCGTCGTTCCTGTCTGATCAACACACGGCTTTAAAGTACCCTCATGTTAACTTTATGACTAATCTAACTTTATATGTACCTAAAATTAAGGAAGGCAAGCTTCGATATATAGTAAATGAAACAGGTAAAAAGGTAAGACAAGCAAAACCACAGAAATTCTTAAAATGCTGGACACTGGTTAGTTACTGTATATTTGAAGGAAAAAACTAAAGCAGTTGTTATTTTTTATTTTGTTCGGCAATAAAGTAAATAATAATGTTATTCCTATACATATATCGTGTCTGCAAATATAAAGTCCAACATCAGAAATGTTATTAAAGATTTTCCATTAAAGAATATCCGTTACGCCTAATGTTTCGGTCACATGCCTTTCTGAGTTGAGACCGCTAACTCTTGCATCCGTGTTTGCGTTGCAATCATGCACTATAATAACATCTGCACAGTTATCTTATATCCGGAGATTAACAAATCAAATAGAACAATGCAGAATTCATAAATGTTAAAAAACTGTTTTTTTTAATACGCAAAAATTGCCTTTATTAAAATAATCGATGAACAGGGTGGTTCGTACAATAAATTTTTAAACGAAGGGTTAAACCTCCTATATCGGGAAGCTATTGTAGTCGACATTGCAAAAATAGCAAAAACAAAGGGCCTTTGTTAGCGTAGTGACATTTTGCGTGTGTGAACGAACTTGAATAGCCTCATTCACCTGGAACAGGGGAGTGAGTGCTATTCATGGCGATAAACAGTGAAAGGCTAAATAGGTCGCTTATGTGAAATGTGAAGCAGTCTGATTCGTGTCATCATCTTTGCTTTTGTGACTTCGTTTTTATTTCAATTTGAATGAGACCAAAATATTTCTAGCTATTTGATCTTTAAAAGGAGACTAAAATGTTTACTTGATAATAAGCTAGATCAACTTCCACTAGGAGAATATTATGATAACCAACTCTCCATACTATCACTGAATACACAAATATGCATTAATTGCCATTTCATTAGCAAACTATTGCATGATTTTGCAAGTTTCATTGATATTGTTTTATGCACATGTCGCACAACATCGAGTCGGTCATAAATTTTAACTATTTTGCGTGTTTGCGTGGTTGCTACATTTGGTTGATATTTGATAATGATGCATAACAAAATTAGCAATAAGCAATTTTGAATATCTAGTTATGTATTATCTAATAATATTGCGCCAGTTATTGGCTGTAGAGTGTAGGTACATTCCAAATTTTGTTTATTTTAGTTGATTGACGTCAAAGTATTCGCAATTCTAATATTAAAAGAAATGCATTAATTAATTCACAGAAAAGTCATGATTTATAATATTATGTTATCAAGGCTATATGTAAGTATATGTTTAAAAAAAATGTGTAAAAGATTCGAAATATAACACAAGGCAATTATTGCTAAAGCTTATCAACGCAACGCCAAAATCCTACTATACCTACCCATATTATATTCTATTCATACAATTAATTTATCTCTAAAGAATACAAAATAGCTATGAGCAGTAACATACCGTCCTGCAACACGCGGGGTCGGCTCCCTGCGCCAGCAGTTCCTGTACGCACTCCGTGTGCCCCATCGCGGCTGACAGAATCAGCGGCGTGGTGCCGTCCTGCAAACATACATAATACTCAAAATAAACTTCATTTAACTAGACTTCAGAAGCTCTTTGGAATTATCAGGATAGATGATTGAATATCGAGCGCTTTGGAAAGTAGTTTCTACAAGGAAGAGCCGAAAATAATTTTGTGGTTGCTCTATAAAGTCACCTATTGTAAACATATAGGTATGTTAGATTATAATCTTGTAGTGTTCTTTAAAATGATGTTAAAACTTATTAAAACGCTTAAAAGGTTGTTTGGGCATTTTATTGACCAACTACTTTGACTTCAAAGAAAATGGAGTCGTTAACTACAAGATGACCCGGGGAACTTCCTATTTCCTACCACCAGGTTATACTGTGAAGCAAACAAATATACTCCATTCTACCAAGACACTTTCAAGATTTTCCGACCCAATTTGATATCCCAAAGCAGGTTGATCGATAAATAAATCACGGGAAACTCATAAAGCTAACTCGAACACATCCAATAAACGATGGCGTGATGAAACAACGGCACAATCAGTTAATGTGAAATGAACATTCGCGCCGCTCCAGCGAGCGGCTTGTTACGTGTTTGTATGTAAATGGGATCTCTGGACGCGACGCAGCGTGACTGCTTTTTCTGGATTCTCCGAACATCGTTGGTACAGGATGTGGTGGTTGCTATGCTATTGTTTTTTGTCTGAACATTAGAGTGAATAGAGCTTGTGTGAGAGAAAATTCTATCGCTGATTTTTCATCTCTTGTCTTTAATGTATTGTCTTCTCTATTCAGTGACTAGACGTTAATTTTAAATAGATAGACATAGAGTAAAATTAAAAGTAGCCTGATAAAGTTAATTTTTGGTATGGAAATGTAATGATTAAACATAGCCACATTTCTTTATAGGATGAATATGGAAAGGAAAAATTTGGGCAACCAACCATGCTGATACTTACATGCAAATACCATAAATTTTAATAAACTACGACAATAAATCTCGAATAAATTGCTACAAACATAACCGTAATTATGGTATATAACGAGATGATTAGCCGAAAAATCATGCTGAGTAATACGAAGAGATATGCAAAACATTAGCAAGAAAAACAGAAATCAGTCACGCACGTTGCTATCAAGGTTATGGTGAAATATTATGTAGGGACAAAAAGTCGATCCATCATAATGTAGACCTTTCTCCTTACGTAACCATGAGCGGCAACAACAATCTTTGATGTTTCGGCCATTATGCCTTAATCTTTGTTTGTCGTGGAACATTGAAGATTTTGGTTCTCATGAAATTTATAAAGCATAAAATACTGAATTGGTCTTGGTTTACAAGCTTATGTATAAAGAATTTGGTAGTCTTGGACTTTATTAGCTATATTGATGGTGGGAATAAAACTGTGAATCCGTTTAATTTGTTAATGTGTTTCTTAAGCAATTGTTAACAAAAAACAATGTGTTATGAGCTAGAACTGTATGTAGAGCGAGCGTTCATTTTCCGAAAGAGCGTAATGTATCTTCCTATGCTATTTGGGTCACATATGGACAAAAGTAGATTCCATGCTTTGTCAGAAATGGAATCGTCATAAACGACGAATTAAAAGTAGTTTGCATTTCTTTAATTACTATTTTATGCTTATTATTAAAATTTGCATTTAATTATAATTAATTTATGAACGAAACGGACGGATTAATGTAAATCTGGCGTTAAATTTCATTATATTATACTATGACCGTGAAATATGAGTATTTAAATAGTGTTGCGATTCATAAATACGAAGAAGTACAATGAACCTGTATTTACGTAAAGATGTTTTGTCTATTAGCAATAATTTGAAATGCGTAATAAATTCGCGATTGGAAGCGGATATCTTGAGAGTCGCTGATATTTTTTTTAAGTTTTTCACTATCAAGTATGGTAAGAATAGAAATGGCTTTTAATCGTTATTTTTTTTACCACATAGGTACTTATAATTCTTGCTTCGTGCGATCTCTAGAGAGGAGGAAATGGAGCACGAAACCTAATGCTTTACAAAAGTGTAAGATGTATACCTAGTAGAATCTTGTAAAAATGCGAGCTTACGTTCACGTTAAATAAAACTTTTTTTACAATCAATCCTAATTCTTTTGCATTTGCAGAGACTTGTGATAACGATGCTTTTCAAATATGCGTAATTTTTACTTGCGCGGTTAATTCATTCTCCTTTTCGCAAATTTAATACGTTATCGGTACATTACGAAACTTTTCACCTACAATAAGAAACCGTTTTCTCTTGATTTATTTATTGTCTTGCGTCATAAGTTCCAGAAAAACTTCAACATCACTGCCAAAACCGCAACGACTATTTTAAAGCATAATAGTACTTCACAGTACGTTATAAAGCACTCGCTACCTCGTTAACCTACAAAGCTGTAAAATGCACTAAACATTAAACATATTTCATATTTATTTTACTTGCACTTAACGTGTTAATGCAATGGAAGTTACTAGAACATTTTAAAACAACGGGATTCTAAAAATATGTGTGGTTGAAAATAGTTCAGAGAGTTCCTTCCTGAATGCTAATTGGTTTTTAAATTCAAAGGAATCTTGTCATATTGAATGCGTATGCGTCGATTGTTCTTTTCTCTCGAAAATATTAAGCTTTTTACTTTTTTACGTTCACATAACACACATAATCCCATAATCCAGATGTTCCCGCTTTAGGCATGGGAACTGGAATTTCTTTAGGGAAACTCAATATTCCTTGTATAAAGATTTTATTTTCAACACCAACGCCCCATTTGTACAAAGGTTTCTCTATGAGTAAAAAAATACATTCTACCCGGCCAATAAATAATAAATAAAAATGACAATCCATGTCGGTGCGCGCGCGATTGCTATTATAAATTAACAGGCGTAGACATAATCCTCCCCCCGGTGAAAAGCGTAGATTTTCAAGCTTGAAGGTCTTCAGAAGTGGGCAGAGGACACAGTCGAACCAAAGGTCTTCGAACGCAGCCTCTTGTAGTTTCGACGTCCGCAACTCGACAAACGCCGTCTGTTCCATGGAACAATCGAAAGATACGCCCCATGCGCCAACAAAGTGGTGGAGAATTATCCTCTTGAAGCAGTACGAGGTCTCCGACATTTATTTTTGATTTGTCAACCTTCCATTTGGTTCGTAGTTGCATTTCTGAGATATACTCTTTCTGCCATCTCTTCCAGAAGTGTTGGCGAATTTGTTCAAGTCTGCCATATCTATCCAGGGAGCTCTCTTTAGCGTTATCCAACGAAGGAGCCGGCAGTGCATTCAATGGTCTTCCGATTAAGAAGTGCCCTGGGGACAAGGAAAGGAAGTCATTGGGGGAAGATGACATGGGACACAGAGGACGGCTATTGAGAATGGCCTCCACTTGAGCAAACAATGTCGAAAGTTCCTCAAATGTGAGATGAGTATTGCCCATGACTCGCTTTATATGATGTTTAGCGGACTTAACACCGGCCTCCCATATTCCACCAAAGTGAGGAGCGTAAGCGGGGATAAAAGAAAATTTTATTCCCTCCTGAGCAGCAAACTCAGACAGAGGATCTTGATTAGCCTTTAGAAAACTACTTAATTCTTTCGCGGCAGCTACAAAATTTTTACCGTTGTCAGAAAATATTTCGGTTGGCTTTCCACGGCGTGCCACAAATCTGCGAAGTGTCATAATATAAGCATCTTTTGTCAAATCAGACACGACCTCTAAGTGAATGCATTTGAAACGCAGACACACAAACAAACATAAGTAGCACTTAACTACTCTAGCACCGCGTCCTTTACGATTAAGAATGAAGAAAGGGCCCGCATAGTCCACTCCAACAGACTTGAAGGGAAAGTCAACGTTGACGCGATTTGAAGGTAAGTCAGCCATTTTTGGATTATAGGTCTGACCACGAAGACGAGTGCAGGTAACGCAGTTTTTGACAACGCGCCTAGCTAGTTTTCTGCCATTTACAGGCCAAACTGACTCGCGGATAATCGACAACAGAAGTTGCGGTCCTGCATGCATAGATCGAACGTGTTCGCGTTCAAAAAGAAGCTTCGTCACATGATGAGTTGAATCTAGAAGAATGGGATGCTTCTTTTCAAATTTATATTCAGATGAACCGAGCCTGCCACCGACTCTTATGAGATTCGCCTGATGATCAAAAAATGGAGACAACGATAAAATATTTGATTTTGGGCTTAAAGGTTTACCATTTGACAACTTATCAAATTCAGAATTAAAAGTTTGTTTTTGGGACAGCGTGCAAATAAAATTAAAAGAATTATTTAATTCGTCAATTGATAAAATGCCTTTAAGTTTATTATTTTTATTTTGTTTTTTAGAGTTGTGTAAAAATCGTAAAATATAACTAAAAGTTCTTTGAAGTTTTGTAAATTTAGAATATTTTTTAAAATCAAAATTTATTTCAGATTCGACGGTTGTATGGACCTTGACTTCAGGTAAGTCTTCTTCGTATTTTTGTTAAGTTGAGGCCATAAGCGCATTCAGATGCATCGCTAAACGAATGCAATTCGATGATTTTGGTGAATCACAATAAACTCTACGAGAAATATCGAATTTTGAAAGAAATTTTAGATTATCTACAATGTCCAACCAGTCATTTTTGATATCCTGCGACACAGGTTCATCCCACCAAACACCCTTGAGCCACAATTTTTGGAGCAACATCTTTGGTTGAATAATACACGGGCTCAAAAGACCTAAAGGATCGAAGATTCGAAATGAACTTGAGAGGATATGTCTCTTTGTGATTTTGTCACTATGAAGTGGAATTTCGATTGGAAAATTGAAGGCATCCTTCGATGGATCCCAACAAAGTCCGAGAGTGCTCGACGACTCACTGATTGTTAAATGTTCTGTATTACTTTCGTGTAAATTTTGAAATAAGTTTTTTGAATTAGTTTTGTACTTTCGTAGAAGAAAACAAGCTGAATTTAGAGCGTTTGAAACTGAATTTTGAATGTATTTAAGTTGATCTTCATCATCACAGCCGGTGATTAGATATTATTTCGTCTAAATCTTTTCTCAAGATTTAGGAATCGTTTTTTAGCTTGAGAGTATGAATCGCCGAGGCAGTCAGGTGAGTCCTTTTGGGGTAACTTCACACAGAATCTGCCGCTTTCTAAGCGAGTGGCGGTATTTAGAAAGTGTTTTTCGCATGCTATGTCATTTTGACTTCGAACAGTTTTTTGGGGTAGCTCTTCAAGCTCCCAGAATTTTGTGAGAATTTTGTGAATTTCGTTAGAAGTAGAGTTTGTAATTATGGCATGATTGCAATGAATTTCGTTACTACGAGAATTATTAATTGGGCCAGCTATTAACCAGCCGAATTTAGAATTTTGCAATTTAGGATTATTAGGACCTAAAGAAAGCTGTTCGCTTTCTAGAATGTCCCAGAAGATATCTGCTCCAATTAAAACTTCAATCGGAGCTGGCTTGTAGAACTCAGGGTCCGCCAAAATAAAAGAGTTAGGTATTTTGAGACCTTGAATGTCAACTGGGGTCTTAGGTAAGCGGCCCGTCAATTCGTTGAGAACAAGACATGAAAGAGTAACGCTGTAGTTGCTATTTAGAGATTTTAATTGAGTGAGACAGCTTTCTTGCACTGTATTAGAAGAATTATTGCCAATGCCAATGACATTCATTGCCTGCAATGGGCAAGTTCTTAATGACATTCTTCGTTGCAGGGATTTAGTGACAAATGAAGACTGGCTGCCACAATCCAAGAGAGCACGAACCTTTTCTACTTGCTTATTAATAGGGTTAAAAACTTCTATCAATGCTGTAGATAGGAGAACATGTTTGGACATTTGTCTAGAAAATGCTGCTACAGATTCGTTTGGTTCAACTTGTTCATCTGTGCTGAAGTTGGCAGTGACGTCATCATTAGAATTATGAAGAAGAGTGTTGTGTTTTTGCTGGCATTGTCGACATGAACCCATGCGGCAGTCACTGACAGGATGCCCTTGTCTGAGGCAATTTCGACATAATTTGTATTTATTTACATACGACAGCCTATCTTGAATGTTTTTAGACTTAAATGTAGGACAGTCATAAATTCTGTGATTTTCGTTACAAATTATGCAAAGATAAACGTTTAATTTATTTTGATTAGATGTAGAAAATGAATTAGTATTTCTATTTGTATTAAATTTATTATTTTTTTGTGAATTTAGTTGTGAGGGACGTGACGTGAATTGTGATTTAGAATTATTTTGGGATTCATTATTAGTGCCAATCTTATTGCGATTTAAAGATTCTAACACATCTGCACGGTCGATTAAAAATCTTTGAAATTGTTGCAAAGTTGGAATGTCATCAATAGTATTTCGATACTCTTCCCATTTAACAAGAGTACATTTGTCCAATTTAGAAGTCAAAGTAAATATTATAAGTACATCCCAATAGTCAGTAGGCTGACCCAGGCTAGACAAGGCGCGCAGATTTTTTGTAACATGATCGACTAAAAAACGTAGTGACTTGTCTGACTCACGAGTTAAAGATTGAATATTAAGTAAAGAATCTAAGTGATGATCAACAAGAAGCCTTTTGTTATTATATCTGTCGCAAAGTAGCGTCCAGGCTGCCTGGTAGTTTGCTGTTGACACTTCGAGATTAGAGACAATCCGTGCCGCATCACCCTCAAGGTAAGAAATTAAATAATGAAATTTATGTATATCAGTAATATTTTTGTTTTTATGAACTAAATTTGAAAATGTATCGCGGAACTCTAGCCAACGGAAGTATGAACCATCAAACTTTGAGATTTCGATTCGTGGTAATTTAACATTTGAGTCTTGATGGAAAGAGTCTTCATTGCCCATCGATTTCCTACGATTTTCGTTGTCATTAAATAAATTATCATACTGTTTAATCATTATTTTAGCAGAAGCAATACCTTGGACGAAATCGTTCTCAATGTCGTCTCTTTCATCAATCTCAGAATCTATATTTTCAGAATTAAGAACCTCAATCTCAGTCTGCAACACATCAAACTTTGTTGACAATGCTTCAAATTTGCTAAGTTTCAATTTAAATTCAGCCATTAATAGTTCATCCATTGAAGTGGACTCGCTAATTCTGTCCAAATAATTTTTAAATTTTGTAATTTGGCCCTTAATAGCAGACCTTTTTGAATATAAATCTCTTAATAACTTTGGATTAGGTTCCGTAGACATTTTGTAAAATAGTTTGATTGAATATTGTTATGAAATTAAAATTTAATTGTATGTAATTATTTTGAAATTATGTAATTATTTTTCGATTAATTTATTATTTAAATGCACGTCAACAAGCTTGATAAAATTATGGAAGAAATAAAATGCTTATCTCACGCTCCTCGCCCGGTGGAACCTGCCGCTGGTAGCCGGGCTGCTGCTCACACGCAGCTGCTTCGCAGAAGATCGTGCAAGCGATATTTAGTCGCCTGAGAATACGGCTCCTGAAATTATTCGGCGAAGTCGAGTTTATAAGCGAGAAGGGCTAAGATATTCGAGATTGTTGTAAACAAAAAATGATATTAATTTGGAACAAATGAATTACGATTTACATGCCAATCCCGCAAGGGAATCTGGCGTGAAGAAATGATAATAGGTATTGATAAACCAATATTACTATAATTTAAATTGTTTTACACAAATGGAAGCGAAATAATAGGTAATTTTTGGATAATTATGAACGTGAATTTTATGTTATAAGGTTAGGTTTAGGAATGTGTTAAGGATTTGCACTTAACTTGGTACTATGAGCTGCACTCCGGCACGACACTTTAGCTGTATCGTTGTTCAGACGAGCAGGTTATCCTTTTCGACAGGAATCAGTCCCAAATTGAAGTCGTCAATTCCAGAAACAATGTTGCGTAGATGTGTAGACAATTTATCGCAATTAATTCGTATTTTGCGGTGAAATCCGTTTTCGTCCTGTCACGGTCGCCAAATTGTTCCCGCTTTAGGCATGGGAACTGGAATTTCTTTAGGGAAACTCAATATTCCTTGTATAAAGATTTTATTTTCAACACCAACGCCCCATTTGTACAAAGGTTTCTCTATGAGTAAAAAAATACATTCTACCCGGCCAATAAATAATAAATAAAAATGACAATCCATGTCGGTGCGCGCGCGATTGCTATTATAAATTAACAGGCGTAGACACCAGACAAATACAAAATCTTCCTAACTTTCTATACCTGTATACTTGGCCTGTATACGATAACTGTAGGTATATTATATCAACGTGTAATATATAATACGTTATCGCTTTTACCTTGCATTTCCAATTTTCCAGATTCTTCAAGCATATAATATAGTGCATTTATAGGGGAATTCTGGATGTGGGGTAATTCGGAAAATTGTGAATACTACTTCAGAGCATCGTTTTATTATGAGTATCATGAAGGTATTGTATGAAAATTAACGGGTTTGATGGTAATAACATTCATATTGGTTTAATCAATAGTTACGTTTAAATTTAACACTGCAGCCTATTGCATTTACCCGTCATCCGGAATTACCCTAATGCACTTACAAATATTTAAATAATTTATTTGGATAAATCGACACTTCAAACACAAACTTTACATATACTTGCGATTCTCGATACAAATTTCGCAAGCGTCTAATGAATGCCACACGTGTTCAATTTACATACCGGACCTGTGACTTTCGAGTTATCCGCTCCGATTTATATTGTTTTTCGACGAATTTGATTTGACCAATGTTGCAGGACTAGTTATTTTTTGAGTGAAGTTGGTATAGAAAGCGTTATGGAATAAAACAAGAATAAACCTGTACTTTCATAATATACTCGTCTATGTGTCATATGTGGTTAAGCCATTTTTTAACGATTTCCGCTCATTTATCACTGCAGAGTAGCACTTAGAGTAGCACGTTATTTTAATGGTCCAGATTTTTAAAATATGTCTTCTTTTTTCTTTTGTCTCTGTATTTTGTAAGTACATACGTAAACGTTTATTTAATACAAGTATTGATATGTAAGAAGAATAGAAATTCACCGCTTTATATAAATCAAGGCAGCACGACTGAGTGTAAGCCGATTAATGATCGTTATTTTTACCCTATTTAAGCATGCATGTAAGAATTATGCTGCATTTTTATTCATTTCTATCGTACTATCGAGTTACATGCCGATTCTTTTCTGTGGAAGCTATCTTCCAAATCGTTGGTAGTTTAAAAACATGACTATTCATAATTATTAAACCCATAAAAGTATACATAAATGCAAAAGGGTAAAGTATCAACTGTTTTTTATTTATTTTATATAAGCTTAAATAATAATACACTTACCCGATCTCTGGAGTCAATATGCACTTTGCCGGTATCCAATAGTTGTCTGAGCCTGTCACAGTCTCCGCGCAGCGCTGCGAGATGAAACTGTACGTCTGTCCGAGATTCTTTCTGAAAAAAATTATATTTTTATGAGTTCTAGTAACTTCTAGTAATTACAATATGTAGTGACCACGTAGTGACCGCCTCCTTGGTGAAGTGGTTAACGCCTGAGCGTAGAAACGAGGGGATCTCGCTTCGATTCCCGGTAGCGTCGTAAGAAATGTCTTGGTCTGGTAGATACAGAAGGCTATTCATCTACTTGTTCGTAAAGAAAATCGATCAGTGAAATAGATATGGATATGACGTGGCCATATCGTAGATTTGCTCATTTCATGAAATGGCCAACATAGTTTGATCAGATCGTTAAATCGTCAACGTTTCACGATTTGGTCATCGACATTTTGCCAGATCGTATAAAATATCTTAGAGAGTCCATAAAACATTAAAAAATTCAGAATATTTTAAGAACTTGTTTATTGTCATTTAAGTTAGTGCCGCGGTAGCGCCGGCGAATACCAGAAGCGAATGGTTTTTTCAATAGAAAACAGTTAGGTTAGGTTAGGTTAGACTTTAATAAACAACGCACGAGCCGAGCGAGCAAAGCGAGCGTGCCGCGGCAGCGGCCGGCGAGTGCCAGAAGCGAATCGCTTTTTAAAAAAGAAACAAAAATGGTCGCATTTCGTGAAATGGCCATCCACGTTTGGCCAGATCGACGATCTGGCCAAATGTGGATGACCAAATCGTGAAACGTTGACGATTTAATGATCTGGCCAAACTAAATTGGCCATTTCATGAAATGAGCAAATCTACGATATGGCAACGACAGATACACCACTAGGGGACACGGGACTTCAGCCATAAACTGTTACTATATATTAGTGTTACTATATATTTCTTTGAGATTTCTAGTAAATTCTAATTATAAGCAGTAGTTGCAGTATTTAATTGAAGAAATAGGCCTTGATTGGCAATATACACGTGTTCAGCGCTTACGATAGGCATTGGTTATTTTTAGAAAAATCTATAGTAAGTTTTATATAACAAGAATCTATTATGTCATTGACAAGAAACAGACCTATAGTAGGTACTCATTATTTCGAGTTAACCCAATTTTCTTCGCTAGCCTGACTCTATATTCTCTTTTATGTCATTTAAAATTTTAGGCCCATTCTTACACATTATTTATTCGGAAAGTACGTTCACACTTGCATAATAAAAGCAAGTTATTACAAACTTTTATTACAACTGTATCCTTATGTTAATTTTAGAAGCCTATACAATGTCACCTGGTTACAAGGACAATCAAAAGAACGTTATATTCTAGCATACAGGTAAAAATAGTTTTACATGCAAACTATAGCTCTAATCCCTTGATACTCATAATGCTATAATAATACAAATAACTTGTATAGAGATTAGAGAATATTTTCAATAAATCATAACCACAGGTCATTTAAAAAGTGAAGTCCCGTAGTGGGCTAGGGGGCAGATGCATTATTCATACATCTGTTTCACTGATCGATTTTTCTTTAGGGACAAGTAGGTGATCAGTCTTCTGTGTCCTGCCAGACCGAGACATTTTTTTTTCGTCTCCACCGGGAATCGAACCCAGGACCCCTCGGTTCTACGCTCACGCGTCAACCACTGTACCGAGGAGGCGGTCAGTTACAGGTCATTTAATACGTCAGCTCTATAATGCCATATTCCGAGTCATACACTGACATAGTGTTCGCGTCAGTGGAATTGTTATCAACGGTATATGTAACTGTTGTTGTGATCGTACTTATGTTATGTAAAACTATATTCAATGTACATGTGATAAAGATTATAAATATAGTTTATTAACGCAAAGTTAGATAACGGATGCGTGAATGAATGTTGCGAATTGTGTACGAGATTTGAATTATGACAACTAATTAAAATATTCACGAAATTAAAAACATACATTGAATTGACAGAAGTGGAGCAGTATCCAATGTTAAACTGAAGATATAGGTAGGTAAAAATAAATAGAAAAAAAAATTGTTTAGAGACCACGATTTCTAGATCATCATAAATCACGTCATATTTTTCAATGTTACCGTACACTAAATTTTAAAATCCAGGAGGTCAATACACGTTAGAAAAAATGACTAGTAACCTTGCAAATAAACAAATTAATGACGATAATCGTCAAATAAATAGCAGGTAATAAACATCGTACCTGCAACGTGTGTGCTAATTTAATTCAGCCTGCTGCGAAGTCGTTATGTTGATGGCATTTATAACCGTGAGACTGTGATTTATCTTGTTTGTTTCAAGGAAATAATCATTATTACTTCTGAGAATTAATAAACTTTTTATGTGTTTTAAGTGAATTTAATGATGGAATTCGTTTCTAAGCTCGTTTCCTCTCCTATCAAGATGACCCGGGACGACATACCCACTTTGTGTCATAATAAGGTCCGTTAGAATTTTCGGAAGGACGTTTTAAATTTTCACTTATAATACCACAAGAGCTTCAAAATTATCGGGTATTTTCCGATAGGTTCGTTGCAAACAAATGAAGGAGTCAAGTTTTTAGTCAAGGTTAAAAAATCACGAGCGCGAAGCGCGAGTGATTTTTCCTGAAAAACTTGACGACTTTATTTGTTTGCAGGGAACCTTGAGGGAAATGCCAGATAATTTTGAAGCTCGTGTGGTATTCGGGAGATTATTTTTCCGTCCCAAATGTCGGCCAATAATTTCACAATTGAATTGAACCTGTCAGTTTGACGTCAACGACCAGAGAAAATTTTCAAAAAATTATCAGTATAATACCATGTAGGTTGTACCACGTGACGTCGAATGGTGCAATTCTATTGGTCGATATTTGGGTCGGAAAAATAATCTGTTTTAATCTGACAAATTATCTGATCCTTCCACTTTATACGATTACAGTTGATTTAAATTGAGCTTGAATTCCCGTTCATATATAATTACGTCCACAAATCATCAGCTCAATATAAATTAGATATAAATTAGAAGATACTAAAGACAGCAATTACCTGTATCTATAAAATAAACAAATAATCATAAAATGATTAATTAACTTCTACAGTTAATACTTTAATGGAGTTAGAAATATTGAAATTGCATTGAAAAATGGTCCAGTGAAGGATTTATATATCTTATCTTATCCATTGTGATTCAGAGGAGCGTATTTTAAAATTTGAAGACATTTTCGTAGGAATTAAAAAGAAAGAAAGACACAATACAATCAAAATAGTAATAAGTAAATATGGATTAATGATACCAATAAACCCGCAAATGATGTCTTTGTACGTGAAGCAACAGTAAACACATTTACACACACATAAAAGCAATCATAATAGTGAAGTCGTTTCTTATAGAACTATAATTTGTGCTTTCAATGGAGACAGCAGAATTATAGCGTCTGGCTGGATCGTTTAACGTAATGACCAATCATTTAGACGGACATACAAATTAAAACTGTCTTGTTTGTCTGCTGTGCTATAGATACTAGAAGAATTTAATATGGGAACGGCTGGAACTTATCATTGATTGAGTGGTACATAAATGGATACAAGTCTTATGATACGGGCAAAGCCTGTATTGATTGCTTTAATCCAGGACAAATATAAATTATGTACATGTATATCTCCATATAAGCAGTGTTAAAAATGAACAATAATGTTAACTTTTCCATTATATAATATTTTGTTACTGGATGTTTACAACGCGCTCGGATACGATTCAATCTATCTCAGTTTATTATGTAAAAACGCTAAATTTGAAGAAGAGATCGAAACTTAATTAAAGATCTTACTAAAATCATTGGACTAAATCTCTCTTGGAAAAGTTTTATAAGTTAAGCCAAGCTCAGTTGATTAGCGAAATTCCCTAAAAGTTTCGTTTCTCTCGTGTTTGGAATTAATACTCTGAATCCATTTATCTCGTTTTCACACTAACGAGAGAACAGAACTTTGTAGAAAAATAGGAATATTCAAAAAGGTTATTCTTAGTAGCAGAGATAGATCTTCAATAATAACGAGGCACTAGTTTTGGATTTAAAATGAAATGACACATAAACTAAAGATTTAGAAGACTCTATAATAGGGTAATAAATAAAACTTAGATTTACGCCTCTGAAAAGCTTAGGAGCACTACAATAAATTGTAATTTAGCTTTTCGAGAGCTGTTCTACTATAATCCGATACTTGTTTTGGGTAGCCGCTAGCATTTTAACGTTTCTAACATTTATGTTCTAATATTTATTTTAGAAGACATTGTTTATCAATGGTATTATTATACCTTATTAGAGATGAGTCAAAACTAAAATATAATTATAGAATCGTAAGTTGTGGAAAGTTTGTTTAAATTGTTTATTGAAAAAAAAAAACTAACAAAAAACAACTAGTATATTATTAAAATTCAGTATTCATAATCAATATTCATTATGGAAAGCATAATTCCAAAATAAGACGTCGCAAAAGTTTTCGCTTGTTGCATCCTCTTGACACTGATTTCTGTAGAAGGCTCATAAATAGAGATGACTGTTTTGCTGTTTTCGTTTTTGTCAGTTTCAGCTTTTTTGGCATCACTATCTTGTATTTTTATGAATTATTCAATAGGTTTATTAATATAAAAATATTCTGGTTGTGATTTCTGGTATATTAATATTTCGGGATCTGTCTTGTAGGTACTATCTTAACTTGCAATTAGATATTTAGTACGAAATATAAGTAGGACAACTCCGCCAAAGCTTATCCTAAAAAAAACAAATATTATATTTTACATTCTTCCAGATAAAAAATTGACACTTGCTCTATATTTTATAGTCATGAAAAAAAAATGAATTGCTCTTGGCAACGAGCAGCAATAAAACAATGTTTGAAGACAGTTACTATATATAGACAGCTACGAAGCATAATACTTAATTCTTACTTAATTAAAGAAAATATTAAATATGTATAACAGTTTTAGTATAACTTTTTCCTCTCCAAAAAATTGTTGCGCTAGTAGCCTTTTCAAAAAGATGCTTTTAAAAATGCCAGATTAGAAAAGGACAGGTGAATGATTATTAAGTGGCCAAGTAGACAATTCTCATTTTTATACAAAAAAAATTAAAATGTAGTAAAACTGTAAAGGTCAACGTAAATAACAACCGAGTTCGTTAAGGTGATTGCTACGATCTGTTCCCAGCCAATGTCCCGCTAGATGGCGCTGAATTCTACATTTCTAGTTTATTTGAGTTTTTGCGTAATTGGAAAACCTTAAAGTCGTAGGAATAGTCATGGCGGTTACTAAATATTATATTTTATTGAAATATGTCATATCATTGCCTTAAAATCCACCCAATTCGGTAAAAAATTGCGTTATAACATCTGTCATTGCATACAGGGTCGTTTACACACACAGACGTATACAAAAATGATAAAGATTTAACTCTAGATGGCGTGAATCGTGAAACACAGACGTATACAAAAATGATAAAGATTTAACTCTAGATGGCGTGAATCTAAAACAAGTTTTCCATTTTTCTGTATGGGTAGACAAAACTTAAAAACGCCACCTGCTACGGTTTATATTATGAACGATTAGCTTTCCGCCCGCATTTAAAAAAAAACCCGCATAGTTCCCGTTCCCGTGGGATTTCCGGGATAAAACCTATTCAATGTGTCCAAGTTACGTTCTATATGTGTGCTCAATTTCATTGTAATCGGTTCAGTAGTATTTGCGTGAAACACACACATACACATCCTCACAAACTTTCGCATTAGTAGGAAGTAGGATTGTTATAAAAATAAAAGTTATATTTGTTGGTGTAAGTAAACTATTTTATTGTAATTTTGGGAAATAAATAATGTCAAAATTGATTACAATAAAAAGCAGTTTTATTTTATTACATTACACTATTGTTTTTTTTATCAAAACATGTATTTGAAGTAGCATATATGATATTATGCTGATCCAAGCATTTTCACTCAAAACTAATATCACTAATGATTTGTAAAAGTAAATTATTTCAATATACATTTCATAACCAACAAGTAAGAATAATTATTCATACAACAACAAATCAAAAACACTATTTACTATGGAAAAAAAACCAGGAAGGTGAAAAACATATTTACGATTTCGATGCACTCGACTTTTAGTAAAATAATAGGTAAAAATATTATTTGACTGGTTGATTTCACCCAGTGCAGAGGCCAGAGGCGGCTCGTGACAAAATTGTATGGGTGTTCACTTGAAATAAAACAACGAAAATACAATAGCGTAGCGGGATAATTTATTACAAAAAAAAATGAGCACCACATTTTATAAATGTCTATAACACTAAAAATTACAAAGTACAGGCTATTTCAAAACGAATTCAATGATTATCAATAATTAGTAAATCACCGAATTTGCATTCGCGAGCGTACCTACGCGTAGGTATCCATAGTGTTTGAAAGGAATGGCAACGTCGCGCGCAATTGCTGCTGTCATGCGATGCGGCAACGTTGCGTGAGACTCAAAACGCTACCTGCTACGGTATGAACGATTGTTATAAAAATAAAAGTTATACATATTTGTTGGCGTAAACTATTTTATTCATCATTAATTTTGGAAAATAAATAATGTCAAAATTGATTACAATAAAACGCAGTTTTATTTTATTACATTACAGGTAAATTAGCTTGGAGAAATTTTTGCGTTTGTAGTAGTGTATGGTCAGCAAATAAAAAAAAAACAACATTTTATTTTTAGTTTTTATTCAAGTATATAATATTAGTATTATTAATATTTTATTAGTTCCAAACATTACAAGCAGTGCCGATTTTTACTTCAGTGAAGACGTGTATGAATTAGGTGTTCTCCGGCCAAAAATGTAAACCACGGTAAAAGTGAAACTGTTCGAACGGTTCCGAACACTGCTTTGTGTAGCGCATGTCGCGTGACGGTCGGCTGCCGAGTAGGTATACCTACTCGGCAGCCGCGATACACGCGACATGCGCTACACAGACCAAAAAGTTTGAGACGATGTAATAAAAGTTTCACTTTAATAACAAACAATAACAACAATAACAAACAATAACAACAATCAACAAATACAAAATTTAACAATTAAACTACGTAATAATTATAATTTTCGAATGAAATGTGTGCTTTATGTTCTAACGGTACCAAGCGCAGCGACTGACGCCGGACTGCACGAGGCACCTGCGGACAGCGTAAACTGGTTTATTCTGGTTTTGTGCGTGTTTCCACTTTCCACTATCAAGTGACGATTTATTTATTTGTTTTGTTTCGTAATTATTATGGTCAAATATTAATTACGAAACAAATTATTATGAACAAGATATTTTATTGTTTCACGGTATTCGCCTTGTCATTGGCTCAAGGACGTAAAATTGAATGATATATTATTTTTTTTATAAAGTCAAAACCATTTTCTTTAAAACATAAATCAGAGTATTGCTAGGGATAAGTATAAAATTAAATAGTAATGTTAGGATATCGAAACATTTTTGTATAGGCTAGAACGATATAATGGAAACGCGCTCTAAGATCTGAGTAATATACACACCACTACATATGCAAAAATTTCTCGAGACTAATTTCACTGTACACTATTGTTTTTTTTTATCAAAACATGTATGTATTTGAGTAGTTAGCAGCATATAATATTCTGAATTTCTGATCCATGCCTATTCACTCAAAACTAATAACACTAATGATTTGTAACAGTAAATTATTTCAATAGGTATTTGAACATTTCATAACCAACAAGTAAGAATAATTCGTATACAAGATACAATAACAAATCTAATACACTATTTATTATTTTAATATATTTCATTATGTGAAAATAACCAGGAAGGTGAAAAACATATTTACGAAAACAAAGTAACATATGGTTTTGCTATTAGCTATCAGGAAAAAAAATCGTATTGGAACAAAAGAAGGATTGTAACTGAATTAGGTAATTAGGTATGTTTGTTTCTGGGTGCACCGTTTTCGACGACGCGACGGCCGACGCGTGACGTAAACGGAGTAGGTACCTACTTTGCTAAAACAAACTAAGTAATAAAATTGTGTGTCTGTCTGAAAATTCGCTAAAGCATATTTTACCAATGTTTGCAAGTTTGTGATTACTTTGATAGTTTATCGATTTATAATAATTGTATACTTATAATTATCATTGTTTAAAAATATTCAAACACAATATGATATAGGTACTGATTTATCACTGGTTTCAGTGATGAACTGATGAGTCAATGTTAGCCACTATACTTTCGTCATACGTGTGTATGATTGATGTGATTTGCAACGTGGTGATATTTCAGAAAAATCACGGGTCAAATTGTCCCACCGAAAATATAACTGCGTTATAAGAATAACTATACCTACGATAAATTATACATAATACAATATAGTCTCAAATGCATACTAGTGAAATATTTTATTTGAATCAATAAAATAAAAAAAATAAAAAATAATAATAATACAAAAATAAATTAACAACACAAGAAAATCCGCGCGCAAATCATAGCGCGTGACAATGAAATCAAGAACTTTCGAGCCGACGCGGACGACGAAGGAGCCTAACAAAAGTACCTACAATCATAGGCGGCTCGTGATAAAATTGTATGGCCGTGTTCACTTGAAATAAAACAACGAAAATAGGTACCTACAATAGCGTTAGCAGTACAAAAAAAATGAACACCACAATGTCTATTTATACACTAAAAATTATAGAGTATTTCAAAACGAATTCAATTATTATTTAGCAATAATTAGAAAATCCCCGAATTTGCATTCGTGATCGTATTCATAGTGTTTGTCTACACTAATATTATAAAGAGGAAAACTTTGTTTGTTTGTTTGATTGTAATGAATAGGCTCATAAACTACTGGACATTTTACCAATGTTTGCAAGTTTGTGATTACTTTGATAGTTTACCGATTTATAATAATTGTATACTTATATCATTGTTTAAAAATATTCAAACACAATATTATATAGGTACTGATTTATCACTGGTTTCAGTGATGAACTGATGAGTCAATGTTAGCCACAATACTAATCACTTTCGTCATACATGTGTATGAACTATGATTGATGTGATTTGCAATGTGGTGAAATTTCATAAAAATCACGGGCCAATTTTTTGTTTTGAATCACACCCAAAATACATATATTACTAATTGCGTTATTAGAATAATTAATTACTATACCCACGATCAATTATTACAATTTACAATATAGTCTCAAATGCATACTAGAGAAATATTGCAATTTGAATCAATTAAAATGCATAGCATACAAAAATAAATTCACAACACAAGAAATTCCGCGCGCAAATCATAGCGCGTGTCAATGAAATCAAGAATGTAATTTTATATCAAGCCGACGACGACGCCGAACTAAAGTACCTACAGTACCATTTACCTTCAGTGTACAATACAGTTTACAGACCTACGACGGACGAACAATAATGAGTAATAAATTGTTTACAAAAAAAAACATAGTTTCTAAGGTCATTAGTTTTATTTTATTTTATTGTTATTTTCTTTGAACGATTGGAAATGAAATTACTCAATTATTACACATAGAACTTTGATTTATTAGAATTATGCGAATTATGTATAAGATAACGAACGCGAATGCACGACATCTAGCGCGTCAATGTCTAAACATCGCCATTCGTTTAGACATTGACGCGCTAGATGTCGTGCTTTATGTCGTGTTTCGCTTGGCAAAAGTCACGCACACTACTGTAGAAGTGTCAAATTTTGCCGGTATTTCACTGTTGTTTTTCTAAGTAAATAATGTAAGTTATTGATTAAAAAGGTCGAACGCGGACACATTTCATTGTAGAGAAGTGATAAAATGATTAGTTTTAAAGAAATAGTGTCTGTGTTAAGTGTTTAGTCGTCATCAAAAATGTATGGAGGGACGGTCGGAACATCCACCTTAAATTACGCGTTCGATGTCGATTGAAAAATATAAATCTAGCCTATAAATTGTACAACCATATTCTAACGATACCCCTTCTAAAGTTTTAGATAAATACACAAACATAGATACGACCCTGAAAAACAATTTCAGAACACATCCGGAAGTCATTACCACAAATAATGAGTCAGTCCCTCGCTTACCTTTCGCAATACCCACAGGTAATTCTGATGCAAATGCATTAGCAAATGTAACTTTCGTCTGAGTCACTTGACCCCGCGATCCTTGCAGGAATATATCGCACAGGAGCGGCAAACCGGTTGCTGTGATGCTAACTAGGGTTATTGTACTTTATTATGCAATGATCAGCCTGGAGGAGTATGAAAATTATGTTTAAATCTATGAGAATACAGGTACGAGCAATTCTTTAAGATATACAGAATACGCTATGCCTAACGAAATTGACAATCTGTTATTTATTCACATCAAAAATACACCTTACATATAATAAGATAGTATACTACTTGTAGCCAAAAAGTGAAATATGGACTAGTTTATTTTATATAATAATAAATCTCTAGATATATGGTACCGATCACTGTTTTACCGAAACAATAACTGGTCAAAATCAAAAAATATCCAGTCTGTTTATAATCTATGATCCAGCGGCTACAAAATTTTATTATTAAAACTTCATAAAATACTACAAAAAATATGCACGCTGATACACGCGTCTAATTGCATTTCACGGTATAAAAATGATTGATAGCATGAATGAACGAAAAAGGTATTTATGCTATAAAATAAATATCGTACGTAGTATGATATACCAAAAGGACAAAAGGATGCTTATGTAAAACCTGATGCATTAAATAATGTAAGAATTAAAATAGATGTTTAAACTCAAACATTTATTTATTCAATTAGACTTCTTCTGGAAGCACTTTTGAAACGTCATTACATATTTTTAACATTTACCACCGGTTCGGAAAGCAGTATCTACAGAGAAGAACCGGCAAGAAACTCCATAGTTGCTCTTTTAAATCATGTCAGTTTTACAATTAAATTTTACAAAATACATAATAATATGTAACATCATATATTATAATAATATGCCAAAGAACTCATGTCCTGTGGTTTTTACGCGACAACCCTCCATGGGTTTTTATCGTCCATATATTCCTTAATATAGTAGTAGGCTCTCTGAACTAGTACATTTTTTATATAAGTTTTAAATTTAGAACTACACGAGTAGATGAAGTCATCATAGAAGTTGAAGTCGACAACAGTGACAAAAGCAATGATTGATGGTAACCATAACATGCTTTCACTGCTTTTAGACGTCTTAATTTGTGGTTCCATTCTCCATTTACGTAACCATGATGTATTGGTCTGTCAAATCAACGTCTACTTACCAGCTTGCTTTTAAAAGAATGAGTAACAATGCTTTCAATTTTTCTTATTAGTGGCAGCAGAGTTTAAGTTATCGTTTTTTTTTTTGGAAAGCACAAGAGCGCTTTCGTCCTGTATTAAATTTGTGGTGGGTGCAATGTCTTTGTGTCCTACTTCTCTTAGTATCCTAATCCTAAAACTTTTAGTTACTTTATCCGGAAATCACTTCTTCTAACACACACACCAAATTGAAAGGAAACTATAACGCTAAAAAAATCGTATCATTAGATTTGATTACTATCATTCAATTATTTCTATAGAACTAATACAACACCACGTAATCAGTAGAAAGGGAACGCCAAAATAACCATAATAGTTCATAATAATCTACGTAATTAAAACAATGGTCAGTTCGCACCTACACAAGACAATGAACGCCTGACCCACATCTCGTAATAGCGAATTAAGATTACGATTACACTCGTTACGCAACCGCAAGAGTAGATCGCGATTATTCACTAATCAACTTCATAGATGTTGAGATAGGTGAGACGGAAATTACACCGGTTAGTGAAGTTCAGGAAGAACTGGTTAAAAACTTCCAGGAACAAAAATGTTCTTATTTAAAAGGTACCTACTGGATTTTTTTCCAAAAGGCATTTTACAGGAAGAAAAGTAGGGATATCAACAAATTAGTAGTAAATGCTTCGACTAATTGTTTGTATGCTGTCAAATTTGCGCAAATTAGCGAATAGCGTGGTTTCTTCCTTCTTCCCTGATTTGAGCGTGTCCCAATCTAGCGTGCTACCTCTCAAACATGGACAAGGAAACGTCGATAGATCAGTATGACGTGACAATTATTAAGATTTCCCGGTGCCGTATAAATAATTTGATACGAAACTTTCTATATAATCTTCCATATTAGTTGGGCAATGATATTGTAAGCAAATATTTGCACGCGACCGTGTCGTTGGAGAAAGTTGTCTTTTGACACCGATTGCACTCCTTTACGAGCATATTGATTAAAGATATCCTTTTTAATTTTATAACCTCTACCGATTTTATACGAAGCATTTTCTCTTCTTTTTCTAAAACTACATGTTCATTGACTTAGGCTTTTGCCTAAGTCAATATCAAGTATTGTTGTAATAATTATTATGAACTTGTTCTTCAATGAGTATTTTTTATTAAAACATCATATTAATAAGGTTATTGTATGTTTGTAAGTCAGTTATCTTTTTCCTGTTTTAAATTTAATCAAATGAAAGTATTTAGTATAGCCTTGGCCTACTCTATTAACTGGAATGATTACGACCAAACTGGTTTATAGAACTAAACGAAATAGATCAATTGCATACAGTGTCATATTGTCTATGTCATTTCTGTTACTACCATGGTAATATAATAGGTTTATTAAGTTATAAGTAGGCCAAGGCCACTTTCATTTGATAGTTCTATATGAATGAGTGTCTTATGTTGTTGTTGGATAAGAAACAGAAAAAATGAACATCTTTTTTTACTGATTATAAATAGAGCTTTTCAGACCAGCCTATGTCATCATATTGACTGAAATAGACATTTCTAGTCCTAATGTCTCAGAAAATTCTAATACATTTGAAAATTTCACTTCCTTGTACTTCTATGTATCTGAACTACAATAATTGAGGCTACAGCAGTACAAATACTAGCACTTGTACGAACAATAACAGTAATTACATACAATTAAATTGTTATTTGCTCAATATTCATCTATATCTCGATTATCGTGGTAGGAACAACGCAATACAGCGCAGATTAGTCTACTAAGATTAGAGACGGATTGCAGCAAAGATCAACCGTGTAATTGATAATTGACTGTCATAACAGTGAGCAATCTTGATGATGGAGCAGTTACAAGACTAGGGTTATAACTTATAAGGAGTTAGGATTTTAGCCGGTATATGATATGCTTACATATTTAGATTTTAGATTATTGAGTACCTACTTAACTTGTAAACCCTTTTAATATTATATCAACTGATGGTACGATACCATAGTGCTTTGTAATAAGTAGTTAGCGCCATTGCCGCTTGAAAAAGTAATTGTTTTGAGGTCCAATTTAAAATTTGAATTAAAAAATGTTGCGTTGTTAAATCGAAGTCATTGCAACACTTTTTGTTAACAAACAATAAGTAGTAAGAAAAAGATTAAACTAGTCAAATCATTCTACAATTTATTACTTACATTGAGAATGATTTAATGTATAATATTATGCATTATAGGTACATTGCATATTGCCTGTAATACTTTACTGAATCTAGGTCTTAAATGCCAATGTACCTGTATTTATAGCATTCGTTCATGTTAATATGCAACGCTACTTAAATCCAATTATAAATAGTTTGTTTAACTAAATGAAATGTTAATATATGCAACAGATATTTCTGTAAGTGATATTATACTTTTTATTTTACACCTCATTTGATCCCTGCATGTATTATGTAGTAAGGTAAAGATTTTGGTATTTGCAATGTAGGTAGAAGGGGAAAGAATTATTCCTTTGTTCTGTATGAACAAAGGTCCCAGGGAATCGACTGTGTCATAAAGAATTCTTCGTTCACGGCTAAGAGCTTATACCTAATTGTTCAGCAAATATAAGCGATAAATTTCCAAATACTGGCGCATATATTTAACCATTCGAAACGCACCTCATTTTTCCTAGCTTGGGGTTGTGACTCTAATGTAGTATTTTGCCCAGAAAATTCACGATAGCTAGTAAAAACTACAAACCAAAGCCAGAGTACATACTCCGAGATCAACGCTAGCTCTGATGTACGTCCTATCCAATAACCTATACTACTGTACTACCTATAGTAGTATAGTTTATAGTTAGTAGTGTAGTTAGTGTAATGTTCTAAAAGTACACATAGATCACTGAAGCCGCTACCGAATTTAGAGCATGCTTTAGAAATGGAGAGTTGTTTACATCCGCCGGCACGTCCTAGACTTTTTGTGGTCTGTAGGGTTGCCACACTTTTCGTTTTGCTATCTGGGATATTTCTTTACGAAGTATTTTGACCGTTTTATGAACTGATATGCTCTCTATGTGACCTTTATTTAAGGTCCTTATTAATTAGCTCTGAGAAGATTAAACAAAAAAACCTTTAAAAATTTTCGTCACTAAACTGATCTAAAATAAGCTCTATATGTATAATCTGTAGCAATGGCATCAACACACTTATCTTAGAATTATTTAATTACCTATTAAATCATTTATTATTGATCTTTACAGAATCTCTGTGCTAAACATATTTTATCTCAACGAACAGAAATACACATAATGATTGATATTCGAAGTCCAAAAATAAATTTAAATGGTTAAATTTAATGGTCACTATACTGTACCAAGTGAACACCGTTGTGTTGACAGTTACCGTCGCAGGCGCACAAAAGCACTGTTATTGTTTTTTGCTGACTTATGTAACTCGTCCTATTTCTCAGCGTGCCGCTTGCTGGCGTTCATTTTTTACTGTCTTACATTTTGGCTGTAGTTCAAATGTTAAGATTATTTATACTATTGAGATTCAGGTATTGTTTTAGTTGTATAATAGTCCGTTTTCTTATGGGCATGCTTGTATGGAAAGGTATACATTTTTGAGTAAAGCAATGAAATTTGGTACGAATGTTGTACTCGTCCACCTAAGCCCAAATCGCCTGGTAGCCAGTGTCTACTCCCCGGCAGAAGGGAGGGAGGGGGGGTTATAGAACAGAGCGCCCGGCGCTCGGAAAAAAAATTCTGGCGGATTCATTTGGCCCTTTGAGTCGAGTTTGGTGTCGTTATCAGGTAACTAGATGATGCCCGATTCATTCCCCATACCAGTTTTTTAGGGTTCCGTAGCAAAATATGTCACAATCTTTAAAATAATAAACTTTTGGCAGTGGCAAAATCCAAACAAACCAGTATATTTTTATATTTTTGTATGAAACTTGGTTTATAAAAAAATACTGTCTGAAAGGCCATTTCATGCAGATTATAAAAACATTAACATATAACATATATCTTACCATTTTCAATGTGAAATAAATTATAGAAAGTACAGGAACGTTCGTCAGCGCAGCGTAGGGGACGGCTAATAGACCCGAAAAATAAGCAATAACATAAAACAAAAACCAGTCAAGTACGAGTCTGATTCGCCCATCGAGTGTTTCGTACTTATTTGTCCTATACCATGTTATCTTGTCTGGTAGGACCTGGTTAACTGATACACACACACTTTCGTCTTTATAATATTAGTGTGATTTTTAATCATCTTTAAATTATAAATGAAGTCAGGTAACATTGTTAAAAATAAAGATATATAATAATAGAACGTTTTTAAATTAATAATAATGACAACCACCTCCACAATTACATAATTCGGTACATTTGAGCTGGTGTATAAAACACTTCAATCTGGAATTGCAAGATTTCACGCACCGACATCTTATCAATTCAAAGCTTCTCTTTTCTTTTTATTTCAGATGGGCAAGGAATATTTTGATTTTTTTAGGTCCCTAAATATATACAGCCTGTAAAACTGCCTTTAAGGTGTGTTGTTTAAGGGCAGCTTCTGTGGGAGGCAAATTTTCGATTTGCCTGTCCGTTTTTGTTAAAAATTTGTTTGCGACCCTCATTTACTGTCACAGCGGGGTACAATGTGAAAAACAAACATGTAGTTACTTAAAATAATTATAAAAAAATATAAGTTCTGGATAAGAGTATCCTTAAAATATCGTGACCGTCCTTACCTATCATGCATTGTAATCACAAACTTTTCAATTTCACTGTCTGCATATTTGCCACTGTAAAGTGATTCAAATCCTCGTGTGCCATTCGGATATGCCTTCCATACCTCAAATGCATGTGTACCTATAGTTTTTTTTAGACCTTCTAGCTTTGGAACACACGATATAGTAGTAGTAGCCAAAATAATGTTAAGAACAGTCGACAGATATGGCTAGTACAGAATATCATGTATTCCAAGCTAGAAGGTCTAAAAGAACTATAGGTACACATGCATTTGAGGTATGGAAGGCATATCCGAATGTCACACGAGGATTTGAAGCACTTTACAGTGGCAAATATGCAGACAGTGAAATTGAAAAGTTTGTGATTACAATGCATGATAGGTAAGGACGGTCACGATATTTTAAGGATACTCTTATCCAGAACTTATATTTATTTATAATTATTATAAGTACATGTTTGTTTTTCACATTGTACCCCGCTGTGACAGTAAATGAGGGTCGCAAACAAATTTTAACAAAAACGGACAGGCAAATCGAAAATTTGCCTCCCACAGAAGCTGCCCTTAAACAACACACCTTAAAGGCAGTTTTACAGGCTGTATATATTTAGGGACCTAAAAAAATCAAAATATTCCTTGCCCATCTGAAATAAAAAGATAAGAGAAGCTTTGAATTGATAAGATGTCGGTGCGTGAAATCTTGCAATTCCAGATTGAAGTGTTTTATACACCAGCTCAAATGTACCGAATTATGTAATTGTGGAGGTGGTTGTCATTATTATTAATACAAAAACGTTCTATTATTATATATCTTTATTTTTAACAATGTTACCTGACTTCATTTATAATTTAAAGATGATTAAAAATCACACTAATATTATAAAGACGAAAGTGTGTGTGTATCAGTTAACCAGGTCCTACCAGACAAGATAACATGGTATAGGACAAATAAGTACGAAACACTCGATGGGCGAATCAGACTCGTACTTGACTGGTTTTTGTTTTATGTTATTGCTTATTTTTCGGGTCTATTAGCCGTCCCCTACGCTGCGCTGACGAACGTTCCTGTACTTTCTATAATTTATTTCACATTGAAAATGGTAAGATATATGTTACATGTTAATGTTTTTATAATCTGCATGAAATGGCCTTTCAGACAGTATTTTTTTATAAACCAAGTTTCATACAAAAATATAAAAATATACTGGTTTGTTTGGATTTTGCCACTGCCAAAAGTTTATTATTTTGAAGATTGTGACATATTTTGCTACGGAACCCTAAAAAACTGGTATGGGGAATGAATCGGGCATCATCTAGTTACCTGATAACGACACCAAACTCGACTCAAAAGGCCAAATGAATCCGCCAGAATTTTTTTTCCGAGCGCCGGGCGCTCTGTTCTATAACCCCCCCTCCCTCCCTTCTGCCGGGGAGTAGACACTGGCTACCAGGCGATTTGGGCTTAGGTGGACGAGTACAACATTCGTACCAAATGGCATTGCTTTACTCAAAAATGTATACCTTTTCCCATAAGAAAACGGACTATAATGTTAATTTAGAAATTGATGTTAAATGTAATTACGAGATTGATAAACTTTTTCTTATTGAACCTAGTTTTGATATGAAATGTTAATTGCTGATTTATTTTTAAAAAGACACTTGAATGAGAAGACTGATATACCTATACATAATGATTCGCTTTATTACGACTCAGTTGGCGCATTGGTTATTGACCTGAAATATCGCCTCTCAGGCTGCAACGTACAGTAGGTATTTAATATTTATTTATAGAATAATTCTCTATAATATTTTATAGAAAGGTTATTGAGTTCCATAATTGGCATTGACATTATTTCAAAAAGCTTCTTCAAACAACGAACCAAAATTAAACGTTTAATTTCACAATAATTTAAACATTCGTGATATGCATTTAAAATGCTTTACGGCTAATTAATAAAGTAATTGCAATTTGCAAGTATAATTACAGAACAATAAATATGAAAACATTTAGCAAACAAAGCCGCGAGTATATTTATGTAGAGACAAGTTAGTCATGCTCTATATACATAAGCTAATTATGTACACGATGTTACATTTAACATATTATCTGCTATTTCAATAAGTACAATAATAAGAGTATTTACACAATATTCAAGTCTGTACATCAACAGTACAACCTAGGGACATCATATTATAAGATGTTTTCGTCGTTCGTCGCGTCGTTTGTAAAATATTTTAATATTAAATATTTTATATATTTAATAGGAGGGGTCCGGAGGCCCAAAAACAACAACCCCCAAATATGAACGCGGCATTATTAGGCTGGCCGGCAAAGCACCTGCAACACTTCTAGTGTTAGGTACAAGTATTTATGGGCGGAGGTGGTCCACCTGCCCCTTTGCTTGCTCTGACATTAAAAAAAAACTTATAATAACTCGGTTGTGCAAGATCAAATATGGCATAATGTACTTTAAAAAGACTTTAAAAGTTTAGGTACATGAAAAGTTATCACTTCTAATAAAAATTGATGTCAACGATCGAGCTTCGAGAAAATTGGTTCAACAATTTTGAGACAAAATAAGTCCTACCTATAGTAAAAATTTAAGTAATTTTAAAATAAAAAGTAATACCCGGACAATAAACAAAATAGTTGAATATGAAATAGTTTTGTTTTAATCGTTTGAAAGACTTCATATAATAAAATAAGGGCTGTTATTTTATTTATGCTTTGAAAAAGAAAATCTATTGTACAGACAATTTGCAAACCAATTGTGAATATAAAGAAAATGGCAATTCTAAAACGTAATACTTCAAGGCTGTACAAAAGTATGTGGAATGAGAATTTAATTGTGTTTATTGTTCCTTGTGCAAACAATGAAAAGACAAAAGTATGTTTCATCATCGGCTCTTGTAAAGAAATAATTCAAGCATTTTCATTTTATTTTAAAACGAAGTTTGAAAAAAAATCAACGCTCGTTAAAAACACTGTGATTCCGAAAAATTAACAAAAACTTTTCTTTCATGTTAATTTTTTATTAATAAACTCTCTTTTCAGATCTCTCCCTCAACACATATTTCCAAAATCAAAAAGAAACTTCGATCTTTAAGAAAATAGGCTTGAACAAATTAGTATGCTAAGTGCTAACAAGTAACTATATAATATTTATACTGCAAAAAGAAATAGCCTACACAGAGGTCAGTTTCATAATCGTAAAGTTCGATGTACCTTCGGTCGTGCCCTTAGTTTTTGTGCTCGCCTGCGCCGGCGCAGCTGTCAGATGCATTGCGCAAGCCAGCTTTAGAACAACTTGCATTTTTCTCTAATCTGCATTTTAATACAATAAAACGTAAATCACGATTAGATCTCTTGTAATATTGGGAAAACTAAAAATTAAACTCAAGCTCAAAGATTTTTCGAATGTTTCTTTTCGAAAGGTTAAAATGGGACTTTTATTTATTCATATACGCTGGACATAGAATAGCTAATGCCCATTTGTTTGTCTATCTGCTATCATTTCCACAAAAATTTATGAATGATTCAAAATACCAATTGAATGTCGAATCTTGGCCTTCAATTTTCATGCTAAATTTAATCAAAATCGATCGAGCCATGATTATACTTTGTCTTTAGATTTTGACATTAGTATAGATTACAAGGATAGTATGAGTATCTGTTAAAAATAAGATCTTATTACAACGAATACAATGACTAATCGTGTAAGGAATCAATACTTCTTAAGCAAAGACCACAATGACTAATCATGTAACGAATCAATTAACACTAAGCATCAGTAGTTACAACTCAAGGTAACCCTTGTCCACAATTATTTAGAGTTCCAAGCCAATTAAAATAACTACGGAAGCAAAAGAATCGATTTTTCTCAACTACGGCATTCACAGCCTTGACATTAACCCATAGTAATAAATAAGTAACATATTTGGCAACTGTTATTTGCCGACAAACGTTACGGTTAAGGTCAGGACAAAACTAATGGAAAAACTACTTCGATCGCTGCTAAACTTTCTACTATTTGCATTTACAAAACGTTTCTTTTTATTAAATCTAATTTTACACCAGTTGCAATTAAATAATCTTGTAGTAAAACTCGAAATACCTTTTCAACATCTATCATCAACGTAGTTACACGTTTTAAGGAGGAAAAAAGATAGTAACTGGTAAGGAGTAAGGACATCAGAGGATAATTATCAATCGGAAAATATTTATAAAACAAAATTCCTACTTCCATAGTTATTTTAACATATCCATAAACGAAAATTTCCAAATACCTCATTAACAATATAAATTTTATCTCTAATTAGACAAAAACAAGTTTTTACTGCAAATAAGGAAGAAACTTGATGCCTACAGTTTTTGTTCCAACCAGTTTGCTGACGACAAAAACTGACAATTACCTACACCTATACAGTAGTCATAAAAGTTTATTAAAACTAGGTTACAGAGTCAGACTATTTAATAAATAATGTGGGAACAAGCATATGTTATGGGCCACAATAATAATTTTGTTGCTGTGGTGATATTGCGTCGTATGAAAACCTTTTCAAAAGACCTACAAGGTTAAAGAAGAACTTGGATAGAATTTCGACAGGTTGATGATTTAGGAAATAATTGAAAGGATATTCGTGCTAAGTTTCCGGTGTTACAATATATGAATTGAATTAAAAGATGGCTCAAGAAAATGCTCGTAAACAAAAGTAATGCGATTACTATTTTTAACTGAAGATTATTAGTTACCTACTACGGACAAAATATTATAGAAAACTGGATCAGGAAGACTGGACATCATTATTAATAGTTAAGAGACCTCAGAACCTATAACATCCTTAACTAAAAAAGTAAGTAAACATGCCCCAAACTATTCAAATTTCTTCTCTAATAACCCGAACAAGTTTCATAACGAAATTACAAAGTTAATAGATTTCCTCTTGACATTCCTCAGGCCGGACGGCATAAATACAAAAAAGTTTATGAGCAAATTGCCGAACTTCCCTTATTAACATCAAAGGATGTCATGGGAACGAAGCCATGTAATGAGTTATGAAATTCGTGGCATATCTAAAATCGCTACTGTTTTGAAGTTAAAATTACATTTATAATGTGTTTTCTTTGTTATTTCCGCGCTTTAAATGGATATATTTATTCCTAAGTATAATTATGTCGGGCTTAGAGCTGCCTTTGTGGATATCCTTTAAAAAATGCTTTAAATCAAAGACCAAAATTTTACTCTTTAATTCATTAGTTAGAAGCCATTTAGAATATGCAAGTGTAGTTTGGAATCCGTTCTATGCTGTTCACTCTCAAAGAATTGAAAATATTCAGCGTATATTTACCAGACATATAGCTTGAATTTATATTTTTGGTTTTATGGCATTCAAATGCTTTATAAATATAAATTTATAAAGAATAGAAAAAATTCGATCACGAGGCGGGACTCGAACCCGCATCCTTCGCGCCATTCCGGGGCGGATGCCTCACCAACTCAGCCACTCGTGACCCGCCCGAGTGATCGAATTTATTCTATTCTTTCAGTTTTATGTGTCTGAAGGGACACACCGCGCGCCATCTATTGAGATGATTAACAACCATTTCAACCAATATGAAGCACTTTTCAGTGAATACAATATTGTAACGATGGAACACGACCTTTTTTGTTGAATTTATATTTTTGGTTTTATGGCATTCAAATGCTTTATAAATATAAATTTATAAAGAATAGAAAAAATTCGATCACGAGGCGGGACTCGAACCCGCATCCTTCGCGCCATTCCGGGGCGGATGCCTCACCAACTCAGCCACTCGTGACCCGCCCGAGTGATCGAATTTATTCTATTCTTTCAGTTTTATGTGTCTGAAGGGACACACCGCGCGCCATCTATTGAGATGATTAACAACCATTTCAACCAATATGAAGCACTTTTCAGTGAATACAATATTGTAACGATGGAACACGACCTTTTTTGTTGAATTTATATTTTTGGTTTTATGGCATTCAAATGCTTTATAAATATAAATTTATAAAGAATAGAAAAAATTCGATCACGAGGCGGGACTCGAACCCGCATCCTTCGCGCCATTCCGGGGCGGATGCCTCACCAACTCAGCCACTCGTGACCCGCCCGAGTGATCGAATTTATTCTATTCTTTCAGTTTTATGTGTCTGAAGGGACACACCGCGCGCCATCTATTGAGATGATTAACAACCATTTCAACCAATATGAAGCACTTTTCAGTGAATACAATATTGTAACGATGGAACACGACCTTTTTTGTTGAATTTATATTTTTGGTTTTATGGCATTCAAATGCTTTATAAATATAAATTTATAAAGAATAGAAAAAATTCGATCACGAGGCGGGACTCGAACCCGCATCCTTCGCGCCATTCCGGGGCGGATGCCTCACCAACTCAGCCACTCGTGACCCGCCCGAGTGATCGAATTTATTCTATTCTTTCAGTTTTATGTGTCTGAAGGGACACACCGCGCGCCATCTATTGAGATGATTAACAACCATTTCAACCAATATGAAGCACTTTTCAGTGAATACAATATTGTAACGATGGAACACGACCTTTTTTGTTGAATTTATATTTTTGGTTTTATGGCATTCAAATGCTTTATAAATATAAATTTATAAAGAATAGAAAAAATTCGATCACGAGGCGGGACTCGAACCCGCATCCTTCGCGCCATTCCGGGGCGGATGCCTCACCAACTCAGCCACTCGTGACCCGCCCGAGTGATCGAATTTATTCTATTCTTTCAGTTTTATGTGTCTGAAGGGACACACCGCGCGCCATCTATTGAGATGATTAACAACCATTTCAACCAATATGAAGCACTTTTCAGTGAATACAATATTGTAACGATGGAACACGACCTTTTTTGTTGAATTTATATTTTTGGTTTTATGGCATTCAAATGCTTTATAAATATAAATTTATAAAGAATAGAAAAAATTCGATCACGAGGCGGGACTCGAACCCGCATCCTTCGCGCCATTCCGGGGCGGATGCCTCACCAACTCAGCCACTCGTGACCCGCCCGAGTGATCGAATTTATTCTATTCTTTCAGTTTTATGTGTCTGAAGGGACACACCGCGCGCCATCTATTGAGATGATTAACAACCATTTCAACCAATATGAAGCACTTTTCAGTGAATACAATATTGTAACGATGGAACACGACCTTTTTTGTTGAATTTATATTTTTGGTTTTATGGCATTCAAATGCTTTATAAATATAAATTTATAAAGAATAGAAAAAATAGAAAAAATTCGATCACGAGGCGGGACTCGAACCCGCATCCTTCGCGCCATTCCGGGGCGGATGCCTCACCAACTCAGCCACTCGTGACCCGCCCGAGTGATCGAATTTATTCTATTCTTTCAGTTTTATGTGTCTGAAGGGACACACCGCGCGCCATCTATTGAGATGATTAACAACCATTTCAACCAATATGAAGCACTTTTCAGTGAATACAATATTGTAACGATGGAACACGACCTTTTTTGTTGAATTTATATTTTTGGTTTTATGGCATTCAAATGCTTTATAAATATAAATTTATAAAGAATAGAAAAAATTCGATCACGAGGCGGGACTCGGGACTCTTTTTTCTATTCTTTATAAATTTATATTTATAAAGCATTTGAATGCCATAAAACCAAAAATATAAATTCAACAAAAAAGGTCGTGTTCCATCGTTACAATATTGTATTCACTGAAAAGTGCTTCATATTGGTTGAAATGGTTGTTAATCATCTCAATAGATGGCGCGCGGTGTGTCCCTTCAGACACATAAAACTGAAAGAATAGAATAAATTCGATCACTCGGGCGGGTCACGAGTGGCTGAGTTGGTGAGGCATCCGCCCCGGAATGGCGCGAAGGATGCGGGTTCGAGTCCCGCCTCGTGATCGAATTTTTTCTATTCTTTATAAATTTATATTTATAAAGCATTTGAATGCCATAAAACCAAAAATATAAATTCAACAAAAAAGGTCGTGTTCCATCGTTACAATATTGTATTCACTGAAAAGTGCTTCATATTGGTTGAAATGGTTGTTAATCATCTCAATAGATGGCGCGCGGTGTGTCCCTTCAGACACATAAAACTGAAAGAATAGAATAAATTCGATCACTCGGGCGGGTCACGAGTGGCTGAGTTGGTGAGGCATCCGCCCCGGAATGGCGCGAAGGATGCGGGTTCGAGTCCCGCCTCGTGATCGAATTTTTTCTATTCTTTATAAATTTATAGACATATAGCTTTCCTTTCACCGGGAATTTCACACAGATCGCCTTATGAATATCGATTATCATTCTTCAAAATGATTTCACTTCGTAATCGTAGATTGTTGCGCGATACTATGTTCCTATTTAAAATCCTCAGAAATATAAATCATAGCCCGCAAATCTTAAGTCTAGTTAGGTTTGCTGTTCCAAATAAATTACCACGTTATCCTGTTTTTAAAGTTTTTGACCTTCCAAATTGTCGTAATAATGTTGGTAGAAACTCTCCAGTAACTCGCATATGTAGTACTTTTAATGACTTATGTAAGTCGTTGGGTGGTATAATAGACATAAATTTTGATTCACTTGTAGTTTTTCGCAAAAAAATTACTAAATTCTTGTTTGGTACAAAAATTCAGTAAAAAAAAAATAACAATAATGTTTAACGATTTTTTTTTTATTTTTGTAATTAAATTTATTTAAGCACTTAAAATAACAGTAACGTAATTATATAAGTTTTCTTGTGCATACCTGTAATTGGTGTATACATCACATTAATATTCGTTAGTTGTTTAGATCTAATTGTTATAATTTTTATGTGTACTCTGTTGGTATGTCTAAATAAATAAATAAATAAATAAATAAATAAATCCTTTACAATAATCTCGCTCGTTTTCTGTAAAATACTTGTTGCTTCGGATTATAATTTTTAATAGGTTACAGCGTATCACGAACCATTTATTTTACATAGGTATCATTTGTTTCAAAGTGGAACTATCTTTCCGTCAAAAATTTTCATTCATAAAGCAAAACTTTATCATGTTATTCATAAGACATAATAGGAAAAATCCTGAATAAATAACACGGTGTTGGGTAAAGCCCGAATCGATATCAGACGGAAGGCACACACCGACGTCACTGCATGCATTTTATTATGAAAAGGAAACCTCGGATTATTGTATGGAGTAGAAATTTTAAAATTGCAGAAGGGTTTTGTATATTTGTCGTCTTATGCTTGTAGCTAGAATTATATCCTGTCCATGAACTTATGGAGATTCTAATGTCGCCTCAAGTTTTATAAAATGAGGCGTATAAGTGCGTATACGTAAGAAATTGTCACATCAGCTGTGTATTTCCACTTGAGCATTTTGTTTTAGATATAAATTTTAAACATTACAAATAAAGTGTTGTCTCATGAACCAGAATATGACCATTCAACACAACGTTAGATATTTCGAGTAACTGGCCTATTTGCGATCAGCAAATTGCCTTGAAAGTAACGGAAGCCAGAGCTGGTATGAAAAGAAAAATAATGCAACTACATTGAATGTTTTGTTATCAATGGAATGACGTGGCGTTCTTGGTTAATTGCTATGAATGACGCTTGGATTTTTAGCTTGCTAATATTTACTGTGTTGAGACTTGAGGCATTGAATGCTCTAGGCATTTCCGCTAATGCTTACTTTTCTTTGAAGTCATCTATTTTATTTAAAAGTCATTATTTAAACGTATAAGTATGTAGACGAAATGTATACTCACAGGGACAAACACAGAGCTAAAACAATAAGTTCGTTAAGGTCTAACAACATTATAAAGGTTTAACATTCGCCCTTGGATTTTAACCTACACAAGGTTATTTCACGCCACCTGCTTAGCATATGTAAATTATCCTCTTATCTTTAAGAAAACATTTCGTATTTACTTGAGGAAAAGGTGGTTAATGTCTGAAGAAGCCTTGAATATTTACCATTCAAGGCTTCTTCAGACATTAACCACCTTTTATATGTGTGTAATATGTGTGTAATATGCACGTTCACTCGAATAAACGGGAGATTGACTGTAGTGATAATAATTGTTAGAAATTTGAAGTAAGTGATACATATTACGAAAAACTGAGGCATTTGAAATATTAGTACATAATTCATACTTCCGAAATATTAAGTGATAAGCTTGTAAGTATTTACTGTCTTTTAAAATATGTTCATCGAACAGCCAAGTATTCTGATGCAAATGTATGCACTTTTATGTATATGAAAGCATCCGGGAATAGGAGGAAACGCATCCATCTCTAATAATTATAACAAAAACTGGGTATGGAATGTGATGATATGGAAAACTAGCTTTATAGACGTGGTTTCACTCTAAACTTGTTTCATGTAAAAAAGTCTTTCCTAGGGAAAAGAAATTTCTAATAGGTACCTAATATGTGAATCGGATTTTAAGGTGATTGAGATTGGAATTTAAAAAAAATTTCTTAAAGGGGATTTTGATTAAGAACATCTATAGCATATAAGGGTAACATTACGGATTTAAAAGGTTATAATATATAACCGTTATTTTCTTTGAATAATGAGGAAGCAATTTGACCTTAACTGAATCACAGAATGACCAGTGACATCACTTTATCTAAACATAACTCCTACGTGTTGTATATTCACATTTGCTCGCTTTTGAGTTTGAGTTCGATTTCTTAATTATATGTATTTGCGATGTAAATTACACAGAGTACTTTGAACGGCCAATGAACCTTTAAGAGGAATTACGTGTGAACGTTTTACAAATACTTATACGACCTCTTATAATGATATGTGAGTATATTTTGATTTTTCGAGATGACAGATCATTAAGCTGGAGCGACATACCTCTCTCGCAAAATACTTGACCAGTTAATTTGACCAGTCTACTTAGAGTGAAGTCCCGTAGTGTAGTCCCCGTAGTGGGGTAAGGGGCAGATGCATTATTCATACATCTGTTTCACTGATCGATTTTCTTTAGGGACAAGTAGGTGATCAGCCTTCTGTGTCCTGCCAGACCGAGACATTTTTTTTTCTTCGTCTCCACCGGGAATCGAACCCAGGACCCCTCGGTTTTACGCTCACGCGTCAAGCACTGTACCAAGGAGGCGGTCGACCTCCTACTTAACTGTTCAGTTATTAATTCTACAATTCTTATTAAAATATACCAACATAAATTGAGTTAACAACTTCCAAATACGCAATACAGGATTGGCTTTGCGAAATTGCGTCAATCATTTCCCGTGCGTTATCAGATAATCAAGTCTATTACTAGCTCAGCTTACACAACGCAAGACCGGGAGATAACAAGCGCTAAATACTTGGGATTGCGTAAAGGTTAACTCGGTATAACTAACATCCGAGCTGAGATTTGATGGTCTTATGAGGATTCGTTATTTGACAATTGAAAGGATCTAAAGCAAAGTTAACTTATGATATTCCTCAGACTATAACATAGTGAGAAGAAAGAAATATTTATCAAGCCTCGTTGAGCAGTTTGGGATTCACAGTCAACATAAAAAACAGAGATGTTGCACAGGGTGGTGTCAGTAATGGCCAGATACGTAATTAGATATCACGAAAAACAAATAATATTATCAATTAGCTTTTATTATACTACGTGACAACAGATAAACGTAGTGCAAATGAACCACAGGGCCGTGTCTCAAGAGTCGCAAATTAAGGGCATCGCATTGGTCAGCTAATTATATTCACAACCAAACACCTGCTGGTAAATAGGTCTGTGACTTGTCAGACATATCATATTATTACGATTGCAATCATTTGTGCCGTAACATGGAATGGCAAGTATTTGGATGAGAAAATACGATGAATATATGTTACCATATAAGGTTTAACGGCAGACCGTAATATTTTTTATTATTGCGAAAAATTGTAATGCCAGTAAAACAAGTCACAAGGTTGATTATTCTAAGGTAGCGATAATATACTCGTGTATTATTTATATGCACTGTTATTAATATAATATTGATATAACCATGCATTATATTACGTAAATAATTATTAGTCACGTCTAGAGAGAGAAAGATTTAAATTATATCTATAAAATAAAAACGTGATAATAAAATTGATGTAATATGTAATAAACTATGTTTTATCTTTCTTTATCATGATATTTTACTATTATAGTCTAGGATATTACAATTATCTCTTGAAAACCTATTCTAGACGTACCTAGTTTTTTGCTCAATTAAAATACAACAAACATAATATATAAGGTAGGTAATAATTACGACTGAGCTATAATATAAGGGATAGTTGAATCTTTGATATAGGAAAATGTATATAAATTGTTCTATTAGCTCTCTTCTGCGTAGAGCCTTTTTAGTGCACGACAGATTCAAAGTGTCAACTTTCTAGATGTTTTTTCTGATAAAACAGTGAAGTTAACCCAAATAAAGGTTTCCTCACAGAGGACATACACGGTTTCACACCTTTCTAGCAATCAAGATTCCAATGTTCTTATTTAGAGGTAACAGCTATTTTACATTTAATTAGCTACTAATTTGGTGTTTAGAAATTAAGTGGATTCTACTTGTGTGTTGTATGTTTAATATGTGATCGTGTGTATTAGTTAGGTAGACTTGGACATAACGTGGACATAACATAAGCCACGTGATATCTTAAACTATTATATATCTTAGACTAATTAAGAAGCTAATACTGTATAATCATAAGAATGATACTTACATTTTCTTATTTTACATCCCACTAATATTATAAAATATAACTAAATGTTAGTGAGGATGGATGTATATGTATATGTGTAGGTGTGTATGTTTGTAACTCTTTCATGCAAATACTACTATAATATACTATACTACTGAACCGATTACAATGAAATTTAGCACACATGCAGAGGGTAACTTGGATTAAAACATAGGATAGGTTTTATCCCGGAAATCCCACGGGAACGGGAACTATGCAGGTTTTTATTTTAAAACGCAGGCGAAGCCGCAGGCAGAAAGCTAGTAAAGCTATAATTAGGTTAGGTTTATCTTGATAAGTAAATTTTATGAAAGTATCAATCACATCCTACACTTTTTATTTTTAATTTAATACCTACATAAATAATTCAAATAACGGTTAGGAAACCGGACGCAATTTGTATTTAAATTATTTACCCGTACTAATGTTATAAACGCGAGGATGTGCAAAAACTGATATTATGAAGTCAATATTTTTACTTACAAACTAACAAAATCACTTAAACTTTTATTATAAGGCATTAAATGCAAATACATACATCAACACAAATTCATTATCCCAACGAAACAGTCTCATACTATAAAAATGTACCTATAGTTAGGTGATCGGTAAAGCTAAATCCAGCCACATCCAGACGGCCGTGGGCTGGGTGCTTTCCTCTGAATGGCAGGATATATTTACGCGACCTACAAACAACTCGCACGATCGATTGAACTCTGAACAAATAAACATCGGAACGTTGGAACTTGGAATATACCTACTTAATTTTAAGTGTAAAGTGTAAACTGAATTTAATGGGCTCCGTGATGTTTGGGAATTTATATTTTTAACTTTAGTAAAGGACGTACTGTATGTTTTATATAGATGCATTTAAAGATATGTACATTATTTCAGGTTTTTATTCGTTCTTTTTATGACTGTTTTACCACAAAAAATCGTCGTTTATAAACCGGAATTTTATTTGGAAGGACATATTTTGGTCTCATTTCGATATAATTTACCTTATTAATTGTTTATTACTTGAGGGAACATTATTATTCATTTTTGTCAGTTGTTTCTGACTTATTCTTGTAAACACTACTATTACCTAGTATAGGAGATGTCTCTACCTTGCCTCCATACAAAACAAAGTCAAAACAAAACAATCCAGTTCTGCCAGTTTGCCTGCTTTTGAGTACATATTGTAGATTCTACTAGCTCTCCCTACGCAGTTTGGTGCACTTACGCTTCATTTTCGCTTAATAAAAATTATTCATACAAATTCCTTCTTCCTATCTAAACTCTATAATGTTATACTTAACAAAGAAAAAGTGTAAATCGCTATCCAAGGTTCGAACTACCTACTTATTTAAATTCATACTTTATTTAGCAGTTCATGTGTGAAATCCTTACAGACAGACCTATTACTTTCGTTTATTTAATAAGTACAGATTGCGACATTTTCTAGAATAAGACTCGAACAAAAAATTGTTTTCAGCGAGTGAACAGGTTCAAAACAGGTCGTGGTGGCGCCAATGAGTGACAGCGCGACGTGCTTGATGCATTGCGATAAATAAAATTATAACTACACTAGCTGTGCCCCGCGGTTTTACCCGCATTGCTCGGCTCCTGTTGGTCTTAGCATGATGATATATAACCTATAGCCTTCCTCGATAAATGGGCTATAATATAACACCGAAAGAATTTTTCAGATCGGACCATTAGTTCCTGAGATTAGCGCGTTCAAACAAACAAACCTAAGCTTTATAATATTAAGTATAGATTTGTATAGTACCTTATAGTGGACTTTAAAAGCTAGCAGTATTATTCCGCTCATGGCTTCTCTTGTATGTGCTTGCAAATTTATTTCCTCTATCACACCACAGATTCCTAAATATTTATGACGATTATTGATTACACATACAAAAAAATCTACCCCTAAAGACTAAATTGAAATTAATGAAAATCATTTAAGTAAAAGCATTTCAATTTATATTGTAAGTATATGAGAGGATTTTTTTAAGGTTTATCAATTTATTTATTTTATGATTGTGCAGAGGATATCCTTTATATATATCATGAGTTCTGACGATTAAAATACTGCAATTTTGTTTTATTTTAATTCAATAATATTGGAAATGGGGACAAAACTCTTTTCAAACAGAAGCCCCCAGGTTAGCATTTTAATTCTTAAATATTATCTATTTGAATTAATCAACAAAGCGTTAACATTTTTTCATAGAGCGAATACTCTAAAATTGATGTATGGTATGAATTGATATTATTATTTATGAAAAAGGATTTCTAAAAACATTCCAGGATTACTATTATTGCTATTGCATAGGATGTCTTAAAAGTATGACTTATATTATTTCTGTAGTGACTTTCTTGATCATATTACTAATAAAATTCATGTCTGTCCGATATCTTTAAGAATATTGGTTTATAAATGGTTATACATAAATAAAATTCCTTACAAAACTGAAACGAATTAAAAAACTAAAGAACTGAAATGAAGTAAAGGTAACAATAATGCACTAAAATTTTCCTATAACACCTTAGGACTACCCTCCTTTACCTATTATGATCAAAATATGCACATTCATTAAAAAAATTAATGCCTCAGCATGAACAAACAAATTATGCATGCGTCAAGTTCTAACACTAGAACACTATCTATAATACAAAATTTAAAATTATAAACCTCACCAATCCTCTCATTGATATTATGTTAGTTATAATATTTAAGATAATATGCTAAAAATATTTTTAATTTAAAAAAAAACGGATGGAATACATAAAACACTATCACTGCTTTATCTGCAGTGTTTATGTGTACGTTTAATAAATCGTCAAATATACGCAAATATAAAAATAAACATTACGTATCGCCAAGTCAAGGTTGCACATTCTCGAATACCTTATGCATTTCAATTTTCATAGTAGATCACAAGTTCTTTCATATTTATAATTTCTCAACAAATACTCCTTAAAAATAATATTTCAGTGTAGGTAGCGTGTTTGGATTTTATAAAATTATATAAATTACGTAAATTATCAATCTAAACGGTTTGTTCCTTCAATCTACCCGAAATAAAAATTAATTAACTTAATATTATGAGAAAAGCAGTAGAAGCACTTACCTTTAGAGACATTTTGTATGTATTTCAAATAATATTCACTGCACAGTAAAATAAAAATCCATCGCAAAACTATTTCATATATTTATTACGCGTGTTTACTGTTTTAACTCAATTATCACATAAAATAACCACACCAATGTTACGATAAACTTTTAAATATGTATTAATTGTTTGTAATAATAAGGTTGTTATTTTTGCATTAACATAAGACCTAACCGGCGAATTTATAGAAAAATTCAACATGCGCGACTACGCTACACCATTCACCATGTTGTATTATTTATTTTCCCTCCAGTCCACCCAATGAGTATTGGAAAAATGACATACGGAAACGAGTTGCAGTGTTGCCATTATGACTTTGAAATTAATATAATTTACGTAAATTCTTACCTATTTTAATAAAATTTTCAAGTAAAATAATAATTAATTTAATAATACTGTTTTCAAACCATTTTTTTAATTTACTGTAGTTATAAAAAAATTAAAGTACATGCACGCCATCTAGATTAACTAAATTTAAAAATAATTCTGTGTTGATAAAGTTCAAAAGTTATAAGAGATGGCGCTAGAACCAAACGAATACGTAAGTCGAAATAAAGCGTTGCGTATGTAATGCGTTGAAGAGCTTGAGAAGCAGAAGAGTGAAGCGTTTACTTTTGCATTTACATTATAAATTATAACACCTATTATTTAGGAAGTGATATTCAGAAATTCGGTATTGTGTGAAAAGTTAATGAGGATTAGAAAAAATACTTTCCATTTACTACAAAAATTGTTCAGCATTAGGTATTTAATTTAACAAGTATTTATTAATAATCATAATAAAAATAACATTGTATATCTAGACTATTTTACAACAATTTAACTTTCAATTGATTTTTAACTTCTTCAACGGCAGCCTTTTGATTGTATTTATCAGGATGTTTAGTAATATAATGCATCCGCAATTCCGTGGCTAAGTTAGTTTGGTATTCGCAACACTTGCATTGATAAAGATACATCCCTGGATGTTTTTTCCCTTTGAGAACATGTTTACGTAGATTTTCCTGGAAAAAGAAATTGAGTGTTACATATAAATTTATAAATATAAATTTATAAAGAATAGAAAAAATTCGATCACGAGGCGGGACAAATGCGAAAAACGAAACGAAACAACGGCGAAAAGAAATTGAGTGTTACATATTCACTTTGATAGATGGCGCTGTTATCAAACATATATTACGTTGTATTTTTACACAAAAATTATTACGAAAGCAAAAACAGCGATAACAATCTTAAAAAAAAAGAATAAACTTACCAAGCTCCCACAAGTGAAGTTACAATGCGGACACGCGTATGGTTTCTCTCCTTTGTGGCAAACCATGTGTCGTTTCAAATGACTAATTTGGTCTGTTTTAAAATCACAATCTGAACATTCATGAACCTTCGCTATCCCATGACTTCTGCGATGCCTGTAAATTAAATCATAATTATTAATTATTATTATGTTATTTAATTAACATTAAATTTTAATGATAGCCAAAACAAGGATGTTTTTATGTATTTTATATCAGCGCCATCTAGGTATTCTTAGATGTACTACCTTATCACCACTTGATTTCCATTTGGGTAAAATGACGATGCATGTCGTTAATAATAATATTTGATCACACTACTAGATGGCGCTGCAGCTGGCGCAATATAGAAAAAATTTAAAGAATGTCGAACATTGTTAAGCTTTTAAAAACTTTAAAAATTATAATAAGCAGGTTCGATTCCCGCCTCCGTTTTTTTTATTATTCATTAAAATCTTATTAAAATCTTTCAAACATTTACAAGAATTTTTATGTTATAAAACTTATCGTTTTTACAAGAACATATAAGTAAGTTATAAGTATTAATAATCACAATTTAAAATACTTAAAATTAATTACCAATTTTGAATTAAACATTCAAAGCAATTATAATTACCTGAACAATTGTGACGGAGTACTTGCTACAAACGTGCACTGCTCTTCAGGGCATTTCAATTCAAACACTGGACAAGCGTGATCGTTCAGTTCTTTTCTGTAATCATCATGTTCAATAATTAATTAATTATGCGACCCAACTGAGGATAGGAACGCCAATAATATGTGTTTTGAAAAATAATATTCAGTTTTGCATTTCAATAACAATCAGTTATTGAATTCGTCGATTTTAACTTGCTTGACTCTCAGTTCTCACTAGGGTTGCCAACACTTCATCATCAAAATATAGTATATTCCAAAATAAGGTGTAAAAAATATAGTACATTTAAAAAAAATATAGTATTTTATGGGAAAAACAAAAAAAATAGACAAATATATATTTGTTAATTATTTATTTTTATAAAAACTATATTTTTTGCACTTCTTGCACTGCGTAACAGCTTTTTGTTTAAAATAAAAGTGTCGTATGCTTTGTCCACATTCAATTTTTAGATTAATATAAATCAAAAGCTCATTTTTTATCAATGATACACTACTTCTGTTTCTTTCTTCTCGCCTCTGGTATATATGCGCAAGCGCAATAGGTTATATGACTTATAGTCTACGTGATAAGTTGAAAATGGCGAAAAATAGAGATAAGTCTCTTAAAAATACGTGCGATAGCTCATTTGATTCGGAATAACGTCTAGAAAAATGTATCGGAAATGTGTATTAGCACACAAAAATTGCAAAAGTTATAAACAAATTAAGTTGCAAAAAAAAGATATTTCGTTTTTTGTTAATAACTCCGAAATAATTAACATTCCAGAAATTTTGAAAAAAGATTCTTAAAGAGGAGGAAATTTCCAACGAAAAACTCCCGAATCCCGGAATTCTATCTCCTTTATTTATAATTTTAATTTAACGCTGAAAATAGGCCTCCGCGCGGCATTTTTAGGTAGCGCGCGCGGCTTCAAAACCGAGCACGTCACATTCATCAAAACATTTGTCTAATTTGTTGAAAAATTAACTTTTAGTAAAATTTCCAACGTGAGCAAATTCTTTGGAGTGTTCGGAATACAGCATAATTTTTTTTAATTTTTAAATGAATATTTACTACCTTAAAAAAATAATTAGTGTGACGTGCTCGGTTTTGAAGCCGCGCGCGCTACCTAAAAATGCCGCGCGGAGGCCTATTTTCAGCGTTAAATTAAATTAAAATTATAAATAAAGGAGATAGAATTCCGGGAGTCAGGAGTTTTTCGTTGGAAATTTCCTCCTCTTTAAGAATCTTTTTTCAAAATTTCTGAAATGTTAATTATTTCGGAGTTATTAACAAAAAACGAAATATCTTTTTTTTTGCAACTTAATTTGTTTATAACTTTTGCAATTTTTTGTGTGCTAATACACATTTCCGATACATTTTTCTAGACGTCATTCCGAATCAAATGAGCAATCGCAAGAATTTTTAAGAGTCTTATCTTTATTTTTCGCCATTTTCAACTTATCACGTAGACTATTAGCCATCTTAACAATTAAAAGGCGCGTTCTTATTTTTTTTTTAAATGAAGAATTTGTTTGTTACATTTGTCGGTGTTGAAAATATAGTATTTTTGCGTACTATATATGTTTTCAACAGTATATAGTACGCAGACCCGAAATATAGTACAATACTATACATTATAGTACGGTTGGCAACCCTTGTTCTCACGTCTAATGTAAATAGAAACATTATTGCTTTTATTAGGTCCTACATAATTAATTCGGTTGCATTAATATATTGTATGGGTAGGTATGACGTCATATTTCACAAATCATCAAAAGGCACTGAACCACAGACTGAACCTATAACCACTTAGCTAGAAACGATTCAAAGATTGCAAAAGTTTTAACCTAATTAGAAACATAAACTTTTGAGATTCTAACATCTCAACGAAATTCTTCAATGTTCAATTTTATGACCTTATCATAAAAAGTACCTAATGGTCAAAACAATAAGTTGACGAAATATAAATCAGACAAGGCAAGAACAACCATATACAAATATAAACATCACATACCTATGATTATGATATTATGCTACGTGAATTGCGAATTGAATCGACATCGATCCTAAACCCACGCTCTCTGAAACATATGACGAAGATTAGATGTAAATAACGACTCTCATATACAACCTCCATATAGCGCATATTTATTACCTGTTAAGCGTAAAACAGTAATAAATAGGAGTGGACGAATCGCCATTACATAATTTCGGGGCGAGAGAGGCGCCAAGGAATTCGCTTGCAGCTAACGAGGTATGCGACCGTTGAACTTTTAAAATTGTTGCATTTTATTTCAGAAAACTGCGACAGATCCCAGCCTGTCTATTTAATAAAGTTAACGAGGGTGGAGTCTGAGGTTACGTTAGAAAGAAAATCAAATAATTTTATATTGTAATAATAATATGTTTCATAAGTTAGTCTGATGTGTCGATAAATCGATTTAGATTTTGTCATAGCGTTTTAGGAATTAATATTTAAGATGGACAGTTTGTTTATTTAGACTTTAGGTGAACGGAACTATGAAAAATTAAAAAAAAATATTACTTTTGAAAGCCGACGAATTTGCGTGCGTAAGTAAGACGAAGTTTTGATAAATTTAAATCTTTGAGATGTTTTTTCGAAGCGTAACAGGCAATGGCTGCTAAACTAGGCACTCATACATTGCTGGCACATATTTCCATGAATATAGAGTAATTTAAAATGATACCGTTTAACTTAATGTATGGCAAACGGCGTTAAGTTACCCTAACACCAAACTTAACCGTCACTTAAGCAAACTTTTCCAAAATTGGACTCTCAAAGTGTCATTACGCAAACACTACAGTCTATACGTTAACACTAAGTGCATTATGCACATCAGATGTACCAAGTTGCACCATCATGGCCGTTAGTGGCCTGAATGGGGCATCCTAAACTCGCTGTTACCGTTTTGTGGTGATTTGAGTACTTTTTATTTATGATGAATTAGAAATTAAATATGTATTCAGTATTGTATTTTATACATCTGATTACTTATAACTACAACGTTTGTTGTTAATGCATATAAACAAGAAAATATGTTTACAGAATATTGTAACGTACAGCGAGCGTCTCACAGAAAATCGTTGTTTTTTCAATAAAGATGACAGTGATATCAACGATTTATGAGATGTGAAGTCACACCACGATATGAGCATCGGAGAATGAACTACCTATGATTGAGTTTTATTCAGTAAACACGACACAAGCGCTTATAAACGAGACGAGGAACGGGCCAAGACCGGAATTATGTCACGCGAGTGGACAGATCAAAACGGTATATTTAGAAGCGACAATTCAAGAGATTGTCAAAGCGAATAAACCATTTGGCATATCGTACATATCGTCGAAACAACACGTGCCTTCAATAAAATGTAAGTGGTATTTTCAGTTACGGAGAGCATCCGGAGCGGGATTTATGTGTGTTCAGTTAAAAACGTCAACACTGGGACGGTATCAAAGTATCGGTGTCGTTATGAATGCGCCTGATATTTGTGAAGGAGTTGTGTGACGGCTGACACTGTTGCATCCGCCGGCCGCCGCGAATGTTGACGGCCTTTATTTTAGTAGCGCTTGCTCATAGCTTGTTCTATGATATTCAGTATTTTAGCACGTTATATAAATACCGGAATGCCTGGTAACGCTCGGACTGCATTAAATTATTTGTGATGTACAGGGACATCGAATAACTTGCTTTGACAATGATAAATTAAATTTGAATATACTTAACATTACGCTTCTTTACTTTATTAGCAGTAAACAAATTTTCAAATGGGTGAATTTGTTCTCAAATTCATCGCAAAAAAAAACATAAAATAAAAACAAAATAGGTACTTACTCATCCTGAAACTTCTTCTTACATCTGCCACATTTAGGTTCTACTCTTTTTACAACTTCAGAACTATGGCTCGAACTTTGATCCTCATGTTTTGCCTTCATATGGTTACTGAGACTGCTCTGCCTTGTAAAATTTGCTCCACAAACCGGACAAGCGAAGGGCCTTTCAAACGTGTGCTGCCTCAAATGTTCTCTAAGAGATTTCTTTTTGAACACCTTATTGCATAAAGGACAAGCGTATTTAATAGTTTTGGAATCAGTGGATTCTTGCAGGGGGGATGTGTGGAGTACTTCATGGAAGAAGCATTCAGCCTGCGAGTCGGTGGTGAAGAGGCATTGGCTGCAGTTCCAGAGACCAGAGCTGATGGCGTGCGGCTCGAGGAATTGACAGGCGTTGCGTTTGATGTGCTGCGTCACTTCTTGGGGTAGCGTGAACGCTTTGCCACATTTGGAACATCTGTGATATTGAAAAATTAATTGAATTTTTTTTTTTATAAAGTCGTATACCTAATGCGCTTATTATACCTTGTGCTTATTTGCAGCACAATAACCTATAAGAACCTTAAATACATATTTAAATTATTGAATTGTGTTTTTGTCTGCTTTTCTAACCTATCGAATATCGATAAAAGGGTTGATAATTATTTTATCGAAATTCGGAAAAAGTAGGCATATAAAGAAAGACTGTAACACAATTTACAAATTTAGATAATGATGATCAGGAAGAAACATACTTTTTCTTTATATTTGGATGAATTCTTCGAACATGATCTCTAAGTTCAATGACGTTCTTCAGAAGTACTTTTCCCGGACAGTACGGGCATTTCTTTCTCAAATCCTTAGTGCATAAACCACGAGCGATCATCTTCTCCTTGGTACGTACTCTGTGTTCAGACGTCTGTCTATGTTGTTTCGCCTCTGATGAAGAATTGAATACCCTAGAGCATACGAGACAAAAGAAAACTTTCGCTTTATGCTCAGACTTTAAATGGGAACACAAGGAAACTGAGGATTTGAACTTCTTTTTGCAATGCTGGCACTTGTGTAATTCCTGATACATATCGGTTGCTGTGTACGCTATGTCATGTCCAGTTTTCTTGTTATGTTGTTTTACTTCTATGTTATACCGAAATTCCATATCGCAGGTATCGCATTTTATTACTGACTTCTTGCGGATAATTATTGGCATTGATCTATTGATAACTGCAACCACTTCGGTGTGTTCAGAACTGGATAAGTGGTCGAGCATTTCTTGTGAAGTATCACATTCAAATTTGCAAAACGAACACCAGAATCTGCCACTCATTGACGCCACTTTATGTTCATGTTCTTCAGAATACCAATGCTGCATGAAATTCGAAAGCCAGTTAGTGTAAAACTTGCAAGGACTGCATTGAAATGGTGATTGATGCACAACAGCATCCATGTTGTTTAATATAAGCTGTTTATAGTCAACGCTTTTCATATCAGTTGCTTTTCTGAAGTGATAGTGAGATATCAAGTGTTTTCCCATCAAGTGCAACCGAACACGCGATTTACAACCTGAACATTGTACAAAAATCGGTTTCCTTTTTCTCTTCTTTTTCGTTATTGCCTTAACGCTTTCTGATTTCTGTCTCTTTCTATGAAATTGTGTATAAATAGTGTCATTGGTGAATAATGTGGACCGTGTCGAGCGTTTCTCAGCTACTGTTCTTATCGGTTCTAAATGTCCAGCGAACTCTAGTTCATGCTCTGGAAGTACCTTTCTCATATGCAAGTTGGACATTAAATGTTTATCGTAAATAGCTCTAGAGCCCAGCCGGCGATTACAAGGTCCACACCAGTACTGTACGGAGCCTTTCGATTGGATCGTTGTTTGCATAATTTGTGTTTTATCTTGGCCTGGAACCCATTTGCCTTTTGTATGGTCAGGTGGTGGCGCATCGTAATCATCTTCACGGTCATTTCCATCTATACTAAGTCGCTCCCATTCATCATGTTCTGGTGATGCTGGTCGCCATTTGCCACCTGTGTAGTTTGGTGGAGGTTTCCACTTTACTTCATGAGGCGGCTCTTCTTCATCTTCTTCTTCTGAATCATCAGACTCATCCAAGTCATCGTCGCCTTTAAAATCGTTGTACGTATTAATACTATAAGAAGATGTAGGTAGATCTTTCTTGGCCGCCCCGCTGATGCTCGCAACAGCATTGATCAGTTTCATTTGATTATCTTCACTTGTTTCTATTTTCAGGCTGTGTCCACCAATCCAATCCTCTCCTCTTAGATTATTTTCTAATGGGCTCATTCTAGGAATATGTCTAGATGTTGATGTTGAAGCAATTGTTAATGTGTTTTTTCTATCTGCACTAGATTTGTAAATAGGTGTCGGTGGCGTGAGTCTCGATAGCGATGAAGATTTTTTGACGCTACTCTGCAGTTCTAAGGATTGAAAAAATACATCAGCGCCGAGACTGTACGTCGGCTCCAGAGGATCTATTGTAGGAAGCACAGATTTATCAACACTCTTCAACTTTCCGCATCTCTCTTTTCGATGCTTGACGTAATTGTCCAGTCCGATTATAGTCTCGTTGCATTTGATGCAAAGGTGATTGTCTTCATCGTCGTCGTGTGGCGACAGCATCTAGAAATAGAGAGGAATATGAATACAGTTACGCGACGAACGAAAGCGATTATGGGATGCGATGTCGTAACGGAGCGGAAATAACTTATTAATCGCGTGGCGTCTAGATATTACGGTGACATCTCGAAGGCCGGTGAACTAGAACATAAAATATGCCTTGAATGCGAATTATTCAACCGTAGCTATTTCGTGATGTACAATAGTGTATGCAAGCGGGGCTCTCATTACTGCGCAACTTTGTTTCGTTATAACCCTATATTTGCATAAGACGATCTATCACTCTATTAACTTGAAGTCACTGTGAGTTATGAAAGAATTTGATTATTGTTTGCTGACAACTGGGTCGGAAAACGAAGGGAATTGCTGCAATATGACAGTAGTTTGAGCTATAAATCACGATGTTATTTCTAGAAATAAAATCGGATTCAAAGTAGAATTATTATGTTAAATGAGCGTCTATCGGCGTAGCCTGCCCATAAATTATACAAACGCAGCTAATATAAACTTATGAAATAGGACTAGAATTATTTACCGATTTTGTTAAAGTTAAAGTTGTTAAAGATATTCTTTCAAATGTTATGTTTTATTTTTATATAAGTTTAAACAAATAATTTAGTAATTTGTTTATTCTACAAAAAACATTAATATAGTTCATCATATTTCGCAATTCCAAGGCTTTGAGCAGTTTCTTCTTGTTGCGTAGATAGCAAAATAAAACAGCTGATTTAATGAACTTGAAAAAGGGGCAAACGATGATATAGACTGTACAGAGAAACGTCATTATGATATATAGACAGAACGATCATTAACATCTGTATCGCCGCAATATACAGTATGTTACATTTCGCGTATCACCAATCTATTAACAATAACATGGACACGCTTCAATCGCGAGCGCACCGCCTGACACCATTGTCGCTGACAATTGACAAACCGCTGACAAATGACAGGTGACAAATGGCCGCGTCAGTTGCCGCTAATGACGTTATTGTCATTGGTTCGTGGAATCTTTTAATTACAGCCGCGGTTTCTTCGTAGCGATGTTGGTTTGGCTGTGTCTGAACAAGGTGTACGCGGAAGGTAGAAATATAAGGATTATCTTTCCAATAGTTTATGTTTCGTTATAACAGTATCGAGTAAAGATTTTTTTTAGTTCTGTAATTGACAACATTTCAAAATTTTAAGCTACTTATTTTTTTATTTTAATGAAAACTAGATCAAAAATTATGATACATGTATTTTTTGCTTTTTCTAAATATGGAAGTTTTCATTCATCTTTTTGAGTTTTAAAATCATCTCATTCTAAAATGTCGTAAGCGCCAAATGACGTCATACATACGGAGGAATACATTTTTTCCTTTGCCACATACCTAGTTTAAATTAAAAAAAAATCTTGACAGTTGACATTTTGGCACATTTGTCACTTTGATTCGTCAAGCTTTGTAAATATTGTTATTTATTATTTGCTGATCCAAATTTTAAACAAAAGAAACTTATTCACAAGTACTGATGATGATGACTTTATGCAGGATTGTTGAATTGCTTTGTGCTGAAAATTTCTGGGAAACAAATATACTATCCCAAAAACGTTGGAAAGTGAAATAAATACAACTTTTAGTAAGTAAACAAAGTCTTTTATTTCAAGAAAATTATGAACACTATCTAGGCACTATTTGTTTAATGTAAATGAATTGGTCCAACTCCAATCAAACAAACATCACGCTAATGAGATTAAATTAGAAAACCAAAACACAATAACACGATTTAAAAGTTTGTTTACATGAATAATTCACAAAAATGACATTAATATGAAATTTGACCCTGTAAATGTCAGTGATAGTTTTTTTTTTAACTTTTTTTAAATTAGGCTAAGGCACATTTTTATTCCTCCGTATGTATGACGTCATCATCACATTTATCGTTTTTATTTAATTTCTCATAAAATATGCGATTAAAAAATGAAATATTTTTTTTCTGTAATCGCAAGAGCAAAATAAAGAAACGGTTCTTTTCTTTCATGGCCTTATAAAAAATGAAATGTTGTCAATTGCTAATGTTTTGTTGGCTTATGTTTAATCTAATTTCTTCAAAATCGCTGTATTTTTCCTTAATTTAGCTCTACGAAATAAAAAGCTCATATTGCTTCTTATTATCGTATCTACTTATTATAGAAATAAGAAAATAAAAAAAACATTAGGATGAAAAGAAGAGCATTTCTTTAAAAAAATGTAGTACATATGGGGTGACATGGCCTGAAAATATGTACCTATATCATTTCTAAATTTAATATTAAGTACATATAATATAATAACATAAATTGTAGAGTACCAAATATTTTTATTGTCGAAAAAATATATTCCATCCTGAGTAGGTACTTTGGAAGTTAATGAATTTTGAAATACATCATACAAAAAAGCTTTTCCCAACTAAAAACAAGCGTCTGCCCCTTGCCCCTTGCCCCACTGGGAGCTGGGCAGCAAATAAAAGCGAACACGGGTGCATCAGAAGTCAACCGTGTCTATTGTGTACATGTGTCCGTCAGCCCGCTGTCTGTCCGTCACTTGTGTGCGATCGGGTTGCTTTCGTTTCGATACTTTTGGTGACCCAATGAATTTTTTTTATGAAGGACGTTTTAATAAGTAAGTGTAACGCCCCCACCGGATATGCTGTTGCACTCACATAGCAATTTACCGTAAAAATATATTTTTGGAGGAAATATTGCTTTTATCTTTCTAGATCAAGTCCACTCAATGAATTAAACGCTGCAGCTGTCATAAAAAACGACTAGACAAGAACACAATATGTTTAATGCCAAATTACAAATGTGTAGATTTATCATGGAGTACTTTAACAACGTATTCCAGTAATATATTATTTTCTTAATTATTATAATTATAAGAGAAATGAAAATTTAAATTAATCAGGTTAAAATTTAACTACTTAGTTTCATAGTTTATCGAGTTCATCTTCAGCAACTCATCACACAACAGAGACACCACATCAAGTTTTGTATTATAAAGCATATTAAAAAAAATAATAATACAACATCATCCCAACAAAAAGTATCGAAATGCATCACCCCTCGTCGTCGTCAAAGGCTGTCGTCCTAATAACGACGTCGCCATCGATCGACCCCGCCCTGTCACCTCCGAGCCACAGACAACGCACTGCCCAGTGCATTCTACTTGAGACCTTCATATTTTGTGTCAGCTCTCTTATTGACTCATTTCTTCAATTAGACTTCTTCTAAAAGCACTTTTGAATTCTCTTAGCACAGTTTTGCCATAAACCACCGATTCGGAAAGCAGCATATACAGAAACTAGCGACCCGCCCCGGCTTCGCACGGGTGCAATGCTGATACTAAATACACTACAGAAAAACTGTGAACGTTGTATTGTATTATAAAAACATAGCGGCCCGCTCCGGCTTCGCACGGGTAGGTATAAAATAGATAGCCGGGCGGCCGGCCGGTACCGCCGCAAACGCTACGTCCCGCAATTTTTTAATCTGTAATATCTTCGAAAATATTCACTTAAATCATACGGTGTAAAGGGCCATATAGATCTATATTAAATGAACAATGTATTCAAGGTATTTAATTGGTTAAGGATTAATGCTATATTGGTTAAAATCGCATCGAAAATTAGCCATTATTTGTCGTAAAAAGTAAATGACAAAAAAAAGTTATTGTGGGTTATCCATAAGAGATAGACATATACCATCGCGGACTTTTCTGTAGACCTTTTCAATGTGTATAATACTTAGTACATTATTTTGATAAAACTCGTAGGGTTCAGCCTGCGTTTGCAATGTAAGCGGAAAAAATGTAATTTTTTACGACATCACATTAGAAACCTCAAAAATAACAGTACTTCTCCACTATTTAATGGATGTTATTATACATATAAACCTTCCTCTTGAATCACTCTATCTATTAAAAAAAACCGCATCAAAATCCGTTGCGTAGTTTCAAAGATTTAAGCGTACAAAGGGACATAGGGACATAGGGACAGGGAAAGCGACTTTATTTTATACTATGTAGTGAAGAAGCTGCAAACTCCGTAGTTGCTTTTTTAAAATTATGTCCATTTTAAATTATTTGTGTAGAACTGATAGATTTTAAGAAAGGACGCGGGATTGACTCCCTGGCGAAGCGTTAATGTGCTAGGAAATATTTAATGGATGAAATGCATAAAAATAATAAATTATCGGAATGGACCACTTGCTACTAAGTGAATTGTATCATTGTATGCTACCTATGTCTTGCTATTGTATTGAAAGGTTTCATTAATTCACGGTGTGTGGTTCAGCCTCCGGTGTATCCATTTATAGGAGGTTTTATTCTTTGTTATGATATTTGTATTTGAGCTGGATAATTTGCTTGTTTCAGACGTGAGGCAAAGGCATTGGGAAATTCACTTAGATAAACTAGAAGTTAAACGTATCTAATGATGATCTGGGTCAATGTCGTTTTCATAGAATGATAATATGTCTTTAATAATCCATAAAATAGGTAAATAATTTTAATAGAAGTGATCTAGAGATTTAAAAACTGTTTTTATATCGTGTGATCTTATCAAATTCCCATAAACATAGATAATGAGCTACTTTCCGGTCTCAAGTTTCATCTTTTATCACACATCAAAATAGCATTAGTTTAGATTTAGTACGAAGGTATATGCTTCACTCATACATCTAAAGGTAAAGCATAGCAAAATAATATGCAGAAGATCGTCTATAAGATACCTACTCGTATTTGTATCGATAGATTGATATTCCTGTAAGAACTTGTCTAGTAGAATTTTCGTGTTCCCTTCACATAATGATACCTACATAAAATATATTTAGGTGACTTCATATTTAAAAATATGTTTATTATTATGAAGATTTTTCAAATGTACCTACGTTTTATCGCTTCCCGTGCAGTCGAACGCAGGTGAAAGTCGTTAGAAGGAGCAAGTCGAATTCTCATAAGAAAGAATTCGATCATCAAACTGCAATTTCAACTTCTTTCAATTATGAAGCATATCAAAATTTATTTGACCTAAAACAGGTTACCTATATGAATCTGTAAAGCATTTCAAGAGGATCGCCAACAATCGCCGGAAAATCGCCTGATTTCACATCTTTCACAGGTGATGATACAGTATTGAAAAATCTATTCAAATCATTGTGACGCTATTTGTTTTTGGTGGAAGGATTATTCGTAGCGTAGGTATATCATCAAACTGATTTATTCAGATTTGTAAAAAGTATACAAAATACAATAAAAACGACTTGAGTTTTGAATTGATTGGAGAGAAGTAAGACGGGTCCAATTAAGGCATCGCCATCACAAATATATACAACATTATAAGCGAGCGGAGCACTCCCCGCTGACGCGCACATAAACACAGAAACATTTCAAAAAGGTCCATTTCAACTGCGATGGATTTATACCTATTATTTATTGGGATAGCCAGCCTCTAACGATGACGAATACAAGATATTAGTACGTAAACCCTTTTGAATGGTGATATATTCCCGTGCGTCCGCGGTATAAAGAACGCGGCAGGGTGCGCGTGCGGCGGCGCGCCATTGGTCGCCGCGGCGACTGCTCTCGCGCGCCGTGACGCGGAGTAATGATGGCTGTACACATAAACCAATGACGGATAGGCACCTTTTTCAATGCATTGTGTGTGTAATATACTTGTAACAGATACGGATCTCGTGCATTAACCGAGGGCCCCGGTTGATTGGTAATACGGAATACTTAATCTTCGCGGCGACTAATTTATTGGTATCAATTTTTAAGATAAGTTAGCTCGACGTTTTGCGGGAACCTTGATTTATGCGTTACTTATATTTTGTTTTACAATATTGTACGTTCTAAAACATCTCTCGTGAAGGTATTTTATGGGTTTATTTATCCGATTGTTGTGCTGTAAATCATTTGTCGGCGAGTCAAGTTTCAGATATTTTAGCTAGCTGCTAGATACATGACATTATTACTACCTAGTTGTTTGGACTTTGGGTTGCCTACTATCGAACTATATAGTGACATGTTACGACTCTAATCGAATAGGAGAGGAAAGATTTTATGAATATTAGTGAAAGCAGCTGAGAAGATTATGTTCTACGTGTTACGATGTATCAAAATTGGTATCAGAAAACAGCATTTTCTACTTAGTCTTACCAAAAGAGACAAGTGCATGCTTTAGATATTTAGTATAGAACTAGCAACACAACTACTAGATACTTAATATTGATAGCTAGTTTAGACGTAATGAAGAATGCTAGTTCGGCATTCAGTGCTAATGAATCAGCGGATCCCGGGGGAGACATACGTTACCGGGACCTTGACTTATCTCCTGTTTGTTAAGATCTGCTTCCTATACTAGTGGTGATTTTTTAATGTCTAGTGTTGATACTTTCTAAATATGTGATGAAAGACAAGGTAAAAGAAAATTTGCTTTTCTAGGCCTACTTTGAATTCTTTACCCTATTTTTTATTCATTATTGTAGCAATTATGAGTTTAAGAAATATCTCTTAGTATCTTTCAGTTATCATCTCAAATAGGCTGTTGTTGTTCTTGTGTTCCATTGTTTATGAATCAAACATTCCTTGAGAAATTAAAATTTCATGGTAGGTATATGTAGTGGCAGAGATAAAAAGAACGCCAACTTTTGAGAATCATCGAATTACAAGACGTATGAAAAAATAAAAATTAATGGTCTTCCGATCTGCTCATCAAATTCTAGAAAATCGTTCTGTAAACACAATCCTAGTGCTATAACACGGTCTAGCTAGTTATTAACTACTCATCCAGTTACCAATAGGCATGACGAAAGATTTTGAAATCCTCTTCCATAATGTGTGTATACGTTTACTATACAAGAAAAACCCTATATTTCGGTAATATACTTAAATTTAACGAAGATAAAAGCCATTTTTCAAAAAATATTTATTAACTGTGCCAAAACAGCTCGCAGGTGCCATGGCGTAGGCGTGACGTCACTCTTTAGTAAATACGTAATTATTTGTACGCATTGCGAAGAAAATTAAAAAAATATTTATTTAATATGTGTTATAGAAACGAATTTCAAAGTTTATAAGTGGTGTGCAGTATTGCAGTGTGAATCCACATAAAAATAATGCTCAAAAATGTGTTAGTAATTATTTCACGCGAGAAAATAATAAGAAATGATTGTATAAAGTTGGCGCGGAGAACCCCGAACCATGTATTCGTGAATTCGCAATTATATTTCTGTTCTGAGTCGATAAAGCATACGTGAAACAATAGAAAATAAATAAAAATGCGTATTCTCAACATATTCATAACAACAAAACACATCTGACGTGAGTTGTTTACTTAAGCGTGACGTCACGCGTGTTTTAGTCAAAATGGCCAACTGCAGAATTTCAATGTTTTATTTTATTGATAATCTCATTAATCTTAATGTTTTTAAGATTTCTAAGTCACTATATTTAATTTATTTATTATACATTTTCCCTTAAAAACACTAATACGATCATTTATGGATACTGTCGTCATGCCTATTCCGTGCTCCCATTCGATAAAATACAATCCACATTTAATATAAAGTACTGCAGGTTATTAATAATTATATAGGTAAGGAGGAACAGCGAGGCTGGGAGGGAATCAATTAAAGTTCTCATTAGATTTAGGCGTGGCCACCGATTTATGTTCAATGCACCTTTTGCATACCTGACGTGCGTCCAATGTATTGGTCATTTATTTATAATTTTTATGTTGGACTAGAATTTTAATTATAGCTGTATATTTGCAATGTGAACTAGGTAGTAAACTGTTTTAATTAGATCAATTATTTATATTCAATGTAAAAACATGTTATTTGAAAGATGCAGGTTACTTCATTCGAAACTAAGGCGGAAGGTAAACCGATTTTATAATACCTAGGTGCACATTTTCATAACTTCTATGTTTTAGTTACTTGATTTTCGAAAAAATGAATCTTCAAATACCCAGTTACTTTAAAATTTAGAGCGTCTAAGCTCAGTTCTACCAAAAATAAAGGATCTATTTTTCCAACCTCAAGGGTGAGTCAAGGCTAGGCTACGCTGGGTGGTACCTACGTTCATTAACCACAGGGTACAGTGAATGGTACTGAAGAACCGCCGTCAGCTATCAAGTGGTATTTGGTATCATGTTGGTGATACCACACGTTTGTGGGATATTCATTATGATTATAATATTATCTCTTACGTAAATTTTCTTCACTGTGAAGTAAAGTTGCGGTATTTAGGGTAGAGGTACTGTGTTAGTGTCGTAAAATCGAAAAATTATAAGCAAAATTTTTTTTTTTTGGAAAACTGTACAATTCACATCTTGTTGCATACTTTTCTGTATTACACTGATCACTCTGTCTTAAGTAAAAACATGTTTAATTATATCATGAAGTTCAAAGACATAATAAATGTTATTTAACTGTATTTAAAATACTTGCTTGCAAGATGGGACTGGTCGCGCATTCCCCAACTTCGGGGTAACCACGTGTCCGATAAATCAACAGTGGCACAATAACTGCAAGATTTCAATTAAACATAAATCTCGCGTGACGGCCCGCTAATGGAGTTGAAACTCGCCCCGCAATTACATAGATGCTTATAGCCAGACATATTTACTGTTCATTCACTTCAATTGTATCTATCACCTCTGAGTGGGTATAAAAACTTTGACTCATATTTTATGGACTGTTGAAAAAAAATAGATTTATTTTATTATGAAAAAACAAGTGTATTAAATGAAAATTATGTTTGTATTGATGTTTGTATTATAATAAAAATAAAAAATAAATTCTAGCAGAGCGTGGTTTCGATCCACGGACCTCTGGGTTATGGGCCCAGCACGCTTCCACTGCGCCACTCTGCTCTTTGAGAGTATAACGAAATTAAGTACCATATTGCGCTTACTACGTTATTACTGAAGTGTTTAAATTTTTAAACCAAACAAAACTAATTTTGAACATTTAAATAAATGAATATAATTATAATTTTATAGCTAATTAAAATTAAATATAATTAATTGGTAGCTATGAATACAAAAAAATGCAATATTAAACGTATGATTGGCAAATATTTTAGATTTCTCCTCTTCGATAATGATTGAGTCGTAAAATTTTTACGATACAGTTTATATTTTCATGAATAATTCAAGGAAATGAAGATTTAAGAAGCCCACAGGCCAAGCTATTTAAAAGAGATAAAAACTGATTTTATCAATATCATTGGGATAGGAAGATAAGAATTAAGATATACGGAAAATAATGTAAATAAATAAAGAATCACTATCGTGAATTGTTTCAAGGTAAATATGGCCGTATAGCTAACTCTATTGCATGTCAAGCGCCTGCAATAAAAAAAATAAAAAATTAAAACTCGTCTTTATTGTTCCGACCGAGGCAGTGACGTGCTTATTAAGAGGGAAAATTGAAAATTGACTCGGCGAGATGATTGGCAAGGGAATATTAGCTGGATGCAATTTTACCGGCTTCTTTGTTTGCGTTTTTAAAGGAAATTCTCGTGTGACGTTAATCCATCATTTTGGCGCGCGACATTGCATTACGCGGGAAAACATGGCGGTCGATTTATGTCAATTGTTTTTTAAAGGATGAGTATAAATTATATTTAATTTTATTTTATTTATTTAATTTTATATCATAATATTGGATAAGTAATAAGTAGATATATTTTGAAAATTGTTAAAAAATCCGTTTACTAAATTCTTATATTTTAGTTCCTAAACTAGATGGCGCTCATGTTATTATTTATTTTATTTATTTATTTATTCTTTATTGTACATTAGGTTTAATCTTATTTTATAATATCTTAATGGATTTAAATGTACAAAAGGCGGCCTTATGGCTCTAAGCCATCTCTGCCAGGCAACCTTCAGGTAAAGGACAGAGCATAATATACCAAAGGCTAGGAAGCCAAATAACTAATAAATTTAAAATAATTAATTTGAAAAAAAAAAAAATAATAATAATAATAAAATAAAAATAAAGCACAACGTCACACATAATTTATAAATACAACATAAATTTATATATAAAAATTACTTATATTTATATACATATAAGTAAAATGCATAAACATAATTATACATAAGATTACAATATATATATACTTCACTATAAATACATAACATACATACTATATATACATACTATACAAAATATACAATATACATATAATATACAATATACATACAATATTTATATAGATAGATAGTAGTCTTTAAGCATTTTTTTAAAAGATCTTATCGTCTGGGCGCCACGAATCGTTTCAGGAAGGGCATTCCATAAACGGATACCCGATACAGTAAACGATGAACCGTATAATTTAGTACCATGCACAGGAAAACGGAGGAGAAAGTTATTAGATGATCGGAGAGTATAGGAGTCAGAAGCAAGGTAATGGAAATTGGATTTCAAGTAGCAAGGAGTACTGGGATGAAAAAGAATGGAATAGAGGAGATGGAGAGTGTGAGCATTCCGACGCAGGCGTATACTGCTAAGTATTTTGATTTATGTGAATATAATCTATCACAAAGGAGCATTTACTTAAATATGTAAATATTTAATAATTTTATTTTTGAATGAATTATAATTTTTATTTCACTGAACGAGATTCATAAAACAAAGAATGCAAAAATTAATTATGTATAAATTCCACAAATGTCACCTCTCAACTACTATTAAACAATTACATCTAATTGACAACATTTCATTTTTTATAAGGCCATGAAAGAAAAAAACAATTTCTTTATTTTGCTCTTGCGATTACAGAAAAAAAATTATTTCATTTTTTAATCGCATATTTTAAGAGAAATTAAATATAAACGATAAATGTGATGATGACGTCATACATACGGAGGAATAAAAATGCGCCTTAGCCTAATTAAAAAAAAAACTATCACTGACATTTACAGGGTATGGCATGTGTCAAATTTCATATTAATGTCATTTTTGTGTATTATTCATGTAAACAATATTTTAAATCGTGTTATTGTGTTGGTTTTCTAATTTAATTTCATTAGCGTGATGTTTGTTTGATTGGAGTTGGACCAATTCATTTATATTATACAAATAGTGCCTATAGTGTTCATAATTTTCTTGAAATAAAAGACTTTGTTTACTTACTAAAAGTTGTATTTATTTAACACTTTCCAACGTTTTTGGGATGGTATATTTGTTTCCCAGAAATTTTCAGCACTCCTTAACAAATCCTGCATAAAGTCATCATCATCAGTACTTGTGAATAAGTTTCTTTTGTTTAAAATTTGGATCAGCAAATAACAAATAACAATATTTACAAAGCTTGACGAATCAAAGTGACAAATGTGCCAAAATGTCAACTGTCAAGATTTTTTTTTAATTTAAACTAGGTATGTGGCAAAGGAATAAATGTATTCCTCCGTATGTATGACGTCATTTGGCGCTTACGACATTTTAGAATGAGATGATTTTAAAACTCAAAAAGATGAATGAAAACTTCCATATTTAGAAAAAGCAAAAAATACGTGTATCATAATTTTTGATCTAGTTTTCATTAAAATAAAAAAATAAGTAGCTTAAAATTTTGAAATGTTGTCAATTATGTACCTATGTTTATATAATTTTTTTTTTTTTTTTTTTATTGTACAATAGGGGAGCGCTTGGCCACAATCTCGCCTGATGGTAAGCTGAGATGTGGCCTAAGATTAAATACTGAAATTAAAATTTTAAATGAACATCCTTGCATAAAATATAAATCATTTTATTTTTAAATTAAACTTGACGCGTTATAAATTTTCCATTGCAGATTTGAAGCAGCCTGTATACACGTGAATGTGTTAATAAACCCTTGTGACGTAAAGTACTCAATACTCGTACATTATTTTAATAAATCAACAACAGAGGGTTCTTGAGATGTGATGAGAAAATAAAAATGAGCACATTTGAAAGCGGCGCGCGCGCCCCTGGCGGCGATTGCGCGTCACAGCTGCGATATTACACCTTCATTATTTGCGTTATTTCCAATATGCCCGCCGTCTCATTATTCCACACGACATTACTAATCCCGCGGGACATCCTAATGGATGTGATCGTGTGTCTATGCGTAACTTATTGAAATGACGTATCGCGTACCTGAGGGCCCGAAAAAATACATAAATCATGACGGCTCAACTATAAATAAATCGAAATCCAATAATTATGAGCCGGCCGGCCACAAATCAAGCGCGCATACTAATGCCGTATCCTAAGATCTGATTAAAAACATCAATACTTGTCAATAGAGCCTCCCATGTAATTATGTTCAACAATATGGCGGGTATATCAAGGCATAATAATTGAAGAATCGATTTAATGAAGAGTATTAATTGTAAGCGCGACCGCGCGCTTTTGAACTGTTTATCTTTAGCTGCCATGTTCTCTAGAAATTAGAATACTTAAAGAAAGTTTCAATTTCATGTAAAATATGAATTCTGAAACACACAGATGAAGCAAATATTAAATTAATTATTTAAAATTGAAGAGCATTACGAACAAAACATAAACAATAAGTAGCTTTTTAATTTAGAACGTTCATGGCATAGACAATTAGAACAGCTAATGTACGATTTAAAAACCGAAACAAGGAATGTATGTAAATTCTGCGTCTCTTGTCAATTGGCAAGTTGCGATGCTATTTCAAAAAACGACCTTAAACCATTGAGATAGGGGTGTTTTAAGTGGAAAGGATAATGTGGTAGGTGTTTGAAACAACGCGTTAGAAACTGCTTACACGAATTAGCGCATAAAGCGAAGGGGCGAAATTAGAAAACTCGGTAGCCCCGCGCCCCGCGCCCACTCACCCCGCGATCGTTCCGCACGTCATAATGTGACAATTTACGATAAGGTTGGATTAGCCTGTTTGTCTGTATACAGTATACACTCGGGTAGATTCAGGACTGTATTCAATTTGAACTCGTGTAAGTGACTTCATGAGTCCTTGGTTTGGATGGAGACTAGACGATTGAGTAACTTTTTATTTGGTAACAATCATAAAGCTTGTCTAATACTAGAAATTTATTAGGAAAATGAAGGTTGGAATTTATGGATTGAAGAGGGTAGATGGAGCTAAGTTTAGTTTTCAGGTAAGTAAATTTAGGAAGAGTCTTCTTGCATCCCAAGATACAAACGGCCACCAGGTAACTTTTTTATGTTTTATGTTATTAAAAATACAATTAAAAGAGAACCCAAGTTCAATTTAACGGCTGTACTGAGATTCAATCGCTCACTAGTAAAATATTTATGTTCACAGCGTTAATTCCTTGAAGGGCGACCGCGGCCGTGAATAATTGTCGCTAAAAAGAAAGCAAATAGCCAAGATTAGCATAAAACCATCGAAAGCGGCCGGAAACGGCGCCTTCCTTCCTATATTTGTGAAAATTACGCGCTTCCGTCAACCATTTTGTTTAAAACAAACGCAAAAGCTAGCGAGAATTTTCATTTGTAATTTTTGCGAGTTAGTTAGTTGAGTGGAGTTACTGTAATGTGAAGGGAACTACAGAAGTAAGATACATATTAAATACTAGCATATTATAGCTTAGGTGCTTGCTGTAAAATATTTAGGTATATTTTATATAGAAAATGAAGATAATAAAGAAGTTGTGAATTTCAGACCAGAAATATATTGTAATATCTTTGTTGGTTTAGTTTCCGAATCCTTATTTTATTGAATATTAGCAATTTATCATCAAAGTGATAGATTGCAGAAAATTATAATAGAAGCTTCTTGGTAAAGATAATGAATGGCAGTACCTAGTTGTAATTGACTTTCGGATGAGGAATATTTGCATGAAAGAATTCCAATTTGTTCATTCGATAACTTATTGAGGAATTCATGTTCAACCAAATTCATCGAAAAATTAAACTATCAAGAGATACGGTCCACATCATGCAAATTATTAAAGGACCATCTCTGTACTTATGCCATTTATAACCTTTAATCTAGTCGTGTTTCTGCCATAGAAGCTATTCTTCTATACTCCACTTTAGTTTGGTCAGAAGTTGATAATTTTCCCTTCGAATGTAACCATTTATATCAATGATCGTGCTACAGTTGCAGGAGAACATCTCCATCACGCCGCTGCCGGTTCCAATAAGCCAACGTGAGCTGATATATCGAATGACCAGTCACGTCCAAAATCGAGACCCCCATAAACGATAGACGAACAGACACGTAGCACCGTTAAAATTTACGAATAATACCGCAGGAACGAACGACAGACATCTGCTCCAATCGCAATAAAAGTAGACGGCAGAAAACATAGAATTTTATCACCGCCGTGTCCATCATAAAGCATCCCTCCGCGCCGCATAAAAGTTTACAGGCATTCGGCTAATAAATCGTGTCAAATAAATAAGTGTTGAGTCGGTTGGCGGCATATTGATTCGTCATTCGCCTTAGAGCGGGGGTAGCGGGCCGGGCGCGGCGGCTGGGTGGTCATAAAGGTGCGTAATGGCCGCCGTCGGAAGACAGCGCAGTGCGCGCATCGATTAGCGCTTTGCCGCGTCAGACGCCGACGCAACGTACATTCACTTCGCTGCACAATCGAACACATCAACCCATCACTACTTTTTTCATTATCTGTACCAATTATTTCAAATTTGACATTACGCAAAACTCGATTGGCGCGCTGTCAAATGAACATTAAATAGTTTCGGCGGCCAATACTAGATGGCGTTAGCGGCTTCATTTGTAATTGTAAGCGGTAATTTTGTGCTGTAATTTATTTAATCGTAAATAAAAGGTAATAATTATAATAAAGTTGATAGTGTCAGTGTGAGTTAATGAGTGCCGTAAATCATAATACACCTGTAATAACGGCCAGGCGCAGTTGTAAGTCTGCCAAAGGAATTGGAACGGTAGATAGAATTTATGCACCATATGGATAGTCAATTTTAGTTATAATTAACCCGATGTTAATATTTTATTTCACGTTTCATGTTAATTAAACAATATCCTTGTAACGTCAGCTGTCTTTAGTGTACTTTTAAGTTTATTTAATTTATCGCGAATGAAATGGATAATTATTATTTCACGTGGATTTAAATCCCGTAATATATTAGTATTTCAAAAGCTCTCGTCACATAACAGAATGCCATTGAACGACCACATTTATAACGATTATGTGAAACCTAAATCACATAAGGTGACAGTTATATAATATTGCATTAAGATGATCAAACGTCAAATGTATACAGGCTGATGTTTTATGCATATCTGATTGTAAAATATTCAGTAATCTATTCAATATTTTTAAAATAGGGATTATTATTATGGACGAAATATAAAGAAGGGCTTCTGTATTATTAGGGATGAAAAAATTATATATTCTTTCTTTAGTAGGTATAATAGATATTATATATGCATGTATCAGAACATTAAATTGAAATTGTTTAGGTGTATAACAGTACAAAGTATGCCATTTCAAGTTAAATTCCAAACACAAAAATAACCAATCTTATTATTTTGCTCTGAAGTACTGATAGTAACAATTACAATTATTGATTGCTGTGTACGCTACGTAACAAATATACCTATTACCTTACCATTTCAAGCACTCCAAATAAATCGATACAAATCGATTGACTCGAGATCATAATTAATCGAAAGTTAATTGCGAAGCATCCTGTGCATGAGTCGAGCCTTTGGACTTTGATTAAAATCAACAAATGACGACACGATTTTCACCCTTATCCCAGTGATAATACGGGCTTTGTAATTATAATATCTACCACCTGTCATGTGATATATTGACTAAAATAACATATCTTATTTATGTCGGTTGGGGATGGAAAAAGGTTTTATTGTGTACGAGTATGTATGAATTATTGTCCAAATACAAGAAATTTTGACGACTGTGTTATTTAGATATTCGTGATAACTGATAACTGAATTGTTTGATATCATTTTTTATGGATTAAAATATAGCATGTGTTACAGTTCTTCAACAAAGAGCAACTGATGCATAGGTTACCTACCTATGCCTATGTTAATCTATAAAAAAATTACCTAAAACATAGTTCATTTTGACTGCTTTGGTGATAACTTAATTTTTAATGGTAGATAAGATAAAAACGAACCTATATCTATCAGTTTGCAATGCAAATTCCGATTGACTTATAATTACTACGTTTTTACCGTTTTTTTAATAAAAAGTTTAGAGTGATATATTAGGTACTTAGGCATCTACAATTATTATTAAACATATTTGATGTCTAAATACAAATCGATCATATATTTACCTAATACACAACTCAGATTTTCATATATAACTTTTTATCCTTATAGAGTTTTGCAGAGTTACTTATCCCATTACAAAGAACGGTTCCTGAGGGATAGATATACAGCGTTCTTGTGCCGTCAAATCCGTTATTCTATCTTCTTCAAGGAGCATGCCAAGACATGGGAATAAACTAGTCTCGTCTTTGTTCGTTAATGTTTTAAGCAGCTCTAAATTTTCCATTTTTTTTATACTGTACCTGAATGATTTAAATAATAAATTAAAGTTTATATCCTTTAACACAAAAAAGTATTCATAAAAATATTCAACAAAAAATTGATTTAGTTTTTGCTAAACGTGACGTTAATACGAATTTATCAACAACACGCAAATAAATCATAACAATCAATGGGAAATTTAATTTAAATTCATTAAAGCATTATTAGGTTACATTAATACAAATGGTCGGATCCTCCCACACGTCGCATTTTAATTTAACTAGTTTGACCAAGAATTTCTGTCAAAAGGTCAAGCCGTGGGGCGCCATGTTGATTTTATGATATAATCAGAATTCGGAATCTATGGATACCAAGCAAGCATTTGTTTTCGTTTAATTACCTTTTAAATTATTTGCATAATATGTTTTGAGGTGTGAAATATTGATTGGTTTATGAATATCGCACTTTTGCTGCAGATGAATCGGTCGAAAATGTTAATGGAATCTAGAAATTAGAATTGTATTTATATTGTAGGTAGGTACACTAAACATCAGATAAAAATAAAACTTTAAATGTATTCCAATCATGTACAGGTACTCTACTTGTGACTATAATTCGACGATTAGGCTTTTAACTGAAACTTTGTACTTTCTCCAACCGGTTATCGAACCATATATTATAACCACTGTACCTACTGTATAGAATATATTAAGATAATAATGCACTACTGCACCTTGGCCCAATCTACAGCCATTTCATTAGGTACAAGAATCTATCGCTAATAGAAACAGTCAAAACAAAACGGCCATTAAACCGGATGCCTTCAATTGTTTTCAATACATAGCTCATATGAATAAAATTTAATAGCTATCTGTCCGTATATCACACGACCTTTCCGTATTCCAGCCCATTACATTGAAACATAATTCATCCGAGTTTTCAGTGGGACACGCAAGCCTCTCTCAAACAGACTGCGGTACGAATAAATTAAGGAATTGCTAGCATATCTAACATCTCACTTTTTACTTTAATTAATGGTTTTTAAGAACTACAAATGAGCTTGTGTTATGCTAAAATTAAACTTTTTCATGAATTAATGATTTTAAATATGTGGAAACATAATTAATCAAGGTAATAATAGCAATTGAGAACAGGAAAGACCTCGTGGACTCTCTGCAATCAAACAAAATTATTTACTTCATCAAATTTCACGTCATACCTATCATTTTTCTCACCTTTAATTTAAGCATCCAATAGACAAAGAAAGAGCAGCTTTGGGAAATACAGCTCCTAATATTGAAAATATTTATCTCTAGCATAAATTAAAAATAATTGATCAGAGGCAGCCCTGGATTCATCGAACAGTGACACGTGTGTCAAAAAGGGTCATCCGGCGCTCTATCACTCAATACACATGACGTCTGCTGCTGACCGATCAGATGCAAAAGGTACCACTCTTATACAGTGCGTAATAACAGATATCAAGTGCACTCCCGATAGGGCTGCCGCTACTTTGTTTTTTTATTGTAATTAATTAATTTTAAATGTATCCCATAGTAATACATTTGATGATATTTTTTTCAATAATAATAGTATGCTTAATAAATAATAATACATAAGCACCTAAAAAAATAACTGTTATAATTATTGGTTTCAAAATGATGATCGATTCATGTTTACACCCGATTCATACTTATAAAATTTCTTACATCCGTAAGTTTAAGTTAGATATGAGACGGAATGTAAAACACACACACAATAAAAACGTACAGAAACTTTGCCGAATTTAAACTAAGAAAACACCAACGGAATTGTTGGTCATACGGCATACCCCTAAATTCCAGGGCGGTGTCCAAGGCAATAAATTAGTAAATAAAAATAATATAAATTAAAGCGGAAGCATTATTTTGTCCCGTGACGCCACGCTAATCCCCGCTGTTGATTTATTATTAATTAGCGATTCCCCAACGAGAATTGTTTATTTTAAAAATGTGTCCGACATACAGCCCCCTAATTCAATTATATATTATATTTATGGTCTATTCCTCTTTACGGCGAACAACAATAGACGTCACGACAGTCCAATCTGCTTTTTACTGCATGCATTTTTTAAATGAATATTTTTAGTAATTAGGATAATTCGGGAGAAATAATTTGTGAGATCACATAAGTCATAATGGATTGAGTAATTCAATTTAAATAAGGTAAATCTTACATGTTTTTAAATCACCAAAAGTGCTGCAGTGAGAGAGATAGAGCAAAAAGTTTGTTGTTACGAACAAAAATTGCGTCAAAACTAGAAGTAAAAGTAGCATCACAATAGAAAACTATTGCGCCATTATAATATTTGTAACAGTAATGTTTAAAAAAATAAAATTTACGGCCGCTATAGACAATGGCAGCAATGCATCACTCGTCATAAAGGCAAGATTAGACGCGTCCCGTGTGACAGATTTACGAGGTTTGCATAATGCTCTCAAACAAAAACAACGTGGGACAAGAAATATATCTTGGAACGCGTGATTTTTTTGCAAAACTCCATCTCCATAATGGTGAATGGAGTATCAATTTTTGTATTATTGTTATTCAATATGAAACAGAAAGTTAAGCGATTGGAATACATTTGAGAGCCGTTGGACATCTTTTTGTTAGAGCGCCATCTATGAATAATTGTTTGGAAACTATAAGCATCAAACATTTTGAGGTTAGAACTTGAAGATATTATATTTCATTCATAAACTGAAAATAGAGTTTGTTATAACAAGGGTAAATTTATTTAGATTTTTAGAAAATTATATCTAATCATAGCCATAAAGCTTTGTAGATAAAAAGATAATTATTAATTATTGCAACAATACTTCCCATACGGAGTAAACACAATGTACGGAATGATTTAATGTATATACAACTTTAAATACATTTATGGGTCAAAATAATTATAAACTTAACTTACCATCAAGATTTAACTCATAGAATGAATTTAAAACCAAAATAATTGTCAGAGCAACGTGTGACTCGGCTCACTTTACAGCTACAAGAGGGAGACAGAACGAAGCGAGCCGGAATCGTTCGAAGTTGGTCGAGTCGTTTGTTGGCGTCCCGCCTCCGGCGTGACGGATTCAACTGACAGCAAACGCGCGCGACGCGTTGCATGACGTACGTGTGGCGCGAAATGAGACTTCAATCGCGCGCTCGACGCGAACATTCAAAAACAGAACACGATGATTAAAACAATGCAACAGATTTATGAAGACTTTATCAAAGTAATGTTGTCAATGTAAAAAAGTTATTCAAATGAAGATTATATTTTTAAATTAATTAATTGCAAACTTTAAAACATTTCATATTGGTGTTATTAAGAGGTAAAATGCAAAGGTTCGCCTTGATCTGTGTTGTGGTATATTGAAGTAAATAAATTATTGAAAAATAAAAGGTGGACAGCCGGTGTAACCGGTCGAAGAGATTTAAATCGTTGAACAGGTAAGTCGGACAATGGCTATCGGGCCACGATTCGCTTAATTAAACATGATAAATAAAAACACATGAGAATGACCGTCGTGTAACTTGAGCCTGTTATTTTGCATTATAAGCAAATGCTCGCTCCTATACAGAAGCTATTTTTATTACATAATTATAATACAGTTAATATTATAACAGGGTCTTTTTGAATTTAATTATCATGGTTAGGTACGCTAAAAAAGGCTAAAAACGATAAAATACGGTTTGCGTCTATCTGAAAAGACAACTTCTGAATGTTTTAAAAATTAAAATAAATCTTATTTTACCTACAAAATTATAAATAAAGGTTGAAATAATAAAATGACATTGAAACATTTTATAAAATAGTAAATAAAAACTAAGTGTTTGTATTTCTGCCACATTTGTAAGGCAAAAACTTTTTAATTCTATCATTGAAATATTTAAATTTTGTAATAAATTTAATACAGATTAATATAATTGTTAACAAAATACACTCTATAAAACATACAATTTATAAATATTTCTTGATTCTTGAGATAATAACAGCGGGAAATTAAATTTTTTAGCTTCTGCAATCTACCAAGAGATGGCGCTAGTTGTTCAGATTGGCGAATTTTGACTCGAGTAAAGTTGTAATATTTTGAATTGAAACAAAATAAAATTGAAGATTATTTATTTGAGAAATTATTTATTTAAGATTTGATATAAAATTATTTTCTGTAATAAAACGTTTTCTTCTATCAGAATATTTTTGCTTTGCATTTGCTTTTCTTCAGGTAAAACTAGTCTATATAATTTAATAGGACCAAATTACATAGTGTAATTTGGTCCTATTAAATTATATATATCTTTATATTTCAATGGCTGCATGTAATATTATGATGTTAAATGATAATGCTGATATTTATAATAATGTTTTATAATTTATACAAAAAATAGTACCAGTACCTAACAAGATCGCTTTTTTAATATAAATATTGTTATATAAATATAAATTGAACACATTAACAATTCGACAAATTATACAACTTTAACATGACCATCCGAGTCAATAATTGCGACATGAAGATAAAGAATATCCTATTTATAATTACAATATAGAGACCATTGAAGTACAAATATGGTAAAATGAAATTATTAAAATGTATTGAATTTATTATCGACAGTGGCGGTACGTTCATACAAGCCGAAAAGCCCGGCTTGCCTTAGAAATTCGCTACGAGATAGGAAAATAACCAAATTCACGTTTGAATATTCGCGCGCAATGAGCAGTTCATAATTTGCTCCGAAATTCAATGAAAACTCACCTACAATATAATATATAATACGCCTAGCATAAAACAATGACGAATTCGAGTAAACTTTTAATTTCATCCTTCTTCCTATCAGAATAAGGTCGTACCTTTTATTTTGACGTTACAATCTAAATTGGATGGATTATAACATGTAGTTGTCTCGCTTGCACGCGTGGGCTTTTACCGGGCTTTGCGCTCATCTCTTCTAACGTATGAAATTTCGTCTAAGTAGCTACATACCTAGCCATAGAATTCTATAGCAATCTGTATGGAAAATAAAGCCACGATAAAGCCCGGCTTTAACAGTGTGAAGATAGTTACGATTGCGCGAACGAACGTCGTGAATATTATTGTTATTAGGTATAGTTTGTTTGAGCGGGTGATTATATCCGTGTAATTTAGGTTATGTTTTTCGAATTTTGTGATAAAATGAGTGTCGCGACAGCAGATTGTGTTGTAAATTGTGATGGTTTGCTTTGTGCTCAGCGGGGGAAAGGTAAAATCATTAAACTTTACTGAAAAACATCAATTAATTTCTTCATAAAAACCAACTCCCGATTTGTGCATTACCCAAACAGCTAGTAAGTCACATAAACGAAATTTTAATTAAAATATGTTTACGAATTAATCGATTTCATGAATAAGAATTGCTTAGAAGCCCCAGCTGTTGAAACTTGCACATTTGGTACTTGGTAGTTATGATTTCTGCTAGTAGGTATAAGGTAGTTCTTCCACGGAGCGTGCTTTCTCATCGTTAAATCGAATTCATAGGTACGTATTTAAGAAATACACAAGGCCAAGAACGCCTTATTGAATTATCAATAATTGAAAGTTGTTAGGTAATTGAATTCTAAAACAATCACCTACTTTCTTCCGATTCCGATTCCGATTCCGATGTTATAAAATCTTTCCTTCAGAAGATCGCCGTTTTGAATTATTAGAATATAAATGATCTGTTCAATTTTATTAATAATATAATGTCATACAGTTTAATAATTATAATTTATCGATTTTAATGATAAACGTTTGACTCAACTGTTAGCGGGCGCGCGTGAAAATTTAGAAGATTTGATTCGGTAATTACACAGTATAGGTACCTTAGGAAGGTTTCTAATTCAAGAAAAGGGTACCCAGCAAAAACTTTGAAAACTTTGGGCTTGCCCAGTCCTTACACCCTAGGCACGCCACTGATTATCGACACGCTAAAGCACTATCTTTAAGTAATATTTTATTATCAAGGTGTTACTTTATTTGAGTTCAACACATTAGCGTAAGATGTGAATGTAATCATTAATTTATTGGAATAAAACAATCTATAATTCTATGTATCATACGTAGTATATTATTATTAGTCTGTGGTATCATCTATTAATTATGTGTAATTGTTTCCTTATTCGTTGGAAGAATAATGCAGTTACTAAGTGGATGTTATAAAGGTACGTACTCATATTTATTTTGTTTATATTTATGCTATATAGATATTGCCGAAAATTTATTATTACATATCAATATGAAAAATTGAAATTGAAAAATGATGATTTGAATTTTTCCCCCTACTTATGCAAAATAAAAAATAAAGACAACCGATAATGAGAATATATTTAATTTCTTTGAGCTCTCGCATTTATAGTATTTAATCAATTAAAATTACTTCTTGTAATAATTTCCCGAAAAGGACCTCCTTGAATTAGTTACCTACCTTTTCAACATAAAATTACGAATTATTTATTTATTCTCTTATCAGCACTTTTCAGACTAAATGTAAATAAATAAATTTCATTGAAAGTAGATAATATATTTTTTATATTAATAGAAATACACAATAGTAATATAAATAACTACCATACACATTAAATGGATTCACCAAAAAATTTTCTGCTTAAACATCCCGCTCTACATAAGCAAAATAATTCAGAAATAATCCTAGTTTAATATAAAAACATGGCAACATAAAAACACAGTCAATTCCCAGTTATGAAGTTGCAATCTAAGTTGGATCATTTTCGCCTCAGTGTTGCCATTACCAAATAAACAGGCGGGAAAAGTTTAAATGAATTGGCAAGAATACTTCGTGAAACGGTGGACAGGGGTCAATGTAACTTTGATGTGAGGTAAAGTCAATTAGGTGCTGATTATGAGCCCGTTTTTATTAGTCGCAGAAATGTGAATGTTTGAATGGGTTTGTGTTGACTGTATTATATTATCTGGGTAATATTTATGTAAATTGGTTATTAGAGATGGTGTAGGTAAGGTCAGTTATTCACCGTCCCAGTCTATTCCGTTCCCCACTGCAAAATGACTTGAAAAATTGAGGTCGTAGTTCATCACAATGGCCAAGTGTGGGTTAGTAGATGTCACATGTCAACGACCGATGAAGATGATAATGATGAGAAATGTCAAACATTGATAGCACTTGCATGATTTGGATAACCAGATAATAATCTTCAAAAGCAAACGACTCGATTGACTTCTAGGCCACATAATTTCTATAGTCGCTAGTCTAACATTTAATTATCAAGCCTATAATTTTAATTGATGTCCTTCACACTCCAAATTTTAACAAAATCGCTTCAGTATTTTTGAGAAATATCAACAAATATCTTAATAGCCAAACAAACAGAAAAACAGACATCCACGACATAAATTCGGTTGAAAATTGTAACTGTTATTTTGTTTTCATGACCACGGAACCTCGCGTGCGATGTCACATGTGATTATTGTAAAACAAAGGTTAATTGTAACAAAATATAATTATGATTTTGTAAAATATTTTCCTATTTCTTAATAATTATTATCCCTACTAATATTATAAATGCGAAAGTAACTCTGTCTGTCTGTTACGCTTTCCCGCTTAAACCTCTCAACCGATTTTGATGAAATTTGGCACAGACAATTTTTACCTTTAGACCCTGAGAAAGAAAATAGGCTACCTTTTATTGCGAAATATGTACCACGGGCGAAGCCGGGGCGGACCGCTAGTTATCTATAAGTAAGTATGATCTATCGACTGTAGCAGGAGTCAGGACTTGTTTTTTGAGACTTTTTCAATACGACGTGTGTTTTTAATTTTGATCCGGAATCACTAAAATAAATAAATAATAAACAGATTTTTTATAAATATTAATGTATTGTCATGTTAAAATTTAATTTGAATTTTTCCATCGAACTAATTTAAAAATTAGATTTTCATATTATTTACATTTATTATTTATTTGTTCATAACATCCTCTTGTTTTTGTCCATCTAATTTATGTTAATTACGAATTTACTTGGCGAATGTTAAATATAAAAAAAAATCTTATAAACAATTATTTAACAACAAAATCAGCACTTGCATCGACCTTGTATTATAAAATGCAATGTTCTCAATATTGTTTTCAATTTGTATTGATATCACGTCAATCGTCTACCTATCATTTGATTGACTCTGAGTGATGGTGATAAGGCTGATACCATCTGTTGACAAGTTCTCAAGATATGGAGATCATCCGTTGATGTGCGGAAATTTCTTTTGGAGCAAAATACGCAATACATATTGATTAAATCCAAAATGCGTTTCAAATCTGCTTAGTTTTGGTAAGTTCTGTAATATGGGAGAAAATATTGTAAAGGAAAATTTTAATGAATTTGAAAGCACAGGCGATATTGTGTTTACATAAGTCTAGGTTCCTGTTCCTACATGTGAATGTGCAAAAAAATATTTCAATTTATCTTCATATTTTTCAGATCGCCACTGCTTCAATCGACATGTGTGTAAGTTTCCATTAAACGAATATTATAAAAATTCCAGGGGACTAATATCGAAAATTTTATATTCAAAACCACGAGCATAACCATAAACAGCGTTCCACACAATACGACACAACATTAATTCTATTAAATTCACAAATAAATTACCTATCAGCGGTAACAAGGAACAGTGTCTGAAAACAAAATGTCCACTAATTTAGCTTACAATAACGACACTAAGTTGACACGCCACCGATAAGCGCTCACCTGCTCATTATTCCCTGCGCGCACGCATCCACGATATATCCATTTAAACGCATTTCGTTACTATCTGTCATCGCGAGCAGACGTGTATTGGAACGCGCGATTAAATCTCTTCGCGGTGGTCATTATAATAAGCGCTGGTAATAGCCAGATAGTGACCGGGAACGCGTGACTCACAAATTTGTTACACCTGGATCTTAATAGATGTTGTATTTAAATTTGCTACGAATTCACGATATTGTGCTATTCCACGGAAAGGTGCACTTTTTGCATGTATTTGTATTAAATGCAATTTATCGAGCTGTTTATTTTTATGCTTAAAAAGGAATATTATATAATTTTCAACTGTAACGAGCACTAGGTGAATTTTAATGTTTCTTTGTTTAATTATATTAACGTTTTTAAAAAATTAAAAAAGTATTTTTTATACAGCCGTTTGTAAATATATTATTTTATTAATTACAGATGATCCTTATCAAAAGGTTTAAATCTGCATATCCATTGACCACTCAAATTCATTTAGAACACAATTGTTTATTTTACAATAACATGCAAAACGATCGAAAGTAATCGAAATACTGATTTTAAATAAGTATGTATGACAAGTATATGAAATTGTACGAATAGGCTGTTTATATAAAACTAATTATGGTCTCAACGAGATTTCGTTAGGTATATTCTATACCAGACATTGAACTACCAAAAATATATTAAACTTATCAGTAGTAAAAAAAGCTCTTCTAAACACTTATAAAAGTTTACCCGAAAAAATTTTTTGACTTTGAGCACAGACTAATAATAATATACTACGTATACCTACAACTTTGAGTATACCACATAGCAAAAATCACGCAAACGTTCAAAGCTCAAACTCCCCATAATTACCACCGTATCCGGTGATTCGCGATAACATTCCGAAGACACAAGATGTAGAATTGATCAGTAGTCAGTGTTAGTATGTGGACAAAGCGAAACAAAAAGGGGACGCAAAAAATGTCTGCCGCGCTATCTGCAGCCCGCGATCCTGTCGCACATAATAGCACAGAGAGGGGTGTGGAGTCGCTGCTTTAATTGGTAGCATCCAAACTTCATATATCATCTTTGTATACAAGATTTAAATTTAAAATAGAATCGGTATGTAACATGTTAATATCATTATACCAACAGAATTTAAAACTTTATCAACACATTTTTAAAATAAAATTCATAAGTATTGCCGTCCACACGCCGTCCATAAGCGATTGACGAGTAACAAACTACTTTTCTGTTCAATTAATTTCCAATGCTTTTCTTATTATTTTTTCTTATCTGTTTATTCGTTCTGTATGTTGGAAAAGTTTTTTTAACGACAGTTTTGTGCCTCTAGCTATGATAGATATCATAAACGCTCTACCATTTAGTCTATCATTGCCTTCACGATCTTATGAACATTATTTGCTTTGCTTTCCTGCCTGTTTACTAATTAAAGCCCTATTTACGCAATATTAATAATATCGTTTACCAAAACGTTTCGATGCAGTCGGCATTGCAAAAAAAAAATTACTTAAAAATTTAAAAACAATATTCATGCGACTCCACTGCTCTGTTGTTCCGCGTCGGCCCAGTAGAGCACCGGCCAGCCACGTAAATCTACATCAACACTGTCCCTTCGTTTTGTTCTCATTCACTTAAGGCTCGCATTCACCCCCCTTCCCCTCCTCACTCCCCCCACGTCACAGTGTAGCTTATTACGCGCCAGGAATCCTAATTAGTGTTTAGGCATTTAATTCTGCTTTGGACATTCGTCGTATTGATGAGTGTTTATGTAATTTGTTTTTTTTTAATGTTCGAGATGCTATTTGTATTGGTATTGTAAATATGAATTTTAGTCTTGGTTAACAAAACAAGACCTTAGATAATATTGGTTATTTTGGTAAATAATGATTATAATGAATAATGATAATGAATTTAAAAGGAAATGCTTCTATAGATCGTTTGGTCTTACGTCGTTTATTGGATGAATGAATATTTTGTGCATCCTAGAGAGATAAAGACAGGCTCAATTTAATCAATACGATCAAAATAATGTGAATGTAAAAAAATATTATTGCATATTTATTTTATTTTATTTATTTAACATAACATAATATTAATTCTTAGATGATATAATTTACATTGATGCAATCATAAACTCATTCAAGTTTATTATCAAAAACATTTGAAAAGTAGTAATTAATAATACAAATCAATAAAAATCCTTAAACTTGGCTGCAGCTAAATTTCCGTAAACGCTAAAAACGCAATCGCCTCACAAAAAATTGCTTTTAAAAACACAAAAATACTGCTGCAAATTTCGCACATTCAAAATATGAACGTTATCGACGGCGGTGACAGGTGACGGGCGTCAGGCTCAGCTGACGTCACGCGTCACCTGTCACATGTCAAACTGAATTTGGGATTGACAGCGACGAGATACGGCGCTGTCACGCCGCTTCCAGCCAGTGACGGGTTATTTCCACAAAACGACGGAATTTGCGTTCCAAATTGAATTGTATTTTAATACTAATGGACGTATTGTAATTCTGAATGCAAGAGCACCTTGTATTCAAATGCAGGAACCTATTTTAAGGATTTAAATATGTGGCTAAATATACAATTACCTTCCGGAAATGAGTTCTCTTTAAATAGGACAATTTTTCAATTAGTTAACTATATTGCTTACGTATTTTAAATCCTTAATATTTCTAATGTAGACCTACTTCAAAGTGCAATCGGTTAAAATTGTTTTATAATAAAGAGTAACACTACATTTCGTTGTACTTCATTATTCTATAGTTCCCAATAAATTTTTATAAGAAAGAATTGGCAATGTATATTGTACTCCTAGTGACCGGTATGCAAACTTAATCCCACAGATATTCCTACCTCTAACTTCATAGACAACTACAATAATATCACAGTATTACCATATTTAGGAAATAATATTGTAATACTGTGATAATACTATGGTCTAAATATAAAGTCAAAGTTTATGCAAAACTGCACTTAATGTTTTTCTCGTTTTTATTTGCAGTTTCTCTGTATGCAAATGTTCCCAGCGTTTAATTACATAACAGGCAAAGTCAGGAATTACAGCTACTTTATATTTATAGCCGGATTAAAAATGTATGCGATTTATAATTGCACGGCTGACTAGATGCCGGCTGTCGCTCAAACGTCAGCGCTCGCTCGTAAATTATGACGTTTTTGCTGCGCGCGCGCACGCAAATCAGAGCGGCAAAGAGTAACGAGGTTTATGTGGTGATTGTTTCGTTTTGTGTATGAAACGAGATGTAAATGTGAGTTGATTCGATTGATTTAAAGAGGTTTATCTAGATTGAGAAGTTTTTGTACAACAATAGATACTTTTTATATAAAAAATAAACAGTCACCACAGGAATAAGAGCTACGAGAGAGCTAAGATCTTCCAAAAGAATCTTCCAAAATAATGTATCTCTTTAAATTACTAGGTTTACCTACTTTTCAGAGATGATATGTATACAATTCAGTAATTAATATAATAATAATAAATAATAGGTAATACTTTCAATTGTTTATTTTTAAGGTTGTTTTTCAGGAACAAAATATGTTGTCTGCATCTTTTTTTAAGAATTTAAGAATTATCCAGTTGCTCACAGAGGTTGGATGTTCGTGCGTATAAACCACTCATATCTATTCATAATCTTTGACACCAAATGATAATGCCTCGCACGTACAAGGGTGGGCAAAGCTGAACTATTAGCATATTAATTATCGAATCCCCGACCGTCCAGTTCGCGTGACTATATTACCTAGCTCTAAGAAAATGATGTACTAAGATTAATCAGTTTAAAAAACATCTGCTGGGCAGGAAGTGAGTTCCTACTTCTGTCTCATTTATTAATCTTTGAAATTGTTAAAACGCGAACTATTGCTAAAGGAGGCTAATCTAATTAATTGGATGTATTTAAGAAGTTTGTGAGTTTGATAGTCGGTTATGCAAAACAGCTATGCATTTGTGAAATTTCGCTGGCTGATATCTAGTTTGCGCTTCGAGAATAAAGAATGCGGTAAAATTATTAAACAAGAATAGTGCCTATAATATTTTGACAGTGATGGTGACAATTATTAATCTATACTAATATTATAAAGCTGAAGAGTTTGTTTGTTTGAACGCACTAATCTCAGGAACTATTGGTCCGTATTTAAAAAAATCTTTCGGTGTTAGATAGCCCATTTACCGAGGAAGGTTATAGAATATAGGCTTTATATCATCACGCTAAGACCAACAGGAGCTGAGCGCGGTTAGTTTTCTATAATATTTTAACATTAAAAATATCATTCACTAAATTTCTTTCTAAATCTCAACTCGCTGCATTATCTTCGCACACAACAAAGTTTTCTCAATATCCGAGTAGTACATAATTTAATCAGATCGGTGCGGGTTCGACACCGGTGTTTACCACTGAGAAGCTGCCGATTACCGGCCTATCTACCACTCCTAGTCTACCTAGAGTGGCTGGGACGCGTTTCCATGGTAACACGAGATTTAAATAACATGTCTTGTAACATGTTAATGGAAATTTAACAATGATGTTTGTTAGATGGGTAAGACGAATACATAATCATTTTTTTTATTTTTTTATCTGTTTGTAGATTTTGTTGGCTTATAAGTTGCAAAGGGGTACAATATTGTTGTAATCATTTGAGTTATTTGCGTCATAGTTTAAGAAGTCTGATGGGGTCGATTAGGTAAAACTTGTACTAGGAAACTTATCAAATGCTCAGCAGCGCAGTTATTTCGTTTTAAATGACGAGTATGGTGTCAATAGAGACCTTCATTTATCTACGTTCTCATAGGCTTGCAATATAACATTAACTCTACGTTGTACCATCAGCTCTACCACGCTTATTTTACCGTACCGCGGTGCAATGGAGATAAGGCGGCATCCACAGTATCAGATGACGGGTTCGACGCGTCGTGTTTATGACCGGGCCCTTATTTATAGCGACCGCCGACACTTATTAAACGCCACATTGTTTCTGCCGCGATTCACTGTGCGTAATTACTGATATACTGACGAGATTTTTATGGGTCCAAATTTGATGGGGTATGGAAAAGTTTTGTATAATAGGTCTGTGGTATGTATATTGCCTTACTTCTGTTGAATTGTAGTTGCAAGAAGTAAAAATCTTCGATGTTACATTTATAGATTGATGGCTAAAAATGGATATGTATTTTAATATCTTTTGGGAAAATAGAAGTAACAATATGTCATATTATATTAGCGGAATTCTCTCTTTGTTGATATAAAATATAAAAAATACATCAAACATATTATATACAAGATTTTTTTTAAAGAATTTCAATAAAATAAGTATTGTCAATAAATATAATAACCAATTTTATCATCGATATAAAATCAAGGAATTGAATTTCGATACACATTTCTCAAACAATAATTGCTCACTATGCCAATTATAAATATTTTATATAGGTTCAACACTAATTCCAATTCACTCACACAACCACACATAAAAAATCGACATCCATTGCTCCTCACGCGTTCACAAGTCACAACCACGAAATCTTAAACAATAGCAGCAATGTACTGTAAACTATGCTAGTGTGCGTGGTGTACTGGTGTAACACACACATACATTCAAAGGGATATAATTACGTGCGCAGGAGTGCAGTAAATAACAGCGGTTATGGCGAGTGATCGATACCCGAGTATGATGATTGATTTTAATGGTCGATATTCTGCAAAGGGTCTTAATTCTATCAAGAATTTTTTATGCAGATTTTTTTAATTGTGTAAAAAGGAAACTGGTAAATTGACTGATATATCAACACAAATTCTAAAATACTAGGATTAAGAATTTTCGGAAAACCTACTCTTACCGCTTACGGGACTAAAAGAAGACATCTTGACCCTTAGTTAAGTATCTTAGAATTTCAAGATCTTGATCAAGTGGGTAGATATGCATATTTTTTCTTGATATCTCGATATTTTTTTAATATAATTTTCGTATTTTTGGCTGTATCAGGAAGATTTTAATGTAAGTGTATTCAATTATTGGTATTTTCACTTGCATCAATAATTAATTAAACTATAATGTCATTTTTTATGATGTTAAAGAGTTCGTCTTCACATCATAAAACCATTTTAGTCTTTTTTTATCCACAATGGACACTTCAAAGTTCTACTCAATCAAAATACTTTTTAATTGCATTCATTTCATATCGTCACTTAATATAATGTTTAATTCCCTTTTTCACAGAAATAAGCCTATAACTTTACCCCACAGGTCTTCAAAGCTTGATTATACATGCTTCAAACTCCATATTAGTCTGAAAGATAGCATTAATAGGATATTATTTCTACATATTTAAAATGCTTTACATGTCAATAAGCCAAGGTGCAGTATACGTGGTAGAAATTACAATGACATTAGAAGCAAAGCTATCGCTATAATGATGGCCGTTGCCTATTATAAAATTCATTTAATGTTCCTTCCTTACACCATGTAGGGTTCAACACCTGCTTTTAGCAATATACATACTTAAAATCATGCGCATTTGGTTGCGGATAATGAGTATAAATTATACAGATATGATTATCTAATTAATAGAACACTTTGTAGATTTGCGTGCTTTTTGCATATCTTTGTTGAAGTACGAAATGCGTGTTATCTAGTTTTTTAGTTTCCCTGTATGTGTGTTAATGGGTTTGATACAAAGTAAGTGTGTATTACAAATCTATACTAATATTATAAAGAGGAAAGGTTTGTATGTATGTATGTATGTATGTATGGTTTTCACGCATAAACTACTGGACCGATTTTGATGAAATTTGGCACAGATAATCTTTAGACCCTGAGAAAGAACATAGGCTAACTTTTATTGCGAAATATGTACCACGGGCGAAGCCGGGGCGGACCGCTAGTGATTAATACGTTTCCAAACAGAATGCTTCACATTATTGTTTTTTTACGTAGGGGGAGTCCGGGAGACTTGCCCAGGTGGGAGAGTTGAACCACTTTCAATAACTTTTTAAATTAGGCGCCAAATTACGCCGAGTAGCAAACAAATGAACGCGCATAATCCGCCAATCACAAGCAACTCGCAATTTTGAGTGATAACAGTCGCGTTCGACCGTGAGTTACGAAAAAGTGTTTTCATCGTCGCGGAGTGAGTTTTTTTGGATTTGTTGTTTTAATTGCTATGCACGCATTTATGAAGGTATGTATCAAACACCTACGTTATTTCATTACTAGATTATATATTTTGTCGTACGTTCAGTGTTGTTCTCCAGTTGATAGTGGATTTGTGGGAAAAAATCAAGATATGGCCTTGAGTCGGGTGTGGGAGAGTTGAACCAGTCTGCAGTCGGGAGACTTAAATAGTGGTTCAACTCTCCCTTTTCAGTTTGTGTACTATTTAAGTTAGTTTTTGTTTTGTTTCAGAAAGAAAATGCCATTTCAGTATAAGCCTAAGGAAGGTAGTCGTCGCAGGAAACCGTTTACTTAGTCTGAGATTGAAAGTGCAGTCAGAGAAATAAAGAGTGGCAAATCTATTCGTCAAATTTCAATCAAGTATGGGATAGACAGAACCACTTTACGACGGTATTACCTGTTAGGTGAACAAAAGTTAACACCTTTGCAACACAAGGGGAGCCAATACAAATGCTCCCAGATTTTCAATGTAAATAAAGAGAAATTGCTCGTTCGTTACTTAATGACCTGCAGTAAAATGCACTATGGTTTAACCAGAAAACAAGCAATGCAACTAGCATTCGACTACGCCAATTTCATTCAATTAAAGTTCCACTTATTACCTAAACCTATGTTGATTTTGCATGTGCCACATTTAATCTTTGAGACTGATAGTTAGGTATTCTTAGTTTATAGTCTTTATATTAGTTTTGTAGATTTATATATAGCAGTAGATACCTCAAAACGAGTATTTAATTAATAAAAAAGTGAATGTTATGTTATGCAGTTGCTCTGAAAACATTTTTAAATAAATAAATAAATAAATAAATAAATCATTTATTCCACTTAAAACATTTTACAAATTAGAGCGACCCAGGCTCCTAAGATAGTAAGAACTGTTTTTCATTTGGTTTATTATTTTCACTAATTTGTTTAGAAGGTGATTATGAATATTCTAGTTATTGTTAAACGTGTCTAAATAATACATAAATAATGTGTAATATGCTTTATTTGCTCCATTTCTCCTCTCTAAAAAGGTATGGGCAAGTGTCCCGCACCTTATGAGCAAGTGTCCCACCGGTTGGGGAGACTTGAATCAAAACTCATTTTTCATTACAACTTAGTTTACTGTTTTCTCCTTGCAATTTTTATTTTCAGAATGGTATAAAATCTTAGCCAGATAATAAGGCTTCCATATGGTATAGATCTTAAAGCTCTCAAGGTCACTGATCAGATTTTATAGAGTTTTTAGTAAAAAGCGGTTCAAGTCTCCCGGACTCCCCCTACATTGCACACGTATTAAATTGTATTTTATATGGATTACATAGTCAGTCAGTCAAATTATTTAAATTATAATTTTATAGGTACTCTTTCTTTAAATTAATAATTAGTTTCAGCACTTGAAATAGTAATTTAGCTTAATTTATGATAAAAGTAACCTATGTAATCCGACCACATATTAATTATTATTATCTATCTATATAAACTATCTGCATGCAGAATACAATCAATATTTGTTCAATACTTTATGCGACATATTTATATCAGCAGTCACAGAAATAATAATATCATAGAAGAAATAGATTCATATAGATTCACATAGATAAATAGTACAAAGTGTTCGTTTGATAAGTATGCGTCAAATAGTCACATGTTTATTATCAAAGACAAGATATTTTTATGGTAAACAGATTTATGTAGTGTTTCATAAATCTATTTTTATGAAGACAAATCTATACCAATATTATAAAGCTGAAGAGTTTGTTTGTTTGTTTTTTTGAACGCGTTAATCTCGGGTACCGTACGGGTAAATACGGGTACGTACTACTTGTCCGATTTGAAAAATTCTTTCGATGTTAGAGCATTTATCGAGGCTATACATGCTAAGACCAACAGCAGCGGAGCACTGCGGGTAAAACCGCGAAGCGCAGCTAGTAAATTACTTATATACTTGAACCTACCTCTTGAATAACTCAATAACCGCATCAAAATCCGTTGCGTAGTTTTAAATATATACATAGGGACTAAATAATACATAGAGACAGAGAAAGCGGCTTTGTTTAATACTATGTAGTGATAATGTTTGACCCTATGCAAAATGCAGCTTTCCCTGTACGTACATCACCTTAAGGTAATAAAGATTAGAATATACCTATACAGAAATAGTAATAGAACCTAGGTTATACGACCCAGGGTTTTTATTTTTCAAGACGGGAAGTTACATTAATATAATCGCCCAGCAGTTGACCTGTGTGGTCTACCAGGTGTCTAAAGGTCAACCCTTTACTGCGTAATGTTTACCAATTTATATAATGATTATGTTTTAATGAACATTATTATAAGTGTAATGGGAGTAAGCATGAGAGGACATGTGTTATTTTACGACTGCGCTTGTACGATGATGTAGGTCGTGTTTATTAAAATGCTATTTATTATTACTGGCTTTCTTTAATAATTTTGAACACGCTCTATATGTAAGTAAACAGATTATGTCGTAAATGATGATGATGCAGTAAATATAAAGGGAATATACCTACTTATTACATTTGCAAAAAACTATATATGTAAATGATTTTTCCTCATTAAAAATTGACATAGTTTCATTCCAGTAACAAATCGCAAATTAAGAAATAGCTATTTAATAAAAACTCTACGCTTTATCGACTCTATATTCGCAACTACAATGTTCGAACTGCGTAATAACACCAATAAATATTTATCCGTTGCTCGATAATCATTCATTATCCATCATACACAATCGATGAACAAAAACCGTTAGTCCCACATCACTATTCAAGTGGAGGATCTCAATCAGTGTCGACGCAGTCGGGTGAAACAACTATATTCTCACGGAATCATTTCGAATGTGTTTGATTTAGTTTTAAATTATGGTAATTAGCTAAAAATGGTATCTATGTATCTTTTTATAAATAGAGAATATCGATTTATTTAATGTAATATTGTTTTCATTGATGTAGAGTTTGTAATTTGTATTGATTTTAGGTTTACACATACATAGTATAAAACAAAGTCGCTTTCTCTGTCCCTATGTCCCTATGTCCCTTTGTACGCTTAAATCTTTGAAACTACGCAACGGATTTTGATGCGGTTTTTTTTAATAGATAGAATGATTCAAGAGGAAGGTTTATATGTATAATAACATCCATTAAATAGTGGAGAAGTACTGTTATATTTGAGGTTTCTAATGTGATGTCGTAAAAAATTACATTTTTTCCGCTTACATTGCAAACGCAGGCTGAACCCTACGAGTTTTATCAAAATAATGTACTAAGTATTATACACATTGAAAAGATCTACAGAAAAGTCCGCAATGGTATATGTCTATCTCTTATGGATAACCCATACTTAATAACTTTTTTTTGTCATTTAGTTTTTACGAAAATAATGGCTATTTTCGAAGCGATTTTAACCAATACAGCATTAATCCTTAACCAATTAAATACCTTGAATACATTGTTCATTTAATATAGATCTATATGGCCCTTTACACCGTATGATTTAAGTGAATATTTTCGAAGATATTACAGATTTAAAAATTGCGGGACGTAGCGTTTGCGGCGGTACCGGCCGGCCGCCCGGCTATATATTTTATACCCGTGCGAAGCCGGAGCGGGCCGCTATGTTTTTATATACAACGTTCACAGTTTTTCTGTAGTGTATTTACTATTTAGTATCAGCATTGCACCCGTGCGAAGCCGGGGCGGGTCGCTAGTATTTTATATAAAACACAATTTCACAGCATCACATTTATTTCTGGATCAACATGAACATTTACATTCCACTTATTCTCACGACAATTTTTTACAAAAAAATCTATATCTTAAAACCTATTTAGCTAAAGTCAATTGGAAAGATCTTTCATTATCTCTTCTAAGAGTATCGTGGGTTGCTTTAAGATGGTCGAGTTTGGTTGAAATCTGTGCTATGGAGTTATCTATCCATTGCATTGATGACATGTGCGCGTTGAGAATTCGTCCGATTTGAACGATCTGAAAAAAAATTATTAGTCAAATGTAATGATTACATCTACAAGAAAAATTGTTTGTTGATATTTCACTTTCATGATCATGTCAAAAGTTTGGTTAACAATGTCAGAAAAAAATGCGTTTATTTTAACCAGTCAACCAGCCAACCAGACAAAGAGCCAACTCACGCTAACTCACGATAACTCACGCTCACTCACGCTCACTCACGCTAACTCAGGGTAACTCACGCTCACTCAGGCTAACTCACGCTCACTCAGGGTATCTAACGCTAACTCAGATTAACACTCACTCACCCTAACTCAGACTAACTCACGCTCACTCAGGCCAACACAAGCTAACTCACGCTCACTCAGGCCAACTCCCGCTCACTCACGCTAACTCACGCTCACTCACGCTAACTTACGCTCACTCAGCCTAACTCACGCTCACTCAGGCCAACTCACACTCACCCACGCTAACTCACACTCACTCACGCTAACTCACTCTCACTCACGCTAACTCACGCTCACTAAGGCTAACACACGCTCACTCACACTAAATCACGCTAACTCAGATTAACTCACGCTCACCCAGGCTAACTCAGGCACACTCAGGCCAATTCACGCTCACTCAGGCCAATTTACGCTAACTCAGGTTAACTCACGCTCACTTAGGCTAACTCATGCTCACTAGGGCCAACTCACGCTCACTCAGGCCAACTTACGCTAACTCACGCTAACTCACGCTCACTCACGCTTACTCACGCTCAACCACGCTCATTCACGCTTACTCACGCTCATTCACGCTAACTCACGCTCACCCACGCTAACTTACGCTCACTCACGCTAACTCACGCTCACCCACGCTAACTTACGCTCACTCACGCTAACTCAGGGTAACTCACGCTCACTCACGCTAACTCACGCTAACTCATGCTCACTCACGCGGGTGACGGTATCGGGTTTTTCTTTGAAAAAGCGGGCGAAGCCGCGGGCGGAAAGCTAGTTTCTAATATTTTTAAAATAAGCTGATACGAAAGTAAATACGGTACCAAAAACGGAATTATAACTCCCTTATATTATAATACTAGATTTCCGCCCGCGGCTTCGCCTGCGTTTTCAAAGGAAAACCCGCATAGTTCCCGTTCCCGTGGGAATTCCGGGTTAAAACCTACCTGTGTTAATCCAAGTTACCTTCTATATGTGTGCTAAATTTCATTGTAATCGGTTCTGTAGTATTTGCGTGAAAGAGTAACAAACACACACACACACACACACACATCCTCACAAACTTTCGCATTTATAATATTAGTAGGATTAAAAAAGCTTTTTACATTATCTCTCTGATTAAATTTTTTAATTTATCTATCAAATTAAATACTTAATTAAATAAATAATAATATTACCTTCACAATCGCCTAAAAACGGTTTAGAGCAATCTTCCGTATCCTCTCCCATCTCACGGAACCGTTGTATTAAGTTCTCTTCTGAATTATTTCAGAGAAACACGAAATATAAGGTTATTTATTATGCATACCATGTTTAAATATAAATTTATAGTTGAATCGTTTCTATCGCCTTAAATACGTATTTTAACTTTTCCTTGGATTACCTACAATATTAAACTACTCATGAAGGAGCGCGATGCTGCGCTCATTCGGGCTCGGAAAAGTAGGGATGATGCTCATAAATTATTTTATAAAGAATTAAAAAAAGACGTATTTAATGCTATTGACCGCGAGAAAAGGGCATACTTTAATAGCTATATCAATTCAAATATAAATAATCCAAAAGCAATGTGGCAGCATATCAAGAATAACGTTTCTATAAGTCCTAACAATAATTATATCTTGCCACCTCACCTTTCGGAACCGAATAAATTAAATGATCACTTCTTAAATATACCTGGCCACAATAATGTTCCTTTGTCTATCTTATCATTTTATGAATTCCATCGTCATGGTGACGCTGTTTTTGAGCTTAAACCTACTAATGAACAAGCAGTAGCTAAAGTTATACGTGAATTGACATCACAATCGGTCGGCATTGATGATATTTCGCTTGACATGGTCAATTTAACTAGTTCTAAAATTCTACCAATACTTACTCATATTATTAATACATCATTTTCTTCTAAAACGTTTCCTTCCATTTGGCGAAATGCGCTCATTCGACCTATCCCTAAAATTCAAAACCCAATGGAGCTCAAACAACTTCGCCCCATTAGTTTATTACCTTGCCTCTCTAAAGTAATTGAAAAGATAGTCCAAAAGCAGTTAATCGATTTTTTGGAAACCAATGGAATATTACCGGATCGTCAATCGGGTTTCAGAAAGAATCGCAGCACAACCACTGCCTTAGTGGATGTTACGGATGATATATTATCTGCGATGGATGAAGGCAAAGGGTCCCTTCTTGTATTATTGGACTATTCCCGTGCCTTTGATACCATCAATACCACTCTTCTACTCTCGAAGCTTACATACTACGGTTTTAGTTCAGATACAGTTAAATGGTTTGCCAGCTATCTTAATGGTCGGACTCAAACAGTTGCTGTCCCCCAAATAGATGGAAGTATGGCCTATTCAACCTGTCGTACGATCAATAGAGGGGTTCCACAAGGATCTATTTTGGGACCACTATTGTTCATTTTATACAGTGCAGATGTTGTCAATGAAATAAAATTTTGCAATTACCACCTATACGCCGATGACATTCAACTTTTTATATCTTTTATTCCGAAGGATACAGATACAGCACTAGTCTCACTGAATTCTGATTTAGAGCGCATATATTCATGGTCAGAACGTAACAAGTTAGTTTTGAATCCTGCAAAGACTAAATTTATGATCTTAGGTAGCCCCAAAATTGTTAGCGAGATAGAATCACATAATCCTACTATTACTATATCGGGAAAGATTATTGAAAGAGTACATGAAGCTCGAAATTTAGGTATTGTGTTTGATGAAAACCTCAGATTTGAAAACCATTTTAACACTATTATCTCTAATTGTTTTTACAGGCTTAAACTGCTATATCGAATTAGACCCTTTTTAAGCACTGAGCTTCGTATACGGTTGTGTGATTCTCTAATTTTATCAAAATTCAATTACACTGATTGTATGTATGGTTCCAGATTACTCGTGCGTACTAAAAAGGCTATACAACGTGTACAAAATAGTTGTGCGCGATTTTGCTGGAATATTCCTCCGCGCCATCACGTCAGTCCTTTTTTGAATGAAGCTAAAATTTTAAATATGGAAAGCCGACGTCAAGTGCATTTTTCTAAGTTTCTTTTTGGGATTATTATTAATGAGCGTCCAACGTACCTTTACCAGAGGCTTCATTTTTGTAGGGATAAAGAACGCAAATCGCTTTTCAATGAAACCAGGGGTATGAGTCAAAAGCTACTTATTGTGCCCAAACATCACACAACCGCTTTCAGAGGCAGTTTCAGTTATAATGCTACGAAGTGTTGGAACAACTTGCCTCCACCCTTACGTAACCTTCGTTGCATTAATAACTTCAAAAATAAAGTTGCTGCTTTTATTTTTAAAAACCAACCGTAACCTACCGTAGAATGTAGCATCTCTCTTTTGTGTCTATTTATCTATATGTATGTTTATTAATTTTTATTATATTCGTTATTATACTATTTTCTTAATGTTCTAGTACATGTACATTCCTATGCCTTCTAAAGTTCTATTTATATGTATGATATTTATAACGTGTAATATTTGTTTATTTTATTAATATAATTTCTATCCCTGTATACTTCGGTCTGTAGCTGTACTTCAAACAATGGGGGCCACTGAAAATCAGTGCTGTGCTGTTGAAGGCACAGCTTAATACTGAGTTGGTCCCCTTTTTGCTAAAGGTCTGCCACACTTTTGTCTTTTTCTCTGTTTTGTATTTCTTATTCTTTTTATTATATCTGTTGTTGGCTTTTGGCAAAATAAATTATTCTTTCTTTCTTTCTTTCTTTCTTTCTTTCTATTTTATCATAATCCATACTAATATTATAAATGCGAAAGTAACTCTGTCTGTCTGTCTGTTACTCAATCACGCCTAAACTACTGAACCAATTTGCATGAAATTTGGTATGGAGATATTTTGATACCCGAGAAAGGACATAGGCTACCGTTTATTGCGAAATATGTACCACGGGCGAAGCCGGGGCGGACCTCTAATAATATTATAAATGCGAAAGTGTGTTTATTCGTTTTAATGTGACATGGCCATGGGTAACTTTTGACAGCGGTGAAACGACTCATACTAATGCGAATTTAACATCAGGGGAATCCGCGGGCAAAGAAAAATATATGAATATTGTTTTCAATAAAAATGATGATGATGATATTGTTCATGAAATTAATAATAATTCCATTATTCCAGGGCCCTGGTGAAAGCGCCCAACGACCGGGCGAGTTTATATACGTTCGCTAGCTATGCAGATACTGAGCCATTCTGCGCACGCGCGGCCTGTGGATAGAGAGCATAGCGTACGGGATGTGGGTGGGAATAGGTGGGTGGTTTACTTTAATCAGTCGTAAAAATTTCCAATTTAAGGAAGAATAGAAAAATGATTTTAACAATAGTTAGGGAAATTTCGATTGACAGAAAAATTACGATAAGTCAGGAAAATTTCCATAAGTCGGGAAAATTTCTGTAAGCTGGAAAATTTCCATAAGAAAGGAAAATTTCTATACGCCAGGAAAATTTCTATGAACAAGGAAAATTTCTATACGTCGGGAAAATTTCTATACGTCAGGAAAATTTCTATAAGCCAGGAAAATTTCTATACGTCAGGAAAATTTCTATACGCCAGGAAAATTTATATACGTCGGGAAAATTTGTATAAGTCAGGAAAAATTACATACGCCAGGAAAAATTCTATAAGCCAGGAAAATTTCTATACGTGAGGAAAATTTCTCTTTGCCGCAAAAATTTCTATAAGTCAGGAAAAATCCATAAGTCGGGAAAATTTCGATAAGACAGGAGAATTTCTATACGCCAGGAAAATTTCTATACGTGAGGAAAATTTCTCTTTGCCGCAAAAATTTCTATAAGTCAGGAAAATTTCCATAAGTCGGGAAAATTGCTATACGTCAGGAAAAATTCTATAAGCCAGGAAAATTTCTATACGTGAGGAAAATTTCTCTTTGCCGCAAAAATTTCTATAAGTCAGGAAAAATCCATAAGTCGGGAAAATTTCGATAAGAAAGGAGAATTTCTATACGCCAGGAAAATTTCTATACGTGAGGAAAATTTCTCATTGCCGCAAAAATTTATATAAGTCAGGAAAATTTCTATAAGTCGGGAAAACTTTCGGCGGTAGGCGTAAAAAAAACTAACACGTGTTTTTTAATTGCTCTTACGAATTTATTTTCAAAATAACAATATTTTAATATTAATGGTGCTTTAAACTCCCTAAAGTACTCACCAATACTTTCACAATTACTTTTTCTAATACAACAAGCACTTTATTATTATATTTCGTCAGTATGGAATCAATTAAGCAATCCTTAGCACAAATGTCCGAGATGTTCAATAAAAAAATGATGGAATTCCAACAAGATCTACAAAAGACCACTACAACTTCTACTTTGGCTAGTCCCCCATCAAGATTGGCTTCTGATTTCTTGGCATTCCGAGCATTTGTTTTCACATCGCTTCAGTGTTTGCAGTCTCAAGTAGACGCCCTGAGTCATCTATATGAAAAACTGGAGATGAGAAACCGGCGCAAAATCCTCTTAGTGCATGGTATACCCGAAGCTAAAGATGAAAACACTCTCACTTCCACAGTTGATACATTAATTAAACATGCAAGTGCACAAAACCTTTCTTCAGAGGATATTAGCCGCTGCCATCGTATGGGTTCTATTAAGGACGGCAAGCCCAGACCCGTACTTATAAAATTCCGTGACCTCAACACAAAGCAGCAGTTATGGTCTTCCAAGACAAAGCTAAAAGGCTCTGGCATCACCTTGTCCGAATTCCTCACCAAAAGCCGTCATGAAATTTTCATGGCTGCTCGGAATCAGTTTGTTGTTTCCAAGTGTTGGACCAGGGATGGGATAATATTTGTTTTGGACTCGGATGGAGCACGTCATCGCGTTGAGAGTGTTGGTGATCTCAAGTGCATCCCTTCAACTGTTGCAGACAATAACAAGCCTCCTCCTAGTTCATCAGCCTCTAATAGTGACCTCGCTAAAGATGTCAAAGGTGCTCCTCGTTCTAAAAGGCCAACTAGAGCTAAGTAGTCTTATTACATTTTATATCAGGTTTCGAAAGATTATGTTTTGCTTTTATTCTTAAAATTTAAATTATCTTTGTACTTATTTTGGTTAAAACTTATTAATTCCACTTGACTGTTAGCTGACTCTCAAAATTACTGTTAATAACTAATTTTCATCTTTGTGATTTACTTCTTTTCAATTTACTAGATACAGTTATATGCAAAATATATTTATTAACGTACCTTCACAAATGTAATTTATAACTTTGTTTTGTATTTGTTACCTGTCAGATGTCATGGCTTTTGTCAAATGTCATAACTGTCATAATCAAAGTCATTTAGGGTATTGTCTGTGGTATTGTCAGTTATTAATATTCGGAAAAGTTTTTGTCTTGGTTTTTGTTTAGAAATTATTGATTTGTTGATATGTATAAACTTTTATATTGTTTTATGTTATTTATTACTTTTTAGCTTGTTTTTAAACTATCTAATGTTACCTACTTATTAATGTGCTCAATTGTGATACTTTTACTGTTGCGGTGGGTACAGGGTAAACAAGCGTACCTTTAATTTATAAATTTAAGTTTTATTTTATTCATATTTTTATATATATTTATATATTATTAATATTTATTATACTATTTTTATTTATATTTTTTAGATGTCAGATGTTAGTGTGAATTTTGATATCAATGCCGATTTATTAACCGATTCGTCGCTCTGCAGCGAGGATAGTTTTCATAGTGCCATTCCTCCTCCTCTCGATTTTTCCCTTTCCTCCTTTTTTAATGATGTCCCTAAAAATTTTAATGCCATCCACATCAATGCACAAAGTATTCCGGCACATTTTCCTGACATGCTCTCATCGTTTATGTCTAGAAATATCCATGCCATCCTTGTTTCAGAATCCTGGCTCAAACCGTGTCATCCATCAGCTGCTTATTCTATTCCTGGCTTTCACCTCGTACGCAACGATCGTGTTGGGAAGGGTGGTGGTGGCGTGGCGATCTACCTCCGATCTCATATCCCGTTTAAATTAATTTGCTCCTCCCCTCAACCTCCTCCTTCCAATTCAACCGAACATCTCCTCATTGAAGTACACTTGCCACATTCCAAAATCCTCCTTGGCGTTTTTTACAGTCCTTCTCTCTCCATTGATTACTTTTCCTCTTTTGAAACCCTCCTTGATAACCTGTCTCCACAATATGAGCATTTAATTTTTATGGGAGATTTTAACACATGCTTGCTTAGAGGTGACAGCCGTGCTAATAAGCTGCACTCCATCCTCAACTCCCACAACCTCCACACCCTCTCCGTAAATCCTACTCACTACTTTCCTGGCTGTAATCCCTCACTTTTAGATCTGATGATTGTCTCCTTACCCAACCTCATATCCAAGCATGGGCAGTGTTCTGCCGATGCTTTTTCCTTCCATGACCTTATTTACCTTTCATACAAGCTCCGATCACCTAAATTCAAACCCTCCACTGTGCTGCTTCGTAATTTTTTGGGGATGGACAGAGATCTACTCCGGTCTGATGCGAAAACTATCTGTTGGCGCGAGGTCTACGAGGCAGAGCTCATTGATACGAAAGTGTCCTTATTTAACAAGCTGCTTGTAGATTTATATGACAGACACGCGCCATTACGACCAGTTAAAAAGAAGCACACACCGGCACCTTGGCTTTCACCTGAGCTAAAAAGCCTATCGCTGAAAAGGAATCGTGCTAAATCCAAACTTAAAACGGCTCAAACGGACGAAGCGCGGGCAAAGTATAAACGAATACGTAATCGCTGCAATGTATTGTGCAGAGACGCTCAACGTCGTCATATCCACAAGTCTCTTGAGAACGGTGATTCAGTTTCTAACTGGAAATTCTTGAAAAGTTTAGGCGCTGGTAAAGTGACTCACAACTCTCCTAACAATCTCGATATTGAACAGCTTAATGGGCACTTTACATCGTCTCCTTCTCTTGAAACCAGTAAGAAAAACCGTACTCTTGCCAACCTCTCCTCGCTCCCTACCCCTGACTATCCTGCTTTCCTTTTCAGCCTTGTTACTGAACGGAATGTTAATAAAGCGATATTGTCTATATCATCAAACGCAGTTGGCTGTGACCTTGTTAGCCGTAATATGATCATTCCTATCCTTGACCTCATTGTACCCATTATCACTCACATATTCAATACCTCCATTTCCTCTAGCGTCTTTCCAAGTGTTTGGAGAGATGCACAAGTTATTCCATTGCCTAAAAAATCTAATCCTAATTCCTTTTCTGATTACCGTCCCATCTCTATACTACCTTTCCTCTCCAAAGTCCTTGAACGTCTTCTTCATAACCAACTCACCTCTTTCCTTAATACACACAATATCCTTAGTGATTTCCAATCTGGTTTCCGTCCTGGTCATAGTACGACTACAGCTCTTATCAAGGTTACTGACGACATTCGTGCTGGTATTGACAATAAGCAGCTCACAGTATTGACTCTGCTGGATTTCAGCAATGCCTTTACTACCGTTGACTTCGACATACTGTTGGGTTTGCTGCGTTTAATTAACATATCTCCTTCGGTAACTGACTGGTTTCGTTCCTACCTTACCGGTCGGAGGCAGCGTATCATGATAGGTTCTAAACACTCGTCTTGGTGCGCAGTCTCTGCTGGTGTTCCGCAAGGCGGTGTCCTGTCTCCTCTCCTCTTCTCCATTTTTATCAATTCCTTATGTTCCCGATTGACGGCTCTGTACCATATGTATGCAGACGATTTACAGATTTATACCCAGTCTACTATCGATGACTTACCTAAGGCAATAGATTTTTGTAATAATGAATTAGCTTCTATACTTAGTTGGTGCGATGATTTTGGATTAAAATTAAATCCTTCTAAAAGCAATGTCATCATAATCGGTAGTCCTTATCTTATTTCTGAAATCGACTGGGGTATTTTGCCTAGCGTCAAAATCGGTGGCGTAGTCTTGCCTTACCAAAAGGTAGTCAAAAACTTAGGCGTTCTGTTTGATCAAACGTTGTCCTGGTCTAATCATATCCAGGAATTGAGCCGTAGGATTTATGCCGCTTCCGCTACGCTCCGAAGGCTTCGTAACTTTTTGCCCATTCCCACAAAAATTATGCTAGCACAATCCCTTCTACTTCCTATTCTTGACTACGCTGATGCATGTTTTCCTGATTTATCAGTAGAGCTAACTGATAAACTTGAGCGACTCCAAAATTTTTGTATTAGGTTCATTTTCGGCCTTCGGAAATACGATCACGTTTCTATTTACAGAAAAAAGCTCAAGTGGCTCCCCATCCGTTTTCGCCGGAATCTTCATTTGTTGCAATTACTGTTCCGTATCCTTTTTGATCCTTCTACTCCTATTTATCTCAAAAACAATTTTTCCTTCCTGCGCAATGAAAACTATACTCTTCGCTCGGCTGATAGACTCACCTTGAGTGTTCCTGTTCGACGTACTCACTTCTTTGCTAAATCGTTTGTTGCCATTGCTGTCAATCTTTGGAATTCTTTGCCACTACCTATTAGACAAGCTAAAAATGTATCTTCCTTTAAAAACCTTTTGCGACGACACTTTCTCAATACTGCTTTCAACTCGGCACATTAACTATGTATTCACATATTATTATCTATACACAGATATGTATCTATCTATGTATTTATAGTATTTTATATTTGTTTTATGTAGTATGTATGTATTTAATATTATTATATGGTATCATGTCTATAAAAATTATAGTCATCTAAGTATATTATATTGTGTAAGTAATTTGTATGATGTATATATTAATAATGAATAATATAATTGTATATATTCGAGTGCAGTATATTTATCCATATGTATCTTTATTTATATATCTATCTGTTAATATATTTTAATTATTAATTTTATTTTATTTATTTATTATTATTTTTTTTTTTTTATCCTTGCCATTTTTTCTACCACCTACCATTGTCATTTAATAAGCTTGTTACCTTTTGCCCAGGTTGCCTGGAAGAGATCACTTCTAAGTGATAAGGCCGCCTAATAAACTATACTGTTTTTTTTTTGTTCTGTATATTAGCAATAAGTTTTCTATGTATAGTTTTATTGAAGAGTAAATAAATAAATAAATAAATAAAAGTTCTATACGTCAGGAAAAATTCTATAAGCCAGGGAAATTTCTATACGTCAGGAAATTTTCTATACGCCAGGAAAATTTCTATAAGACAGGAAAATTTCCATAAGAAAGGAAAATTTCTATAAGCTGGAAAATTTATATACGTCGGGAAAATTTCTATAAGCCAGCAAAATTTCTATAAGCCAGGAAAATTTCTATACGTCAGGAAAATTTGTATAAGTCAGGAAAAATTATATACGCCAGGAAAAATTCTATAAGCCAGGAAAATTTCTATACGTCAGGAAAATTTCTATAAGACAGGAAAATTTCCATAAGATAGGAAAATTTCTATAAGCTGGAAAATTTCCATAAGTCCGGAAAATGTCTATACGCCAGGAAAATTTATATACGTCGGGAAAATTTCTATACGCCAGGAAAATTTCTATACGTCGGGAAATTTTCTATAAGCCAGCAAAATTTCTATAAGCCAGGAAAATTTCTATACGTCAGGAAAATTTGTTTAAGTCAGGAAAAATTATATACGCCAGGAAAAATTCTATAAGCCAGGAAAATTTCTATACGTCAGGAAAATTTCTATAAGACAGGAAAATTTCCATAAGCCAGGAAAATTTCTATACGTCAGGAAAATTTCCATAAGTCCGGAAAATTTCTATACGCCAGGAAAATTTATATACGTCGGGAAAATTTCTATACGCCAGGAAAATTTCTATACGGCGGGAAATTTTCTATAAGCCAGCAAAATTCATATAAGCCAGCAAAATTTCTATAAGCCAGCAAAATTTCTATAAGCCAGGAAAATTTCTATACGTCAGGAAAATTTGTATAAGTCAGGAAAAATTATATACGTCAGGAAAAATTCTATAAGCCAGGAAAATTTCTATACGTGAGGAAAATTTCTCTTTGCCGCAAAAATTTCTATAAGTCAGGAAAAATCCATAAGTCGGGAAAATTTCGATAAGACAGGAGAATTTCTATACGTCAGGAAAATTTCTATAAGTCAGGAAAATTTCGATAAGTCAATAAAAAATAATATTATAGATAAATTATGATAAAATACGTATTTAAGGCGATAGAAACGATTCAACTATAAATTTATATTTAAACATGGTATGCATAATGTTTCTCTGAAATAATTCAGAAGAGAACTTAATACAACGGTTCCGTGAGATGGGAGAGGATACGGAAGATTGCTCTAAACCGTTTTTAGGCGATTGTTAAGGTAATATTATTATTTATTTAATTAAGTATTTAATTTGATAGACAAATTAAAAAATTTAATCAGAGAGATAATGTAAAAAGCTTTTTTAATCCTACTAATATTATAAATGCGAAAGTTTGTGAGGATGTGTGTGTGTGTGTGTGTGTGTTTGTTACTCTTTCACGCAAATACTACAGAACCGATTACAATGAAATTTAGCACACATATAGAAGGTAACTTGGATTAACACAGGTAGGTTTTAACCTGGAATTCCCACGGGAACGGGAACTATGCGGGTTTTCCTTTGAAAACGCAGGCGAAGCCGCGGGCGGAAATCTAGTTTATCTATAATATTATTTTTTATTGACTTATCGAAATTTTCCTGACTTATAGAAATTTTCCTGACGTATAGAAATTCTCCTGTCTTATCGAAATTTTCCCGACTTATGGATTTTTCCTGACTTATAGAAATTTTTGCGGCAAAGAGAAATTTTCCTCACGTATAGAAATTTTCCTGGCTTATAGAATTTTTCCTGACGTATAGCAATTTTCCCGACTTATGGAAATTTTCCTGACTTATAGAAATTTTTGCGGCAAAGAGAAATTTTCCTCACGTATAGAAATTTTCCTGGCTTATAGAATTTTTCCTGACGTATAGCAATTTTCCCGACTTATGGAAATTTTCCTGACTTATAGAAATTTTTGCGGCAAAGAGAAATTTTCCTCACTTATAGAAATTTTCCTGGCGTATAGAAATTCTCCTGTCTTATCGAAATTTTCCCGACTTATGGATTTTTCCTGACTTATAGAAATTTTTGCGGCAAAGAGAAATTTTCCTCACGTATAGAAATTTTCCGGACTTATGGAAATTTTCCAGCTTATAGAAATTTTTCTTTCTTATGGAAATTTTCCTGTCTTATAGAAATTTTCCTGGCTTATAGAATTTTTCCTGGCGTATATAATTTTTCCTGACTTATACAAATTTTCCTGACGTATAGAAATTTTCCTGGCTTATAGAAATTTTGCTGGCTTATAGAAAATTTCCCGACGTATAGAAATTTTCCTGGCGTAAAGAAATTTTCCCGACGTATATAAATTTTCCTGGCGTATAGACATTTTCCGGACTTATGGAAATTTTCCAGCTTATAGAAATTTTCCTATCTTATGGAAATTTTCCTGTCTTATAGAAATTTTCCTGACGTATAGAAATTTTCCTGGCTTATAGAATTTTTCCTGGCGTATATAATTTTTCCTGACTTATACAAATTTTCCTGACGTATAGAAATTTTCCTGGCTTATAGAAATTTTGCTGGCTTATAGAAATTTTCCCGACGTATATAAATTTTCCAGCTTATAGAAATTTTCCTTTCTTATGGAAATTTTCCTGTCTTATAGAAATTTTCCTGGCGTATAGAAATTTTCCTGACGTATAGAAATTTCCCTGGCTTATAGAATTTTTCCTGACGTATAGAACTTTTCCCGGCTTATAGAAATTTTCCTGACTTATATAAATTTTTGCGGCAATGAGAAATTTTCCTCACGTATAGAAATTTTCCTGGCGTATAGAAATTCTCCTTTCTTATCGAAATTTTCCCGACTTATGGATTTTTCCTGACTTATAGAAATTTTTGTGGCAAAGAGAAATTTTCCTCACGTATAGAAATTTTCCTGGCTTATAGAATTTTTCCTGACGTATAGCAATTTTCCCGACTTATGGAAATTTTCCTGACTTATAGAAATTTTTGCGGCAAAGAGAAATTTTCCTCACGTATAGAAATTTTCCTGGCGTATAGAAATTCTCCTGTCTTATCGAAATTTTCCCGACTTATGGATTTTTCCTGACTTATAGAAATTTTTGCGGCAAAGAGAAATTTTCCTCACGTATAGAAATTTTCCTGGCTTATAGAATTTTTCCTGGCGTATGTAATTTTTCCTGACTTATACAAATTTTCCCGACGTATATAAATTTTCCTGGCGTATAGAAATTTTCCTGACGTATAGAAATTTTCCTGGCTTATAGAAATTTTCCTGACGTATAGAAATTTTCCCGACGTATAGAAATTTTCCTTGTTCATAGAAATTTTCCTGGCGTATAGAAATTTTCCTTTCTTATGGAAATTTTCCAGCTTACAGAAATTTTCCCGACTTATGGAAATTTTCCTGACTTATCGTAATTTTTCTGTCAATCGAAATTTCCCTAACTATTGTTAAAATCATTTTTCTATTCTTCCTTAAATTGGAAATTTTTACGACTGATTAAAGTAAACCACCCACCTATTCCCACCCACATCCCGTACGCTATGCTCTCTATCCACAGGCCGCGCGTGCGCAGAATGGCTCAGTATCTGCATAGCTAGCGAACGTATATAAACTCGCCCGGTCGTTGGGCGCTTTCACCAGGGCCCTGGAATAATGGAATTATTATTAATTCCATGAACAATATCATCATCATCATTTTTATTGAAAACAATATTCATATATTTTTCTTTGCCCGCGGATTCCCCTGATGTTAAATTCGCATTAGTATGAGTCGTTTCACCGCTGTCAAAAGTTACCCATGGCCATGTCACATTAATACGAATAAACACACTTTCGCATTTATAATATTATTAGAGGTCCGCCCCGGCTTCGCCCGTGGTACATATTTCGCAATAAACGGTAGCCTATGTCCTTTCTCGGGTATCAAAATATCTCCATACCAAATTTCATGCAAATTGGTTCAGTAGTTTAGGCGTGATTGAGTAACAGACAGACAGACAGAGTTACTTTCGCATTTATAATATTAGTATGGATTATATTAGAAATGTTCACTGTTTGTGGCGAGTTTTACATTGGGACCTACGAGACGTCATAAACCTCTTACTTTCTAAAACAATAAGGGTTTTCCCACGAACCTTATTAGAGGATTTGAATAGAACTCTGTCTGTGTCTGTGTGTGTGCTAATAAGCAATGAAAACTATTGAACCGTGAAAAAGCAATACATTTCTTTTTTTTTTTTTTTCAAGTTTACGAATATTCATCGTCTTCATTAAACACATACTTATCGAAGATAACACGCACTTTATGATAATATCTTACCTATATGTATGTGTGTATGATGATTGTAATTTTCTAAACGAATGAATCTTTAAAAAGTTAATTAATTTACTACATAACAGGAAAAAAATCCACAAAACATCTCTGACAAAAATTTGGCTACTTATCGTATAAATATGCATGTATGTTTTGAACAGATTAAAAAAAAATGAACGTGAACTATGATGAAAGTTTCCAAGAATTCCTAGAGATAACCATTAAAGTAGACGAAGATTATAGCATAATGCACTAGGACCTAGGTTAGAGTCTAGACCGTTAGATCGCACCTGGCTAAGCGTAACCTCTGATAGATAGGCGCGTATAAACTTTCTTTGAACATATATGGTTATCACTTATCTCATTTTTGGATTTGATAAATGATATATAATAATTGAGCCAATTTAAAACTATATATCCATAAAGGCATATATATGTAAATCCTGAACTGTTTTTTTATTATGAATAACTGAATATACAAAAACTGAACTATGTACTACATATTCTTAGTACGTATTTGCTATTTCCTCAGTAGATATTATTTCACACTACGATTAATAAAATCTTTAAACTTTTAACAGCACTCCACATAATCACATCAGGTATTGATAAGCATTGCGGAGTTTCATAATCTACATAACGTTGTAAAATTGAAGACGGATTGGGAACGGCGCTAGTAAAGTGTAGATACTGGATGCAAACCGATAAATATATAGGTTGAGGGTTGGACCGGTGAATAAACATGAATGAGTTTACACCGCGGGCGCAGCGAGCGGTACTGTGCATATTTTGTATGTGTGGATCAGGTATTGAGTAAAGAAATAGATGGTTTGATACTGTACTTTATATACCTAAGTACATGTACGAAGGTATTAACAATCATCTTCTAGAAAAATATAGTACTTGACGCTTCACACGTAAGCAGGAATGAAGAAACAGAGCGATAGATTTTAAACTAGATTTAGATCTAGAAAATTACGGTCAATCTATCAGTCTATTATAAAGCTGGTTGTAACGTCTCATAAGGTGAAAATTATTGGAAGGGTTTTCTTTAAGGGTAGTTAACTGCAAAAACAAACAAAAAATACCTGCTTTCTGAACAGGTGGTAAATCATGATTTTTCTCTATACGTTTAAAAAGCGCAAAAAATAAACGTTTCAATTCGAGTTTGAGTAAACTCTATTTGGGCTTGATTATGATATTTTGCAATGTTACATTGTCACGTTGATATTTTCAGTAAAAGCAGGTGTTTTTCAACATTGTATCCAGTAAATTAATCTAATCACTCTTACGCTGGTCACGGCAAATAAATTTAATACAACTGAACAAATTACAACATTTTATTGATAGCCTAATGTTCAGTGCACACGCTACGTTACAATGAGTGATAAATAATTGCACAAGAATAAAAAGGCTTTACAAAAGATATTCCAGATATTTCCATGTGGTTTGTTTTATTATGATAACAACAGATTGCAGATATGTTTGAAATAGGTCATGCTTGGTAATAAAAAAATTAAAAGTCTATAGCATATAATGAACGAAATAATTCGTTATGCCATCTATGCTCTATGACCACTGATTTAATTCTAAATTTTGTCGCTGTAGATTGAAATGAAATCAAATTTTTAAAGACATAGGTATCTCTCTCCCACTCACACATAACCATATTGTTTATCAGTGCCTATTTTATATTATTTTTAATCTTATGCGCTAAATCTATAGTTATCGATGATCACTTCATTTAATCCCACTAAAACAACTTCAAAAACAAACAAATATTGTAGCGTTCCCCTCCTTCGGCCAGCACTGTACTCCTGTAAGACAGGCCTCACTCAATATCGGATATTGTTCTTGCAAATGAGTATTTATGTCATCGTTTGTATAAAATGTGCGCCAGTGTGGCTCACGCGTTCCTGCTATCAGCCGTTGTTTATTGCAGAAACTTCCAGAACATTTTTTTGTTCTGGAGCGAACGAATTGTTTCTATCGATTACATGGAAAGGAAGCTGATATTTTGTATTGTTTATTTGGTTGACAGTTTTTTGTTTCTCGACTGTATTATGTCTTATTAATTCGATAAAAGATATTATATAGGTACGTTCATTTATATTGCTAGTTAAAGTAATGCTTTGTGTTACATATTATTTTAATCATATATTTGTTGTTCTCCATAATCTGATCATCTAATTGTAAAAATGCCTTCTGTGATAATTTAAGTTACTGAATCAAAACAATGTTACAGAATTAATGATGATACTTTTTCGTCCTATATTTTAACCGTTGCTTCTTATCTATTTATGTATTCACCCGAGAGTCCCATTTTCTCTTATATTTGCGTTTCTCTAAATGTGTTACTGGTGTTACCAAACTTAGCAAATCTTTACTACTATAGAAAACAACTTATAAACACAGCATATATTAGATATATGTTTGAAAATATGATATTCCTTCAGTTTTAAAGATCGACTCTACACCATACAGTTCAATAGTCAGCAACCAATACTACAAATGAGTGATTTAAAAACAATAAAATTGGCTAAAATAAAAGATTTTTATTTAAATTTTCTTTTATGTCATGTTTTTATTTATACAAGGTGTGGAAGAGTGCGAGGCACCGCTGTTTTATGGGTCGTTAAATGTTAGAAACAAAACATTATCTTAGTTGTTCGATATTATATTAAATAACTGTTTGCTTGATTATTTTGGTCTGTGGCTTAAACATGAACTTGTAGAGGTTTTTGTTGTAAGTATTGTCTTTAGATAAATGTGAAAGTTATCCTGTATATGTAGGTACTTAGGTTTGATGCATAAGCTGCTGAACTGATTTGGCTTAATTTTGATTTAAAGGTGCTCTGAAAAAAGGAAAATTGTTCTGAATTCTACATATTGAGGATGAATATTTCAATGGAAAACTGGTCAATGGTCATCCTTATCAAACCTCAGGAAATGATTTAAGTTTACGTTATAACGTTTGGTCTATAGACCAACATTTTTCATCACATTCATAGAAATTACAAACACGAGTTATAAAAATTGTTGAATATTTCTAATATTATTATGTATTTACTATCTACTCTTTGTTTCTATTCAAACATAAAAAGGACACAGTTTATGACAGTATGTTTTATTTAAGTATTTGTGACATTAAACCAATTGTAAACTTGAAAGCAGGAAATCCTCGTTAAGTTTATTGACATATTTAATTAAATTTATTTTTTATTCTTTATCAAGTGACATCTCCTTACTTCCACCACAAACAGCGAACAAAGATGGCGGGATTTACATAAAAACTCTTTAATCGTAACTCGGTGCTATCGCTCCGAACATATTACCATAAATTAATCCAATAAGGGAACGATCAATGTATTCACTGCGCGGGCGCAGGCTAATGGCCAAATCTAATCTTAATACATCGAAGATTAACATCGCGTGATGTACATTGCTGGCTAAGTATTACACATGAATTGATAATCATATCGTGCACATACTCAGCGAGCAATGGATGTGCAGGTATATTGGACGTACGCAAGTTTATGTTTTAAAGATAACGAATTGGTTATGTGGTAGTAAGTTGTCTTAGTTATGATACCATTAGGCTCTGACATCGCTTTTCGCATTCTGACGGACGGACGGGACGATTCCCTGATAAGACGTAATAAATTTACGTGTTTATGGACTTAAGTTTTAATAAATAATTGACGTAAATCGGGGAAATTAAGGACAAACTTGTTGGGACTTTGTGGACATTGATAACGTTTTTTATCGAATTGGTTCTGTTTAATTGCGTTATGTATGGTTGTGGAGCACTTTGTAAATTATATGTTTTTGGTATTTATACCAAATACATCTTATAAGATGTTGGCAATTGTATATAATGCATTTTAGATATAAAGTATAGAAGTATAGCTGACATACCTATAAGCCTATACACAAATAAGGGAAATTGCATTTGAATTGTATTTCTTACCTACATTTACGTTTATCATTTTCCCAAACTAGTTCCTTAGTTCAGATTCACATTCTGCTCAAGGTCAACCAAAATGTAAAAGCGTGGAATTAAGGCTTTAATAGGGGCTAGCGACCTTGGCGACGATTTACAAGGCGGGATCGGGGGACGACCGCGGAATCTACCGTAGTAAAAGTACGTTTAAAAATTATTAAAAAGATATTTGGATATGGAATCAAAATTTAAAACAACCATGCCCTGTGTTTCAATTTCATAAACACAGTGTAAAAACACTACAATAATTATTTATGTTATATTGACTTAGCGTTTTGGTTTAAAGTCCAAAAATCGACCTCAGTTCATGATTTTGTTCCAAAAAACCTGATTGTAAAATAAACAAATTAAAACAACCATGCCCTTTATCATATTCGAAACTTTAATATACATTTTTTTTAGATATGTACATAAAGAATCTAAGAAGAAAAACGGTTATAACTAGAGTTAATTTTCGGTATTAGTTAGTGAATAGACAAGCATTCACACGCGTTCATACCTACTACTTCATGCAAACAAACAAAAAGTAAAAAAAGTAATTTCCTTTTTTATTTGATTACTAATTTTTATATATGTAGACAGAGACATAGAAAAAAGTGTATACCTAGTTACGCATCCACCCCAACCCTCTGTATTAGGTTGAGCAATAGCCTTCCGCTGGCCTCAGCAAGACCACCGGAGAGTTCTTGCAATTTAGCATAAGCATTGCAGTTATTGAAAAACATTTGTTTCGCAATATTGTATCGATGGTACCATGTATGTAATTCTGAGCATTAACATTTGTGACTCCAAATCGTCCACTTGTTATAGTTAAGTAATTAAATAAGTTTAATTTTAATTTAATTTTATTTCTTTTTAAAAAAGTCAAATCGCTCCCGCAAAGTTTAACTGGCGCAGCCGGTAGGATAGCCATATAAGGTCTGCATGTCTAGAGGTCTTCAAAATTAGCCCTAGAACATTGCTATAAAGGCCGTGCTATCCTAAAAGAACCGAAATAAATTTGTTAAACGACCACGACGAGGACATGGGATCGACGATCGGTTGGTGAGTAAAACTTTTTGCCATCCTTTCTGATATATTCCCGTATCCTTTTCACGAGAGTGTAATTTTGACTTTTAACTATTTTTAACTGTTATTTTGGGATTGAACGTCTCGCATTATAGGGGAGGGAAGGGTAAACACGAACGATGGGTAATCCCGAACGCAGCAATTGTACTATGTTAGAAAGAGATGGCATGATTTTGCTCATCGCCATCTTGGAAGTGACGACGTGGCTAGTGCCATGCGGACACAGGAGCGCCACGGTTGTGCACAACGTTCAAGGTATGATTAATTACCTTAGAATAATTACACATAGAAAGATAGTCTTCATACAAGCGCCATCTCAAAAGTGACGCACTAAATCGGTTCACACAGAGATGACGATTACGTGCTTACGCTCGGCGACACGCACACATACACTTGTGTAATGTTGTCAATGACGGTCCATTTTGCCCGAAAGTGGGGTAATCATTCGGTCGCTGATAACCATTTGTTTTTGGCAATTATTATAAATAGGTGTTTGATAAAGTGTGGATATGGTAATTTAAAGTTTTTATTATACGGGAATGTTTATTTTTTATAACGAATAAAAGAAAACAACAACACTTATTAGAAAATTAATTTTTATTTAAATAATTGTATACAATTATGTTCGTTTACTTTTCAACTTTCAAGTAACACATTTTCAGGTACCCATATGATATCTCCAACACAAACACCTATATTAAAAAACAGCAATAACAACTGTTTTAAAATTAACTAGTCAGTTAAAATGGGAAAATATTTTCACAATCGGGCAACACTGAGCATAGAATTGGAACGTATTTATTTTGACTTATTTAACTACAAAATACTATGAAATTCTGAAAGCTTATCTGTGAAAAGTGATGTTATCACATTTCTTTTGCTTTTCAGATGTGTTGTGACACAATTTGACTGCACAAACCGTCATAATATTTTTTTTTTCGCGAGACACGTTCGGCTTGCATTGACGTATAACACTACGTAGCGGCCCGGCGTTTGGAGCCATTTATGGCTCCAATTAAGGTGCTTCAAAATGGGTGTGCGGACTTGGTTTCTATGTGTAATTATTCTAAGTTAATTACATTATTTCGTTCTTTTTGTTCTAATTATTTCATAAATGAAACTCAGTGTAACTTTTGAAATAATTGTAGTTCTAATACGACATTTATAGACCTAAATAGTTAGTGGTTTAAGATTTTATTACGATTATCAGATGCGGCCAAGCTAATCATAACCTAAAGTTAAAAATGATATTTTGTTGATTTACTTTGAAGGGCAATGGCGAACGAACTGAGTGGGTTAATCACGAACGTTCGGCATTGCCCCATCATAGAAAATATTGATGTGTCTGTTGCTTCACTTGTTTTGTTTAGTGTTGTTTTATAACAATTATGTGTTACTTGTTATAGATGCCTCGAAACTACCAACGTAAAACGGTAACAAAATATAACGTGGAAGATCTAAAAAGGGCCATTGAAGATGTTAAGAGCAAAAAGTTAACCTTAGGCAAAGCGTCTACTGTATATTCGGTGCCTAAAACCACAATATTTGACCACATGAAGAAGATGGTCATTAAACAACCAAGGTGTGGGAGAAAATCCGTCTTCTCGGATCTTCAAGAATTGGAACTAGAAAACCACATTATAAAATGCAGCAAACTGTTTTACGGATTAACCATAAATATGGTTCGTAAAATTGCATTTAGATTCGCAGAGGAGAATAAACTTCCGCATTCTTTTAACCAAACAAAGAAAATGGCCGGAAAAGATTGGTATAGGGGTTTTATGCAGAGGCACCCTAGAATATCCCTGAGAAAACCTGAGGCGACCTCACTAAATCGCATTAATTCGTTTAACGCCCCCGAAGTACAATTATTTTATAACAATTTAATAGAATTGGTGGTGAAGATTGGATCCAGTGCTATGTTTGCAAAAATTGGGCACACGAAAAATGTACAGACGGACAATCATCTTCTTATGGCTATCGTTGTGATCTTTGCCGCACAAACTGATTTAAAATTAAGGTTAAATTGTGACTAATCTGTCGTATGTGATCTCATTTTTAGGCTAGTCTGGGTCAATGGCGAACGATCGCAATTGCCCCACCAGGTGTTCGTGATTGCCCGACCAGAGTCGGGTAAACACGAACACTAAATGTTTTGTTTTTGTTTGAAAAGTTGATTTTATCAAGAGAAATTAATAATGTTCATTGTAATAGTGTAACGTATAATAATGTAACTTTCAGAATGACTGATTAAATGTAACCTATATATCGTATTTTTGGATTTATTTTAAATCTCCCTTAGGTATTCGTAATTACCCCGCCTTCCCCTAACGGATCTGGTTTTGATATGAAATTCTATCAAATCAGTAATTAGTTAGTTATACGTAAGAAATATCGTATTTAATTCTAAGTAATTGTCTTGCATAAAACTCTGCACAGACTAATTAACTATAGAGTGTAACTGAATTAAAAGTTTTAAATTAGAAAATTAAATGATTTTTTGCATAAAGAAATATCAATATTAATTGATTTTATTGATCTCAAAATCGATCGTAATTCAATTAATAATTTTTATATTTTATATGTGATTTTATACCTAACTTCAAGTTTTAATTTTTATAGTAATTGATAACATATAATTTTTTTTATTGTGCTATATTTTAAGAATTTTTATTATATTGTGTTTTAAATTGAAATTTGTGTGTGTGATTTTTATAATTCGAAATTATTGTAATTGGTTAAAGACTTCAGAACTTTAATTACTCTGTACTTATTTAACATGGAAAGCGTAAACGTGATAACAATTCCGAGTGATATGTTAAAGCTTATTCCTCTTTTTGGTGGAGACAAAAGAATTTTGAATCTATTCTTTCGGAAATGTGAATATATAATTAATAAATTTAGAGGACATGAAGAGCAGAATATTTACGTTTTACATGCTATAACTAGTAGATTAATAGGCGATGCCGCCGCGTTATTATCCGAGCGCGAAGATATTAATACTTGGCCCGCGCTAAAAGAATTGCTGGAACAACATTTTGGTGATCCGCGAACTGAGGATTGCATAAAAATCTCTCTCGAGTCCTGTAAAATAAAATCCGGGGAAAGTTATCTTGAATTTTGTAATAGGATACAGAATATTAGATCGTTACTAATATCGAAGGTTAATTTATCGGTAGATACGGAAATTAAACGCGCGAAAATTGCGATTTATAATCATACAGCCCTGAACGTTTTCTTGTATAATTTGCCCGAAAGCATGGTGCGAATTGTTAGACTGAAATCGCCTAATACATTAGAACAGGCTCTAGAAATTGTGTTGGAAGAAGTTAATTTTCACGAACAATATCAGTCGCGCAATCGTACCCATAATAATACAACGGTGCCCCAATTTTTACAAAATCCTCAACAAAGATTTAATTTTGGGATACCAAATGTACCTCAAAAATTTGGTATTAAATTCACACCCCAACAACCGTTTAATAAAAATCCACAATTTGGTTATAAGCCACCGTTTAATAAAAACCCACAGTTTGGGTATAGGCCTTCATTCAATCAAAATCCACAATTTGGTTATAGACCAACATTAAATCAAAATCCACAATTTGGTTATAGACCAACATTAAATCAAAATCCACAATTTGGTTATAGGCCAACATTTAATCAAAACCCACAATTTGGTTATAGGCCTCCTGAAACTTTTGGTATGACGCCACAGAATTTCGGTCAAAGACCTCCTCAAAATAACCGCTTTGAGTCTACTGACGTTTCCATGAAGACGGCACCCCCTCGACCACAAAATATAACTCAGCCAGGTTTTAGAGTCAATGAAACCGACTTACATAATGATAATTATTACTATGGCTATAATCCTAACGACTATACGAATTATTATGGCTGTAATCCTTACGATACGAATTACGAATACGACGCGAATGAGATTTATACACCCACTGACGATACTCAAGACGATAATGTGCTTCCGTCTGATGAAGAAAATTTTCAAACGAAAGCCTCTACAAAGAAAAAATCATAGAATTGAATTGCGATCCAAATCTGAAATTTCCACACATTTATATTCCTGAACCTAATTCCAAATTTATGATTGATACTGGGAAGCAAAATTTTAACGCGGACGCTTTATCTAGAATTAGAGTTAACGCTACGCATTCCGATAATGAAATCGAATATATGGTTGTTAATATAGGCGATAGAGACAATAGGCCAAGAACGCGTAACGACTCTAGTACAATTTCTATACCAGAACGCGATTCTAGTGAAACGATATCTATTCCTGACTCTGAAACTCTATCGGCGCTAAGTTCTCCTAGAACATGTGACTACCCAGTCAGGTCACCATCTGTAACGTCAAAATCGGATACAGTTCATTCAGCTAATATAGTAGAATCATCCGGTATACCTATATTACATGAAGCAATAGATACGAAACCAAATCAAATTTTAGTATATACGTGGTTTAAGAACGAAATGCAAGTTCACGACCTTTCACGTGAAAAGCAAAAAGTAAAGGATAGGAGAGGTGGTGAAGATCAAATCAGTCTCCCTTCAGGAAAAATTATATTTGCGAAAGACGTTAATAAGCGAAAAAGCAAGGATAAGCCGCGATTCCATAAAGCTAAGGTTATAGGTCAAGGTTCAAGGAACGTTATACCGATAGAGATTGGTAAAAGGAAGACTATGGTCCCTATTAAAAATTTAAAACGCCTTCCGCGTTGTGGTGTTGGCTGATAGTGATGAAGTCCGCGCTGGCCCTTCAACTACAACCTCTTAAACATAACCGGAAATTTAGACTATAGTGACGCAATGAGATACGATTAACTTACAGCTAAACTTGAAAACGATCACACTATCATTAGAAATAAAATTACTTTAATATCTAAAATGCTCGATAGTTTTATCAATTCTACTGAAGTCTTAAATCAAAATTCTAATATAGTAGATAAGCGTTTAAAAATTGTAGAATCTATAATTTAGGAATTAGCATCTAAGGATAATCATTGGGTTTATACTACTTATGTTGTAAGCCTTTTAAATTTATTTGTTAGTAATTTTCGTTCTATTTTTATAAAATTAGGAGAAATAGAGACTGCTCTAGCATTTAGTAAAGTATCCATATTACATCAAAGTATTATTAATTCTACTGAGTTGTTGCAACATTTAATTCTTATATCTCAAACTGAAAATTTAGTGTTTAAAGCGAATGAGGCAAATTTAGTAAAACTAGAAGAAACTATTAATGTTAAATCATATATTAAACAAAACCAGATTACGTTCATAATGGAGGTTCCAATTACAGATAATTATACTTATAACTATTACAAATTATACTCTATACCTATATACCGTGTATCCGATAGTAAAACCGTTTCCATTTTTCCTAAATATCCTTACCTGTTGGCAAAGGGGATGAAATACTTACCGATCGTAAAACCGTGCCGATCGCTCGCTGCTGGAGAACAATTTCTATGCGATGAACAAAATCAAACGCCATATCCTGAAACTACTTGCATAGAACAACTGCTTAAATTTGAAGGAAACCCAATGCACTGCGAACAACAGCTAATCAATATAGAGAATGTAAGAATTCAAAGAATCACACCTATAAGTTGGATACTTTTCTCAAAATACAGAAATACTCTGACTCAAATTTGCAATGGTGATGTCAGCAAATATCCTGTCGTGGGCACATACATAATGACCATCGACGAACCATGTAGCATCGAGATCCAGAATATAACGATTCGCCCTCACCAAGTAATCACTGAGAATGATCCTGTGGAACCAACAAAAATTATAGTTTTGCCGCAATTACCTATGAATAGAACTCCAATATTATCCAGTACACGTGTACTCAATATGCGAGGAATCAACTTGGACGAAGTTAAATATATGTCAACGATATTAAAGCAATCAGTGTTCAGTGATAGTGAAATGATTAACAGTGAAAGAAATTTTAGATTCAGTGCAACTTTAGGCTATACGTCTCTATTTTTAATCTTTGTACTTGTAATTCTATTTTTACTTTACTTACTTCGTTATAAGATATTAAATGTAACATGTCTGCGAAATCATCGGATAGTTATTAAAAATGAACAAACCGATAATTTCGCACTTAAGGAGGGAGGAGTTACGCATCCACCCCAACCCTCTGTATTAGGTTGAGCAATAGCCTTCCGCTGGCCTCAGCAAGACCACCGGAGAGTTCTTGCAATTTAGCATAAGCATTGCAGTTATTGAAAAACATTTGTTTCGCAATATTGTATCGATGGTACCATGTATGTAATTCTGAGCATTAACATTTGTGACTCCAAATCGTCCACTTGTTATAGTTAAGTAATTAAATAAGTTTAATTTTAATTTAATTTTATTTCTTTTTAAAAAAGTCAAATCGCTCCCGCAAAGTTTAACTACCTAGGTACCTAATATTTATTTATTTTTTAGAATATGTATTAATATAAAAATATATATTTTAGTGTTTGCGTAAAATTGCAATATTAACGAGTAGATATTTCGCGTGGGTGAACTCTTATGAATGAAGTCGAGTCTTTGGTGAAAGACCCGAGGTAATGTCAAGGCTACACCTTATAATAATCGTGGCTTATGTTCTTTATAGCTTTAGCTATAGTCTATATTATATAAAACGTTAAGGTTTCACTTAAATCGATCGTAATGTAGGATGAAGTAAAAACATACTCTACTATTTTTTATGAGACGAGAAACACTATAATATGTATAGAAACGTTACATTTTATTGTATTTGATTTTACCATAATTTGTAGAAGTTTTATAATCATCACCATTCATTGGGATATGTATTATGTAGTTCTATTTTTTCAATCTGCACAGATGCAGTATGTAATAACGTTTCAAAAATATATAACGGCTTCGCATATGCACAGTCGAAGATTGGTCGTACCAACTAAGATTGGACAACACTTGTAAGTAGATCATCAAAAGTATAGTTTACGATTCCAAAGCAAAAGGACATACTTATAAACATTTATTTTTATACTGTACTAGCGGTCCGCCCCGGCTTCGCCCGTGGTACATATTTCGCAATAAAAGGTAGCCTATGTTCTTTCTCAGGGTCTAAACATTATCTGTGCCAAATTTCATCAAAATCGGTCTAGTAGTTTATGCGTAAGAACCATACATACATACGTATACCTACATACAAACCTTTCCTCTATAATACTTATTAGTATGGATAGACATACATAAATACGATGAAAATGAATATACTACCGACTCATACTATCTGTAACACATACGTCACAGTACACTGTAGTCTGTACAGTGAGTACTCACAACTCACAACTCACTATCTATTAGTTGAACAAGTGACCGCGGTTCCGACGCCGCGGCCGCTTCCCGCATTGTTTATCGTGAACCTGTCACCAACTCACCGCTCAACTAACTACCATCCTACATTGTTATAAGCTGTTACAATATTTTAATGGTGCGTTTACACTTTTGTGTGAACTGTGTATGACTGACCGGTTGGCTTGGTTGGTAGTGCCCTGCCTTCCAAGTCAGAGGTCGTGGGTTCGATTCCCACCCGGGGCAAATATTTGTGTAATGAACATAGATGTTTGCTCTGTGTCTGGGTGTGGGTGTTAATTATCTATATAAGTATTTATTTAAAATTATATATATGAATGATTATCAGCCATCTGGTTTCCATAACACAATGAAAGCTTAGTATGGGATCAGATCGTGCCGTATGTAAAAATTGTCCTGAAAAATAATAGCGAGGTTAACGAACACGCATGTGTAAACAATGCTCTATCCGCCTTGAGAGTTGAGATTCGCGTATTAGTGGTTTTTGGACGTTATCAAAGGAAAAACGAATGTGTGAGCAGCGATTAATGATTTGTGCAGACATTCGTATACGTATGTTTCGTCGAATGATGATTGGCGAACACGAATGTTTTAAATGCCCCAAAACAGTTCGCATGTTCTGTTATGATTTTGAAATTTAAATGTGTAGAGATGTTTGCTTTCGCTTTATTCGAAGGAATTGGAATACAGATAATAAATACCTAGAAGATTTTTTGTTCTGGTTCTGCGGGACTCAGAAGCAAACTCGTGAGATAAAGATTGTTAGATTGTAGAAAGGTAGTGTACATCGATACACAAGTCTGCTTTTATAAGAGGTTTTTCAACAATGTTTATAATAAATTGTATGTAGGTATATGAGGTTTTTGTTTTAAAACTTAGTTTAATTCCATATATATTTGTTGAATATGTTGGTCATCGAAATTTTATGCGAAAAAATAATAAATTTTTATAGGTAAGTAATGAAAATTCAATATTATTATTTTATTATTTCAAAGTACTGTGTAGGTAATTAGTAATAGGTCTATATCATCTAAGAAATAATATAAATAATAGGTTGTTAAAAATAGGAATGTATGGTAATGTCTGCTCGTTAGCGACTGACTACCAGTTACCATATTGGGATTAGTGACTAAGGGAACTGTATTTATAAAAAGTCAATTGTAAAGACAAAAAAATAATAAACGGTTAATTAAAAAATCTTCATATTATTGTCCTTTCCTTTTGATAAAATTATTAATAACTCAAACTACCTATGATTGATAAAATAGGTAAGCTTTAAACATAGTGATAAGTATCCTTTTTTGTTATTACTTTTAAATTTCAAATATAATGATTTTTCATCACAAATCACAATGTCTTTCATTTATTGCATCAGTGTTTTTAGGCAATCTGTGGTAGAAAACAAAAAAAAATATAATGCGCGTTTTAAACATCTACCTTAAATTTTATGAGCAATAGAGTCCAATTTGGCTCGCACGGTGCATTTCCAAATTCATTATGTTTTTGTTTATAGGTAGGTAATCTGGGTCGTAAAGCGCAATTTCGCGCGCTTGACGCCTGTCATCACATGACGTCTGTTTTATGGCGCCAAATTATATATGCGAGATGCACCGGTATTAGATTATCTAGATTTTATTGTAGATTGTTTTTTATGACTTTTATGATGTCCTGATTAGGGGTTTTGTTATAATGAGAGGATAACGTTTGTGTTTGCATTTTTTCGCTAATAAGCAAGATATAAAACTTATGACATTCTAGGTTAGAGTTGTCAATGGAATTTTAATTGGTTACAATTTGCATGATTATGTATCGTATTCTTTCATCACAATGTCTCTGTTAGTGTTCCACTCACGCCGCCCCCCCAGGAAGGTAGACCTGGCGGCCTCCCGCCACATTCGCGTTGGGCCTGGAGATAGGCTGCCGCTGACGGGTCTGCGGACGCGGTTCTACCACAGGTTCTACCGAATACCCGCGGCCCCGTCAATAAAGCGGCACGGCGGAACACAGTGGAGTTTAGTCGGTAGGACCCTGCACTCAGCAGGGTGAGTCCGACATAACCCAGGGCTCTTCCCCCGAGTGCCCTGGGTATGCCTAAATGCACTCTCCACTATAAAAAAAAAGGTAATCTATGACATTATAATTAAATGATTTTTCAATTTTGATAAATTAATAGTGGAATTACATTTTTTAGGTTTTTTTTTGGAAAGAAATTTAATACAAATTATAGCAGGTAAGTACCTTATTAATTACCTCTAAGTAGGTAGGTAGACAGCATACTTCTTCCTACGGTTGTGACAAACAAACAAAAATAAAGCGAGCAATTCACGCTGTGGTACTCAAAAAGGTGAAGGTGATAAAATTGTCACTTTATGGTGATCGCATTGACAGCTGGGGTCAACGACCGCGGCCTATTTGATACGTAATGCATTCGTTTGATTCGTGTTATCAGTTCGTTTATTGTTTTTTGCCTGGTTTCATACATTTTGATTCCTGTGTGAGGGTTTATTCGATTAATGATACAGATTGATGGAAGGTGGTCAAATTAGTAGGTATGTGTTTATTTATTTTGCAAGGTTTGGAGTTGGATACAATTATTTTGCTTATCACATTATGTACTTGATACTGCTTATTATAATATACCTAGTATATGAAAAAAATATAATTTAAATCCAATGTCAGTGTAAAAAAGGATTTGTATTATAAATTAAGCAATGGGAGAATCTGTAATCTAAATTCCTTTATACATTTATGTACCTACCTAAATAAGTAAATCATTGTTTATTGGGTAAATAATTACTTACAAAGTAAACATGAAACCTAATTGGACAATCCGAGTTGGAAAGATAATGAAAAATCACTGAATTCCGCGGCAAAATGTCAACCAGCCAGCAGCATAGTGCGTACAGAATAGGCGTGCAATAAAATATGTTATCTGTAAAACAGATAAGCTATTAAAAAAAAAACATTTAATTCCTCAACGAAATGTCAACGCGCGAATTCCAAATACAAATCGTAGGCACAACAGCGTCGCGAGTGAGTTACGCGGGAACGGCGGTGGGCGGGGCCGCGGCAAGCCCCGCCCCCGTGCGAGCGGGATAGCCGCAAGGTCACCCTCCCGCTCCAACCTTTGACTTCAACTTGTCAATGACACTTCTATAAGTCGCAAGTTTTAGCTATCTTCGCGTAATTGTCGTAAATATTTGTTTAATCTGTTTTCATGCAAATCGTCATTTTTAGACGATATTTTTTCAGAATTATTGATAATAATTTTAAATAATTTTTGGAGATATTTAATTAAATAATTTATTGACAATATGTATCTGCAGAAAAGAAGATTGTCCATAAATTACCTACCTATGTCTAAAAATAATTTTGACCTTGTACTAATATCGGCATGACATTGATTTAAGATCTAAAAAAAAATACAAATATCTTTAACATTAACAGAAATGATCATTTACCTAAGCTTAGATATTTTGATAAATTTTATAGTAAAAAAAATTGCGATAACTCGTAGGTACCTACTACCTAGTATTAGGATTTAATTTTTTATATCGTAGGTATTAGGTATAAAAGGATCAAACATCTTAAAATTATGTGCAGAATGTACATATATATCATACCTACCATATATAATTAATTGGAGAGTTTTTGATGTTGTTAAAGTGAAGGAAACAGTTTTGGGCATTCGGTTTAAAATAAGCATAAAAAATCAAAGAATCCAACAAACTGGGAAGGTGTCTGTTCTTGTTGCAATAACTTTCATTTACTTCATATTGCGTTATAATAAGAAATTATGATTACCTATTAATTGACCTAGCGACAATAATTAATTATTACAATCATCATATTAATAACAGAACTAAAATTATATTAATACATTAATGCCTCACATTGCGACCACAACATTGTTTCGTTTGACAATAATTCATTGTTCATAATTGAAACCTATACTTAACGATTAATAATGTTAATTCATTCAAGATTTAGCGTAATAAATCGCAACAGCGCCTGCAGCGCATATTTTTCAATACAAAAAACGTGGAGCAATGCAAAAAGAGCGAGTGCATCTTATCACGGGGACGTTTGATTGAGTGCGCTAGTTCGCGCGGCCGCCGCGGCGCTGCGGGCGCCCGCTCCGCGCCGCGCGTCACTCCGGCCGCGGCGCGCTCCCCGACCGCTCGTCGCGCACACCGTCCGCGCCGACCGTAAACAATCGCACGTGTTGCCGCGAGTGCTACTCCAACCTCGTACTCCATACCCAGTGCTCAGTGTTGTGTTACCCGCCGCGATACCGCTGTACACCTGCCCAAATATCTGCCCGTGGATCCCGCGACTGACCGAGTGTCGTTCCGTTCGCGTATGTCGAAAACAAATATCACTTGGAAAACAAAGGATAGGTAGTTGAGTTTGCTTAGGTGCAGGTGATCGGTGAACCGGTGACATTGCTTGTTGACACTCCGAGGAATTTCTGCTGTAAGGTAAGCGATTGGAAAACGTCGAGGAAACGTTTTCACGTCGATGTTAAATCGTGAATGTTTTACAGTTTCACTTAATTTTACACATATTTGTAGTAACATCAATTATATTTTACAGTTTATTCAGTTAAAAGTAACGTTCGCTAATAGTTTCATGTGAGACTGAATTTGGTGAAACGAAAGTTGGCAATTGGCAAATTCAGCATTCAGCAAAACTTCTCAGTGATGTATAGGCGACAGCCGGCGTCGGTTCTGTGAAATATTCTGTAGCGACGAGGCCTCGAAAATTTTATGTTTTCCGATATTATTGCGAAAAATTTGCATTTATTCGTATTTGAAAGTAGGTATAATATCCACGATAAAAAGCTCGTATTATTTTATTGGTTTATTTCGCACGAACGGGATAGTTAAATATAACTTTAGACTGAGCCTGTTTAAAAAGGTATTTGGACTACATAATAAAAAGTGAATAATTTCAGAATCATGAATATCATTTAATATTCTTCTTCTTCCTAATTTTAAAAATATACAAGAGTTTTTTATTGTTATGAAGGCAGAGAATTGTAACTGAAGTAAGAACACAATTATAATCCCTAGAAAGTTTACTATTAAAAGTTTCTTTAGTTAATTCTATTAAAATCATATTTATTATGACTTACTACTATTTATATCATACACGCTGTTTTGTTTAATAATAGATTGTGCGTTCTAAAACTAACAATAAAACACCAAACACTTCAAATTTTAGAAAACAACCAAAAATCACACAAAGTTTATCAGCAATCAAATTAGCGGAAAATGTTCGCACAAGAGTGCAACGAAATATGAAGTGCATATATTTTTCTTGTCCGCCATCTTTAGTTGTAGTGCGTTGCGGGCGACGGGGCGGGGGGTGGAGGGGGGCGGGGTGCTAGAGAGAGACAAAACGCAAACATAGCCCTTTTGACGTTTGCGACTTTGAACATTTTTGCGATATTTTTTAAATTTGCATTTAAAATATGTAATTTTATTAAGAAATTTTCACTTGTGAGTTGCGAATATTTTATGCGTGATTGAACACTTTTTAATTTATGTTAATCGTGCAGTGGTATTAATCACTTTTGTTTTACACGAACTTTGAATAAATATCCATTCGATGTCAGTACCTAAACATCAGTATTTTTTGTATATGGAATGAGTACGTATCATTCGAATTTAAAATTAAGTAAGTATTTACAAATATTGTTTTATAAATATATCAATGTAAATGATAAAGATCAAATACTTTATAATAGATATAATATTATAAACATGTTACTTAAGAGTTAAGACCTATTTTTAACATATTTCTATTATAGTTACAAGAATAAATAAAACCGCGCCGTGTCTGAGTTAACTACATAGCATATTAGGTAATTAGGTAGGTACATATATATATTTTGATTCAATATAATACAGCAAGACTACCCACCTACATTACAAGAAAAAATGGCTTCATTTCTATTTAGGTTTATAAATATCCAAATTAAAATCTACTTAATTATAATTTACTAGCAGTCCGCCCCGGCTTCGCCCGTGGTACATATTTCGCAATAAAAGGTAGCCTATGTTCTTTCTCAAGGTCTAAAGATTATCTGTGCCAAATTTCATCAAAATCGGTCCAGTAGTTTATGCGTGAAAACCTACATACATACAAACCTTTCCTCTTTATAATATTAGTATAAATAAGTATGTATCAAATGGTCATTTCAATGCAATGTTGTATTTTTATCAAAATGTACTATCTGGGTAGGTACGTGTAAAAGTTTAACAAGATTTGTAGAAGTAACTTATATTAATAGCAAAGTAGGTACATAGGTATGTAGGAGGGAAGATTAATTAGAGAAACCTATACATACCTACCTATAAGTTTAATTTTTATGCTCACGGTTTTACCTGTGGTTTTACTCCATCTGAAGTCTATAAATTGCTTTTTATATATAAACCTGTGTGATAGGTCAGGTATCTGAAATTACCAGTAACATATTAAAGGTATAAATAGCAATGTCCCATACCCCAGTTATGAATACTTAATAGGTACAAAAATAATCAGTATAATAAAATATTTTAAAATAAATATGGAAATGTATTCACATATAATATAAGTTTTATTATAGCCACGGTACATTAAAACACACATGTTACGAGCGCCGTGTAAAATAAATAATATTATTTGTCGAGTTATGTGTGTTGGTTTGTACCTAAGTACCTACTGTCCTATTTGGCTCCTGACATGCTGTTTTACTATTTTCGATAGTGTTCTAAATATAAAATCGTTTGAAAATGAAATTATTTTCGTCGTAAAAATTAATGGAATTAGGTAGGTAAGAAGTTTTTGTTAATTTATAAATAACTAGATTTCCGCCCGCGGCTTCGCCCGCGTTTTCAAAGGAAAACCCGCATAGTTCCCGTTCCCGTGGGATTTCCGGGATAAAACCTATCCTATGTGTTAATCCAAGTTACCCTCTATATGTGTGCTAAATTTCATTGTAATCGGTTCAGTAGTTTTTACGTGAAAGAGTAACAAACATCCATACATCCATACTTACAAACTTTCGCCTTTATAATAGTATTAAGATTATGATCGTTAACGCGAAAAAAAACACTCTTACCTACCTATATACAGGGTGGCCCGTTTATAGTGGTCCAGAAATTTTTTTCAGCTTGAGAGCATCATGAGTAATCATTTAAAACAAACTTTAGTTAAGCGAACACTTATGGTTTAGAAATTATGATTTTTTTTTATAAATAATCCGGAGTTTCAATATTTTTGACACAAAACCACTCTGTTATGAAAACTACTGGACCGAATTGAATGAAATTTGGTATAGGTATAGCGCAATAACCTACCTATCGCACTATAGGCTCATCTTGTGTGAATAATTAGACTGCATTTTTTTATTTTAACTTTTTCTGTAGTTTTTTGAATTTCTCGGCAAAATATGGATTTTTCGAAAAAATCCTGTGAAAAAAAAAATGTAACACCAAGGTTTTGCTGGTACTGCTAAAAACTACCTTAACATAGGGTTATTCTTTACACAAAAAATCATAGTTGTCCTTCGATTGTAACATCTTCAAAACAACATCATGTACATTAACACATGAAAATCGAAAAATTTCGAAATTTACCATAATTTAATTTTAATCATTTGGAACGGCCAATTTTTGATTAAAGAACCATTTATTGCCATAAAAGTCATTACAAATTAGTATTCACATGGCTATGAAACTTAAAATGAATGAAATAAAATTTTAACCTGCCAGCCAAGATAGCTTAACTTTATTCTAATGTCAATTTATAGAGTTTTTTTAAATGGCTGCGAAGCAATTTCTTACGCAGATGCAGATTATGTTTAGCGAAAGGCAGACGGCATTTCAAAAACCTTTTGTAAAAAATAAACAATATGTTAATTAATATTTATGTTGTTTTATTAATTCTCCAAACCTTTTATTAAGATTTAATCATAAAAACTAAATAACAAAAAAAAAAAACTCTTGGCTGGCAGGTTAAAATTTTATTTCATTCATTTTAAGTTTTATAGCCATGTGAATACTAATTTGTAATGACTTTTATGGCAATAAATGGTTCTTTAATCAAAAATTAGCCGTTCCAAATGATTAAAATTAAATTATGGTTAATTTCGGAATTTTTCGATTTTGAAAGAAAGAAAGAAAGAAAGAAAAGACATTTAATTCAACACACACATAAAGACAAATAAAAATAAAACAGAAATTAAATAGAAAAACACATTGAAATTACGATATAAAACATAAATACATAGGTATTAATAAGGTGTGATCCTGTGTGCTGAACAGGGACCCCACTCAGGAATTCTGCGGCTTAAGAGCTGCAGCACTGATTTTCAGTGGTTCCCATGTTCCCAAATGACGCCCATAGTGGCAGAAAATTAAAAATATGAATAAATTAAAATAGATACCTATACACATATATACACTACATAAATATCAAAACAAAACAAAATTCATCAAAAGAAATAATAATAATATGATTTATTAATAAATAAGTTAAATATTTATATACCCAAGGATAACAGAAAATAGCAGTATAAAATTAGAAAAATAACCATACGCTAACGAACCAAGCAACTAATGTTGATTGATTTGCCGATGTAAAATGGATTTCTTAAATTCATTACGGAAGCTTAGTACACTGCATTTATTACGCAATGATGGAGGCAAATCATTCCAACACCTCGTTGCTCGGTACCGAAAAGCACCCCGGAAAGCCATGGTATGGTGTCGAGGCATAGCTAACCTAGTCAGTGACGCCCTGGTTCTGTACACAGTGTCAGAATTCCCCAACCATGATAGTTTTTCATAGAGGTAAGCGGGTACATTTGACCGTATAACTGCAAACAGCAAAACGGCAAAATGTAATCTTCGACGGTTCTCCATGTTTAAAATCCTCGCATTATTCAGGTAAGGTGTTATATGCGATCGGGGAGGTACATCCCAGCAAAAGCGAGCGCATGCATTTTGAACCCTTTGTATTGCTTTTTTTGAGCGTCCCAGGATTCGATCACCATACATTGCGTCACCATAATTAAACTTGGACAATACCAATGAGTCACACAGTCTAATTCTTAGCTTCGTTGATAGGTGGTTTCTTATACGGTACAGAACTTTAAGACGGTAGTAGCAATTAGAAATTGTTTGATTGACGTGTCTCTCAAACCGTAGTGACTCATCGAAGACAATACCAAGATTACGGGCCTCTCGTACCCGCTCTATTGTCTCTCCTTTTACGCGAATTGGAAGAATTGATTTCTCAATAATTTTTATGGTATATGGAGATCCCAGCACCATGAATTTAGTTTTAGTTGGATTTAAACTAAGAGCATTTCGTTCTGACCATGCAGCTATTCGTGCGAGATCTGCGTTTAATTGCTCGATCGCTGTTTGCGTTTCATTAGGTGCAAATGAAATGTACAGTTGGATGTCGTCAGCGTAAAGGTGGTATTTGCAATGTTCTATGCTTTTGATTATATCAGCAGTATAAATAATAAAAAGTAAAGGGCCCAATATTGTACCTTGAGGGATTCCTCTCTTAAGAGCTATAGGTTGCGAATAACACGTGTTACCAAGGTCGTCTTCCACCGCCACACATTGTCTGCGATTACCGAGATAACTCCTGAACCAATGAACAGCCTGGTCACTCAATCCATAGTAAGCTAGCTTGGCCAGAAGGAGATCGATATTTATTGTGTCAAATGCCCTAGAATAATCCAACAAGACCAAGATACTGCACTTACCACCATCCTGTGCATCTAAAACATTGTCCACAACGTCCAATAGTGCGGTTGTAGTACTCCTACCTTTTCTGAAGCCGGATTGTCGGTGGGGAAGAATATTATTAGATTCAAAGAAATAGGAAAGTTGAGAGTGGACAATTTTTTCGATTATCTTTGAAAAACAAGGCAAGATACTAATTGGGCGGAGGTCTTTGAATTCCTGTGGATTAGCTACCTTTTTTATCGGCCGGACTATAGCCTCCTGCCAAAGGTCTGGAAAGATATTGGTATTGAAAGACATATTCACCAAATGAGTCAAGGCGGGCAATATAGGTGATTGAGCGAGCCTGATCATGTCTAAAGACAAAATTTTCATGTGTACATGATGTTGTTTTTGAAGATGTTACAATCGAAGGACAACTATGATTTTTTGTGTAAAGAATAACCCTATGTTAAGGTAGTTTTTAGCAGTACCAGCAAAACCTTGGTGGTACATTTTTTTTTCACAGGATTTTTTCGAAAAATCCATATTTTGCCGAGAAATTCAAAAAACTACAGAAAAAGTTAAAATAATAAAATGCAGTCTAATTATTCACACAAGATGAGCCTATAGTGCGATAGGTAGGTTATTGCGCTATACCTATACCAAATTTCATTCAATTCGGTCCAGTAGTTTTCATAACAGAGTGGTTTTGTGTCAAAAATATTGAAACTCCGGATTATTTATAAAAAAAATCCTAATTTCTAAACCATAAGTTTTCGCTTAACTAAAGTTTGTTTTGGTGTACTGGTGTATTAAAAGGGATTATTTTAGGGGACAGCGGGTATGCAGTTAGCAATGTGCTACTGACACCATTTTTATCACCCAATTCAACTCCCCAAGAAAATTGTAACAAAAGCCAAATTAAAACCAGAAATACTGTGGAAAGATGTTTTGGTATTTGGAAGAGAAGATTTCCTTGTCTTCAAGTGGGAATGGGTATCAAGGTGGATACAGTTGTGGCTGTCATATGTGCATGTGCAACACTGCATAACATCGCATTATTAGTAGACGATTTGGTGCCAATGAACTGTGAAGACATTCATATTCAAAATGAAAATGTTGTACCAATAATTAGTGAAAACTCTGACAGCAATGGCTTTATGGTGCGACAATCTTTGGTTGATAGGTTTTTTCAATAAATAAAAATCCATAAAATAAACAATAATACTTTTATTTTTTAGAAACTAATCAAATCAATCAGTAACAACTTTTTTTGCAACTAATTTCTTTAGTTCTTCTAATTCTATTTTTGCTTTTTCGAACAAACATTTGTTGGTCTCTTCTTGTAAAATCGCTGCCCTTTTTTTTATTTGTTCAGCTTCCAACTGCAAAGAAATGGTATATAAGTTAATCTGGCTATAAATTAAAAAAGATTGTTGGTATCCATAGTTAAGTACCTGTGTTTTTAATATTTGTATTTCAATTTTTTTCTTATTTTCCAAGTTTCGCAGCCTCATTACAGCCTCTTTCCGAATGTAATCCATAGGCCTACGCACTTGATCAGTTGCGGTTTTGATTCCTGTATCATTTTTCTTATCTCTTAAATCTGAAAGGTAAATAAAAGTTATTTGTACATTAAAGCAAATAAAACAATATAGTATTATATAAAGATAAATTTTATAATACCTATGCTATTTTGTTCATGTTCAATTTGAGGGCTGTTCATTTCATTAGTATCCATGACTTCAAATACTTGTGTTGAGTCCATTTTGTACTCCTCCAAAATATCTGAAAACAACAGGTTGATTTGTAGACATCATAGAAAAGCTGTGTTATAATGTAGTTTATTACTTTAACACAAAATGGCTATCTGCCAATTACATTATTTAAAGAAAACAATTACACAATTCAGACATTAATTATCTCACAATATTCCAAACTGCTGACATGATCTTCCAGTCATTCACAATCACAGCACAGTCAAAATTCCCTTCTAAGAAAGTGTTGAGTGCAGAGAGTGCGATAAGCATATACATATTATGTAACAAGTTTATAGATCATTGGTTCTTTATTACTTACCCAAGTTATTCGATTCAGAAGTGATAGTTGGTTCATCATTAAAGCCAAGGTTTTGACTGCTATCAATAGCCAGTAAAATAGCACCGTCACGTGTAACGGCTTTCATATTGTCCCACGCCCGTTTTAAAGTGATAGTTTCACGCTGAAATAACAAGTACATATTATAACACAGTAAGTATGAAAGTTATCCTCTTGCATGTCGAAATACCGGCTCCCGGTGTAAACAAATTTGCGCCGTGTATGTCGATATACCGGGGGCCGGTGTGGGTTCGAGTGTTTTGTTTTTTAGTATAAACAACCTCATTGTATATCACCCTATCCTTTCTGACACATTACAAATGCTTATAGAAGAAATAGGCCGGCTAGTGACGCCAAAACACGAGCAGCGCTAGTGAAAAAAATTTAAACACGCGTCATTCAAAACTCCGTCATCGCACGTGGTGACTACGTATTTTTGTTTTGGTGAAAACTTGTTCTAATCTTAAAGTGATTCGCTGAATATTAAAAGCAACGATGGATGGGTTATTAAATATTGATTATATATACTAATTATATAATAGTTCTGTTAATTTTCACTAAAATTCGGTCTGTAACTATCAGCATGTGCAAGGTCGAACGCGTGATGACGATTTTATTGTCGTTATATTTCAGCCAGAAATGGATAAAAAGGTAAGTTGATATTAGATCTAAAACGTAAAACTACTTAGTTTTGATATATTTCATAGGGTAGCATTATATTTGTTTCAAAAACATGAAAATACGTAGTTAAATATGATACTACGTAGTATCATACCGGGAGCCGGTACGTCGACAGATTGCGTATTTTTAGGATGCTACCTAAGTATGGATATGCCTCAGGAATATTTTTGTATGCATTAAAATTTTAATTTATTGCTGACTGCTACATTACCGAAATATGACCAGAATAGATGTTTTGAATGTATGATAGTAAAAAACAAACACATCTAATAAGAGTCATACCTTGAAAATATTATGTTTTACGAAAAGTCGTATCCATACTTTTATAGCCTCCAGGTACCAAAATGAACAATTTTTTGCTACTTTTAACAACTTATATCTTGAAATATTTCTTAGAACTGTACTGTTCTGTTGATTTGTTTTGATGCTTTAATCTATCTAAATCTTAGAAAATGTCTAAAAGTTCCGTTAGTTGCAATATTTTTTCCAAAAACTATGTTTTTAAATGTACGTAATTTTTGACCCAAATTTTTGAGTTATTTTTGTTTAGCTCCTACTCAAGATATTTATAATATAGTGCTGCGATACTTTCGTAATACATAGTTTATAAGCTTAAGTTTCTAATAAACAAAACATCGTGTCCAAATCGGCATGCGTCATTTAAAATTAGGTTGAAATACGATACCCACTTTTGATGACATCATTAAGTGGCGGTTTTTTGTGACGATATTAAGATCGTGTGTTGTGTAAAAAATTTGTATGGTGGCACTTGAATTTTGTGTTGTATTTTAAACCTAATGTGATAAGTTGTAAATAAAATGTTTTAATTACTTCCAAATGTTGTTTTAATTCAAATTATAACCGAAACTTATCTAAATATCACACTACCCTCTGTTGAAAGTTCTGTGATAGCTTTAATTGAGTATTTATATAGAAATGGTTGAAAGTGAATAAAGATTATTCAATTTACAATAAGATTTATAACTTGAATTAACTTGATTCGTACTAGATATGGAGAAAATCGAGTTAATGTAAAAGTCTATCTCAAAATTTCGCTGTCTGTCGACCATACCGGCTCCCGGTATGACGGATAGGGAAAATCGGAAAAATGTCATCGACATCGTAAAGGTTATCATAACAAATCATGCACTAGTAGTGGCCATAATACCTTGTGTACATTCGCATTACAATTAAACTCTTGCGTAATTAACTCCCATGCCGCTTTCTTCTTGGCGACCGACTTGCCATCGGTTATTTTTGATTCAACAATTGGTCTTTTTTTAACCAATTGTGCCAATAAAGCTTTTTCATCGGCGGTGAAATTGGCTACTCTACTGCGTGGTGTTTTTGTTTGAGTGTCGTTTAACTGCTATGATAGATTCACTGAATGTACTTTTAACGATACTTACCATGATATTAAATATAGCTGTAATTAAACTTAATAGCGCGAAAAACTTCTTGTCGGGTGAAACACAACAACACAATCCAAGCGGCAAGCAAAGTTTATAAATAAACTTGAAAACATTGACAGTTAGCAATAAGTGATACCAGAAAAAAAAAGGGTCTGGTTGCTTTAAATTATTTATATGAAATAGATGTTTTGCTTTGTCTTTCACTAAAAACGACCGGTAAAAGAACTTATTTTAATTTATGTCATTTATATAGATGCTTTCAATGTGTTTAAATAAAGTTTTTTGCTATTTACTAATAACAGTTTTTCAAGTGTGGCTACACTCACCGTTTATCGATAAGCATTCGATAGAATGATTTGACGTTACTCCGCCCTATGGATACTTAAAGTTGTCATTAAATAATGAACCCTTAAATTTTGTCTCTGGGATGTAGCGTCAATTAGCAGATTTAATGATAATTAGTTAATTACTCATTAGGACTAATTTAATGAATCTTTCTGAGTGTGGCAGTTAATAATACATCTAAAGCTGTTATATCTGTATAAGTTAGTTTAGTTTTAGTCTAAAATCTAACATGAATCATCATTCATTTAAGAAATACACAAACATTAATAGCATTGAACTGAATTACCCGTAATACCTTGCTCTATCCATGTTAGTACATTACAACGACCTAGAACAAAACAATTGAAAAAACGTGGAAAATGCGACGACACACTATTTAAACGTCAATATTGAAACAATAAACACGAAATCAATACGCCGCGTTTGATGGTGTTCCCACGGAGTGATAGCTCGCGTGGAGCGTGACCGTAATTACAAATGGCGCCCGCGCAATGTCAGTGCCGGGATTAATCATTGGTTACATAGTTTAGTAATTACACTTAATTGGGCGTTAAAATTATTTGATGTATGGCAACTCGTTTTAGTTGTTTATAAGTTAATTGTGTAGTTCGTCTATTTTGAGATATCTTTTAGTGTTGGATCATTATTATTGTTAGTAAGTTTACAATTGTTTACGTTACCTAAGCATTATAAAATAAGTCATCTAATGAAAGGTATATCCCACCAAAAACATTTTCATGTAAAATGTTGCCAAGACGAGCCCATATGACTCGCACTGTCAAAAAGTTATCAGATCTCATGTAGAGCCAAGCTTCTAACACTACACGCCCTAACTCTACAAGGCCTAACTTCACAAACTCTACACCTTAGTCAAAATATGTGGCTTGGCCATTTCGCTACATTCACATCGGCGTAAGGTGAAAAATTAATTCACTGTTCATTACTTTTGTATTATACAATAGTTCTTGTAGTAACGAACGGCCAAGCCACATATTTTGACTAAGGTGTAGAGTTAGTGAAGTTAGGCCTTGTAGAGTTAGGGCGTGTAGTGTTAGAAGCTTGGCTCTACATAAGATCTGATAACTTTTTGACAGTGCGAGTCATATGGGCTCGTCTTGGCAACATTTTACATGAAAATGTTTTTGGTGGGATTTCATTTCTTTTTGTAAGTTGTTTGTAACAAAATTTTTTTATATTTTTCTAACAAGGAGTACCTATACATATATATATCTAGGGGAACCAAGTTTTAGATTATTAGATTAGACCTCTAGCGTCATCAAAATTTAATTTAAAATTACAGGTCTCATACAAACTCCCATCCCCTAGTTTAAGGGGTTGGGGGATGATAGTTACAAGTTTTATAATTTTTTTGTTGTTTGTGTGCTAATACTAGCTTACATACAAAATTTCAGCTTTCTAGGACATTAGGAAATACCTTAAGAATTTTGATGATCATCAGTGAGTCAGTGACGAAATTAGCGTTTTTTAGATATAAATAAAATCTGAAGTATAAAAGCTAATGTAATTAAAACTTAATATGTTCAATAAGTCCGCTATTGACAATATATCCCGAAAATTTTGTTGATCTAGCATAATCAAAACCCAAGTTATGAGGGTTCAAAAAAACGTCGAAGCGCTTCGAGAAAAGGTAGGTAGTGCCCGTGCGCTTCGCTTGGCTCGTCTTGGCGTCTTGGCGGGGGCACTACCGTGCCCCCAGATTATTCATTAGGTACATGACTACGTTTATGATTTAAAGTTTTACCTTTTAAGTGCCGTCAAGATCAGTCCTTTAGGTCCTAAAGCTAAGTAGATTGAATCATAATATTATAATACTACTAGCGGTCCGCCCCGGCTTCGCCCGTGGTAGGTACCTACATGTTTAAACTATCCTATCTCTCAAGTTGGATCGAACTGCACATGGTGTGCGAATTTTATTATAATCGTTTAAGTGGTTTTAGGAGTCCATTGAGGACAAACATTGTGACACGAGATTTATATATACAGGGTGTAATCGTTAAGTGTGCACAGGCGATTATTCCGTAACTATTGCAGATATCAAAAAACTTTATACTGATATCGAAAGCCCTTTACCTAATGAGTAAAATGACAATAATAACTTTTTAAAAATAAAACGGGAAATATCCAAAAATTTTACACCAAACACTCCCATACATTTAGTATGAGATATGACAATCCTAAACATGTAATTTGGAAAATTTTGGTTCTTTTTTTGAATTTGTGCTCAAATTAATTCGTAAATTTTTAATAAAAATTCATTTAGAAACTGTAAACAGAGTTCGATGTGGAATACAATGGTATTCCAAAACGAGGACGTCACTTCGAACATTTGCATTGAATACAAAATGTATGGAAAATTCAATTAAATGTGTTTAATGTAACTTTTTTGGTTATTTCCCGTTTTATTTTTTAAAAGTTATTATTGTCATTTTACTCATTAGGTAAAGGGCTTTCGATATCAGTATAAAGTTTTTTGATATCTGTAATAGTTACGGAATAATCGCCTGTGCACACTTAACGATTACACCCTGTATTAAGATGGAATGATGTATTAAATAAACGATTAAAGAAATGTTACTATCCGGACTTATTTTTTATTTATTGGTTAATGTCAATTAATATACAGTTTACTAATCTTTATTTTTTTGCATATAAATGTTGTTTAAATTAAATAATTAAGTATTGATTCCCAGGAAGGTAGACCTGGCGGCCTCCCGCCACATTCGCGTTGGGCCTGGAGATAGGCTGCCGCTGACGGGTCTGCGGATGCGGTTCTACCACAGGTTCTACCGAATACCCGCGGCCCCGTCAATAAAGCGGCACGGCGGAACACAGTGGAGTTTAGTCGGTAGGACCCTGCACTCAGCAGGGTGAGTCCGACATAACCCAGGGCTCTTCCCCCGAGTGCCCTGGGTATGCCTAAATGCATTCTCCACTATAAAAAAAAAAGGTACTGGATACAAACATACAATTTTATACATATATAAATTATTTACAAGTGATTAGCAAGGTTAATTGTAAAATAATTGTTGTTGTCATGGATACACGATAACATTAACTATATTGACAATATTAATGACAAGGACAAATATAGGGAAAGTGTGTGAATAAGAGAAAGACATCACTTTTCCTGTACAGGTAGTAAATATCCTACTTCCTATTCAGGTTATAGGTAAGTATACCTACCTTTGTATCTATGTTTATTTTTATTTCAAGAAGTTGAAGTACTGAATCAATTTGCATTAAAATCGGTAAACAGATGTAGGTATTGAGAAGGAAACTAACTAGCTATGTGATTAAAAAAACATTTGCTTTATTTATAAATTGAGCAAGAAAATCCGCAATGTGAAGCTAGTTTTCATTAATTATGCCTCAATAAATTATTAATTTCCAATAAATTGATTTACAATGATAAGTGGTATATATATAATTCTTTGAGTTAATAAAACCTGTATTTTTATTAATTTATCTGTATAGATAATAAAGTTGATTTCTTTATACGTTATATCAATTTATTGTCAATTAAATTTATTGAACTAATATAACTGGAACACACATGGCATTTCATTATTTAATAACGATTTTAAAATTAAAATAATCATTAAAATAATATTAGATATTACACAATAATGTCCAACAAGATGGCCGCTCCTGCGCATTGCAATGGCGCCGTTAATCATCCGCCATATTTATTATATTTATTTTGTTTTGAATCTTAATTTATTTCTGCTATTAACATGTTGGCTGTCGCCCGCGGTTATTGGTATAGGAATGAAATTATTTATATTATGATAATTGCTTTTTATCGAAGGTAGAACAATCAATCGCTTCAGAGAGGGGCCACTGAAAATCAGCGTTGCAACTATGTTGCAACTTATGCTGAGTGGCTACCTGACTTGGCTCCACTTTTCTGCTTCATTTTATTTTATTTTACTCTTTCATTTATTGTACTTGTATTGTTTTGTTTCATGTTGTGTTGCTTTAATTTTAATTAAGTATTGTATTTCTGTGTCAATTGTATTTGTTATTATTGTGGAGTCAAATAAATGATCTTTCTTTCTTTCTTTCTTTCTTTCTTTCAATATTGTATGACAATTTTATTTTAATTTAAAGATGGTCGAGTTTTACGAGGAGAAATTATGGATATAAAACGTTTTTATAATTGTTGTATAAGTCTTGCCTTATATTATTGTAGTAGATGTAGTTGTTTGGTGATTTTTGGAATTATCTGTAAATCATCAGTAGAAATTTAATACAGAAAAATAGACTTTTTCTCACTAAGACTAATGTTGCATTTATATTGTCTAACTGAATTGAAGAGTCCATAATTGAAACACTTTTACTTTTAATGTTCCAAGTGTGGTTCCTAGTCTTGGTGTTTGCTCTCCTAGTCATATTTTAAATGTTAGTTTGTCAGGATAGGTAGTTTTCATAAATATTACGTTATATGTTTATTTATGTACCTACCTATACTCTAATTTCACTAGGTATTAAATTCCTTATTGAAATGGGCTATTTTATTCATAACTTTTCATCTGCTTTCAATATAGGCGCAGCCCAGTCGATATAGTAAAGTAAAAAGAGCTCATATGAAGCATATTTTATTCTAACACCATATGAATGTATGTCATTTAAAAATACTAAAACATCACAAGACCATCTATACGTACGCGTCTCCCACGCAACTGAAAGCTATTCCTATACTCTATAGTATTTCAACCGTTTGTGGTCAAATCAGCAACCGTTTTATGTCAACAACATAACCATTTATTTGTTTAAAACCACTCAAAATGGTAACACCACCCACTCCTAACGGTCAATGTTAATATGAGAAAATGCCGATCCTTGTGATTTTACAACTTGAGTGGGATTTCAATGGCATAGCATTTGCATTCTTTTAACGGAGATGTAAAAAATTTGTGAGGGTCTTTCACTTTTTAGTCAAATCGTTATCTATCTTATTGATGAAACTGTTGTGAATATCTATTTTGTTCAAAGTTATGTTTTATTGGTTAAATGTAATTAAAAATCATGTAACTTACATATTACTTTATGTTAAGTTTAAGTTTTCGTTTTGTTATTTTCTTTATACATTAAGTTCACGACAGCAGCATACATGCATAAGTTAGCAGTAGTTAGCAGTGCCACTTATTCAACAAATTAGCTAATGTTAAATTGAATACAGCATAGGTCAAGATTCAAGATAGGATTAGGATCTTGAATCACTCTCTACATAACAAAATCCTATCAATATCTAATGTCAGGTTCAATGTCACCAACCAACAAATAGATATTCATTCTATCTGTGTTCTACATTATGACTTATGTTCCTGTGTCCCCTAGCTGGGGCAGAGGCCATCCACAGTGCTCCGCCAGGCGTTTCTATCGAGAGCTTCCCTTTTGATTTCGCTCCAAGTTTTCCCGATTTTCTTGGCTTCGTCTATGACTGTCCGCCGCCAGGTTTGTTTAGGACGACCACGCTTACGCTTTCCTTGGGGGTTCCAGTCTAAGGCTTGCCTTGGAATATGATCAGTTTCCCTTCGGAGCGTGTGGCCAATCCAGTTCCACTTGCGGCGTTTAATTTGCTGGTCAATCGCGATCTCACCACAGCGTACCCAAATTTCCAACGTTCTAAATTATACACGAGCCATAATAAAGATCTTTCGTTAATAACAAGTCTAGATGGATGCAAAGACCTAGACAGAGATAACACATGATCTACGGGTGCGGGAATCCTATGACATTTGTGAAGTTATGTATCCAAACGGGTCACTTCGGTCACTATGAGCCACGATTCGTCACCAATTTACATAAATACGACATTAGGCTGACTTAATTGACACCGCGAGATTTATACGTTACGACCAAAGAATTTTTATCGCTCCGATATCGTGACGTGTAAACTAGTTAAGTATTTATTTGGGCGCTCTTTTGGGTTTCACGTCGACGTTTCCGGTGGTGTTTAATGAAATAGGCGCTTTCTTGTAGTTTTAGTCTTCGTGAATGTAATAAAACGTGAATCACGTTTTTCAATTTTCATAATATTACATTTTTCTTCGTGTGCTTTACGATCGTTTTTACACGATTTGTTTTAATTCTGTAAGATTGGACGTTACTCAAGTGAATGTATGACCGTTAATTTTACATAAAACTGACGATTTAATTATTGAGTACGTATCTGCTTACTAAGTAATGACCCAAGAATTTAGCTTCATAAAAATTAATGTACCAATAAATACTGATTAATGAGCTATTAAATTAAATTGATTATAACGTTTGTAAGTGGCATGCTCACCGATAGGTACATGGCTATTACTATACTAAAACATTTTATCTTTTCAAGTTCAACTACTATATTTGTGGTTGTATCAATAATCAATATCTAATAATAATATCGACGAAGCCAATCCATAGGTATGCGCAAGAGTTTCAACTTCAAACGACAATCTGTATATAAATTACAGCTATTATAAATTTCCTACACCCTTATCAAATCAAACAGCACCAAAGCAATCTATTTGCTCTGAAAAAACACAAGGAACAAACTGATTGTTTCAGCACAGGCTATAAACATGTCGAATATCGATTATTCACGAGTATCGAATAATCGATGCCGTAATATCGACCGAATTGCTCGGATCGCGCGGCACGTCGTTAGAATCAGATCAAAAAGTCGATTGTGTAAACATAGGAAGGTATAATTCGGTCAAATGCGCTATAAAGTATCTATGTGAGACGGTGGCTATGATTTTTTTGTTCAGTAATTTATTTGAAAGTTTAAAATTCTATTAGTAAGTAAGTACCTACTTAGAAGAAGACTTAAAATTATATGTGTAAGAAATATCTAATTTAAAAATTGCAATTAATGCACTACTATCAACTTACTATGCCTTTCAAAAGCCAACTTTTTTATTTAAAAAATTATTCATAAAATGCACACATCATCACACCAATCAAAAAATCCTTCGTGCCACTATAATTTTTTTGCAATTTTTTCTCAAATATTTTTTATTTATAAATTCTCACTAATAAAATAAAATGAATACATGGCCACATCACAATCAAACGTACATTACCCACAGTGTTTGTGTTGTATCAATTGGCGCGAACGGATGGTGTTTTGACAGGCGTGTAGCGAGCAGTCAGCACATGCGTAGTGTAGGCGATAATGGGGTTTAAAGCGGGATTTATTCATTACTATTGCTTCTATGGAGACAGTGTGAGGAAAAAGTTTAAAGATTATGGGATATGGGTGGGATATAAAAATCCTACTGTCCTGTCCTACAGCGTTTAATAATCCTAGATGTTTAATATATTTCTAATTTCTATCTACTACCTCACTCATTTAGATATTAGTAATTTAAACAAAATTTTTGAAGTGAAAACTTCTTTAGCGGCGTTGAGCACTTTTTCTGTAATGGGTATAAAATCTTAAACTCGCGTCAGGACACGTGACCTGATCGAAAAAGCGTAAGACGGATACCATTCCAAAATATCAAACATGCTCAACGTTAATAATCAAGTTTTCACTTCTGCCGGCACTCCCGGAGTGCAACCCGTCTTTTTTTTAAGGATAGTGACGTTTAGAAGCTGGTTCAATCTATATTTTTTGAAATCCCATCTTTTTATTAATAGATTGAACCAGTAAGACTGAATAATCGATAGATCAAGAAGGAGTCGTCTACTTACGAGGATTCGTTACTGCCAAAGATTAATGTAAAATTATCCAAACTACTAACCAATCTCATCTCAAATCTATACACACCGAATCAGAACACATTTCATTCCAAACTGCCCTTAAACACATAAAAACATAGCACAAACAATAACATACCGAACACAGCATCTTTACAAGTCATTAGACTCCCCCCACCCCCACCCGTTTGTAATTAACTAGCGCCCATAAATTGACCGTAACTGTCATATCATATTGATTTAGTCCCGCGCTTCCGTTGGGAATTAAAATTGTTTTTTTCCGTGGAAACTTCCTGGCAGAAATGTAGCCATCTGGGTTTGTAGGCAAGCTGGTGATATTTGGACTGCCAGAAAAGTATTTTTTGGTATAATAGTTGTGCTATGGAGAAGCAAATTCAGTAAATTGAATGTGATGAAAACCTTGAACCCATGCGTAGTCCAACTTATTAGTTACTAGATTTCCGCCCGCGGCCTCGCCCGCGTTTTCAAAGAAAAACTCGCATAGTTCCCGTTTCCGTGGGATTTCCGGGATAAAACCTATCCTATGTGTTAATCCAAGTTACCCTCTATATGTGTGCTAAATTTCATTGTAATCGGTTCAGTAGTTTTTACGTGAAAGAGTAACAAACATCCATACATCCATACATCCATACTTACAAACTTTCGCCTTTATAATAGTATTAAGATTTTATAGTTCAAATATATTAAGGTGTACTAGGTGTATGAAGGTATATTTCGGCCCTTTTATGTTTGCAATCTGCATATTAGGGTTTGCGCAAAGTGAAAGTTAATAAGACGTCATAATATGCACGAGCCGAATTCTGAAAAAATGAATGTCATTGTTTATCCAAAACGATTTCCTATATCGTTCTAGACGGTCTACATATAATTGAAATGTTGATAATTGATTTTGCCAAATACATTGGGTATAGGTACTAATTGCAGAGCATATAAATCGACTGTGCTTAAAATTAGAGGATTCTTTAGCCATCTAAAGATCTGTTTTTAGGATAAATCTGTTTTTGGAAGAACATTGAAACATTAGATTCATATAAATCAATCCATCTCATATTGTAAATACAAATAAAAGGTCCTTCGTGTTGAATATTCATCAATAAATCGCAGGTCGCAGCTAGTAATAAAGTACGTATATATTTATACGTGGCTCGTTGTTATTACCAGGCCGCTGTCAGCTGTCCGTCAATCAATCAATCAATCAGGCGACCCGACCGAATTTATTGATTGATTCCCGCGTGTTATGATAAAACATGTGACAAAGCATTATGGCTCCCATTCTTTGTGTAATAGCGGCTATTTTTGAAAGAGATGCTGGATATGATGACGTCGGACCAGAAATTGCAATGCACGTAGCCTCGAAGGTTCATCAGTATCGGTAATGAGTTTAAAGTAAAGATCAGAAGTGGGAGCAAAACTTTTAAAGTAGGTCACATAACCATAATACGTGCAGTAGGGCAGTATCTCCTTTTTTCTGTTATCCTACAATCCCATTCAGATAGTTATCCCATCAGAGGATAGTTACTAGATTGTCGCGTGCTTCTGCCACCTCCTGTGTATTTGTTGCTTGCTCATAGAAATATGAGCTAGCAACATGTTGTAGAAGAATAGTTATGTAATGGTTTATAATTTCTAAATTCAGTAAGTAGATGACGATATTAATTATGTAGTTAATTTTAATTTTAGGTAATTTAATTAAGTAGAAAGATAATTGTTAATTCATCATAGTAATGGCACTTTACCAATGACATAATAATCTTGTAAACGTAAGGCATTCACTTTTGTACTGTCAAAAATATTTAAATGTGTTTAGCAGTTAACTTGTATGGGAGAAGTTATGCTTAGTTTCAGGTTTAAATGTCAACAAATATTTAATGTTTTTCTATTTCTTATGGCTTTATTTTGATTAACAATTTCGCAAATAATCAACACAAGTAAACTTTACGACCAAAGTATCCATCTAAAATCTAAATCATCTAAAAATCAAGGTTTATACCCGTCAAATTGTAATTACCATATCTCAACGCAATAGCAACGTTATCTCCTTGCAATAAGATGCAAATCAGCTAACGTGTTACGCATGCAATAAAATATGCAGTGTAATTATATCGAATGAAGCGGGCTGTCCGTCTGTGTGTCAATCAAACTGTGATGTAGATCGATTGGATACAATCTTTGTTTACGCTAACGTTTTATTACAGAAAATATAAATTTAAATTAATTCTTGATGCCTAGCTGGCTTGCACGCGGTTGTGGAGTGCTTTTAATTTTAATTTTTTTTAGTGAATTTTAAAGTGCGTGACGAATATTTTAAGAAATAATAATTACCTAATATTGTAACATCAATTGCGACATCGATTGATTGATTTTAATTACATGTTGAATGTTACGATCACAATTTTATGACAACAAAAGTTTTAGAAAAAATTGAAGCAATAATTGATCGTTTAATTCTGTATCGTAGATATTACTGAGATTATAATTAATATATGTGTTTATTTAATAGCAAATAAATTAATACAAAATAAATTTGCCTAAAAATACACATACTAGCTGTTGGTATGGATGAAATATTTATGTCCCCGTATTACACCTAAACTATTAATCGTATTGCGATCTGTTTAAAGGTTGACATTTATAAAAATCGGTTCAATAATTTAAAATATATTATAGACCAAAATGGAAAAGTTTTTAATTTTATTTAAATTAGCACGTGACCGTCTATTCGTATGAAACATCTTTGCAAAATAAAATGGCTGAAATATGTCGCACTGGGATATTATAGTTTTGAATAGACATTTAATGCGCTAACATTCGTTCATATATTATTGCCGGAAATTACCTTATATGGCTATGAAGCCGTTGGTGACCATTTGAACGTTACGACTCGACGCCGATCCGACATCTCGTTGACGTACGATACGACAGGCGAATTTGAATATTTGCATTATATAAGCTGTAATAATATGTAGTTGTGGTCACATGATTATGTAAATCGAAAAATTATTAATTGAAATATGTTTTATAGTTACTTATATTAATAGGTAGTAAAGTAGAAGTTAAGTGAAATACAACATGTTTATGACGGTATTTTTAGTAAAATCAACTTATTATAACTTATTTCATAAAATGTCCCAACAACGTTGTCGAGATGTAATCGATAAAAATTTTTTAATTAAGCAGCAGTAAGGAAAGCTCGGTAAACAAGCTGGTACAATTAAAGTGTCCGATACATTTATAATAATTGTCTTTCAAACAATATAATGTGTTTATTGTATACGACATATCGTAACATGTAAATGGGAGTCGTCCATTTTGTTTTATTGCATATCGTTATAGGAAATAATTGCATCGTTGACCTCTGTTATGTAAATGGAACCCGCGACCCTCGAGTGTGAATAGCAATAGATATATCTTAGCTTAGTTGTCAACCATTGGGGTATGGGACATACTTAGGAGGCAATTTTTTTATATTAAAGTAGCTCAATTTATCTCTATATATAAAATGAATCCCTATTTCCCTTGGTCACGGCATCACGCATGAACGGGTGGAGCGATTTCGATAATTCTTATTTTATAATCTTCTTTGAAGTACGAGGATGGTTCTTATGAAGAGAAAACGTAAACATGTACCACGGGCGAAGCCGGGGCGGAGCGCTAGTTATAATATACCTAATTTTCATTATTTGCAATTGATTTTAATTTTCTTGCCATGTAAAAGCTACATTGCCAAGTTAAAACAAAGTTAAACTTAAAATAAAATTGCACCAAAAATCTCTCAAAAATTTATCCATATAATGCACAAATGAACAAAACTTTGAAAAACATTTCATAGCAGCGAGTTAAAGCCGTCAATCATCAAACCCGCGCCGTCAAAACATCAGTGCGTTGAGTGCAGCTGACATTGAAATTACCAATTTTCAATAGAAATTTTGAAGCCCCTACTAGGGAGCTAAATCAAAGTTTTAGTAATGAGAGAAATTTACGAAAAATGTTATTTAAGTATGAAGAGATATTTTTGTCTAATGATTGCATATCTAAGTGCTATTTTAGAGTTTGCAAATTGGCAAAATAAATAATTACTTTAACCAAATAACAGGTACATATATTTGTCTTTTTCTGTGTATATTGTAAATCTTGTGTGTGTACAACAGGTACACTCAATAAAAGTTAAACCTTAAAAAAGGAAAACATAATGAGGTCATGTGTACGTGTTCCTATCTATATCAAAATTAGTTCTCAGAAGAAGAAAATCATAAGAGATTAGTTTACAAAAATCTGTTTACACTTTTACGTCCAGTATGTTATCAAATTCTTGAAAACGAAAAACAAATCGATTAGTTTTCGTAGCAACTTAACACCATGGTATACCGTAAATAGGGTTATCACTCTAGAAGAATTAAAAAAAAAAACTCATTATTTCCTTCATTAAACACCCCTAGGGTACTTAATTAATAATTACATATCTTGCTAGTAAGATAAACTACTTAAGTTAAAGAACGACTATTACTTGCTATTACATAAGGTATTCTACGTGTTATAACACTTATTTTTATGCGAATGACGTACCTACTCACTATCATTCTTCTGAAATATTCGTTCATCTATGACTAGCCCTTGTAAAATAATTACATTACTCAATTATTGTGTGATGTCATTAACGATTACCCAAAATCACTTTCATCTAAATATTCCAGATTAAACAATAAAATAAACATAACTCGTCAGTGGCAGCCCTACGGCCCACAATGCTGCCAATCACCGATACAGCACATTTGTTTGCGATGGCTAATTACCTGCTCAAATATACGCTTATTTGTATTCTTTATTTGGTCTTGCTTGCTCAAACAGTTTGTCAAGACGCGGACGTACTTGCGAAACGGTTAGGTTTTGAGAAAATGTGCTTGGTGATATTTTAGTACCGTGTTTAGACTGAGAGATAGCTTTAACTTTTAATGTGAATACTTTATTCATTAGGTAATTAAAACATGGCTCTAACGCTATTCTATTATATGTTATTTTTAGCATAAAAAATAGTTTATCTACTCTGCTTCTATGCCTACCTAGCAGGTAATTTGCATGCCTTTCAGCCAAACTAGATAATTTGGAAAACCAAATTTCGTAAAAACGAATCAAATATCTTAGTTCGTGTCTTGTGTACTTTACAATCTGTTTGAACTTGTATAGTCCTCAATTCGACTGTATTTTTCTTGGTTTGTTATCACAGAATTCCTAAAAGAGTGAACTGATTTTGATGATTCTTTTTTTTTGTTTGAAAGCCTTCCGTGCGAACTCATTTAAGTTTTTTCTAGTTTTGACCATTCGAAGTCGGTTCCGATTATAGTAAAAATAATTATATATTTCCGAGCTGAGCAATAGATGTCATTCCATCAAGTAATCAATATGACAATTGCACGAATAAGAATGCCAAGAACATTCGAGATCAATCCCATTAACATATCGCAATAATTTACAACAATCGCGATACAATCTCGTTTTATGTACGAATGAAATATTGTTGATAATGTGGCATTCGATACATGACGTAATCATCTAGACTCAGTTTGAAGTTAGCTTTGGAAATATGTGCTATGATTTGTCACTTTCTAGAAGAAATGTAAGTTTGATGGGTCATAAAAATACGGGGTAACATGAGTCAAGAATTTGTTTTTGGGACACCGAGTTTTCACGTGTTTTCTGCGATTCAAAGTAAATTGATACTGACCGAAACTAATTTTATAATATTAAATACTAATATAACGATGAATATAAATTAGTATTTCGAAATTAAAATTGATAAGAGATATACTCGGAGCCAAATATTACATTTATTTTATGAACTCTTAATGTAGAGATTCCTATAATGAACCCATACGCTAATTGTTTTGTTTACATTATAAGTAACACGAAAAGGTGTCCATAATCACTTACACATTTGACATTGCATAGAAATTATTAGCTGACGTACCCGCAGATATTTTCCTTGAAGACTAGACCAAAACGTTAGATAAATCGTCATCTACGTTTAAGGAAGTGTCGCAAATCATTACACGGTAAAGTAATCGAGCACTCTCTGCTATCTATCGACTATCCACAGGTTAAGTATTGCCATAAATCCTAAGCTACTAATACGCAATCAGCGTTTTGTCGGAGCTGCTGGTACTCTTGATATAAATATTGCTACTAAATAAACAAAGGAATAATGACTCGCATGGCTTGTTTTTTATTTTTATAAAAATTTAGAGCATCCTGTATAAAACAAACGTTGACCTAAAAGCACACTCTGTATACGTTTTTAAAAATGCTCAACACAATTACCCAGTCCGCAAGACACATCTATATTACCTCGACACAAACTAACGTAATGTATCGTTTTATATTACTTGTTTTATTAATTGCTATGACGACGCCAGGATGTAATTAACAGGTTCTCATTCTAATTATGCACTTTCGCAATTATTGCATTTAATCCCTTCGGTGCGGTGGTTGAGCGATGGCTTTGTGTCTGGCTTTCCGGTTCGATTTGTATACAGGATGTTTAAAAAATGGAAATCTATTTATGGATGTGCAGGGGTCAATTATGATATTTGCATGTTGAATGTTCAGTGGAGTGTGGTGGATATTAATAATATTTTTATTAAAGGAAATAAATTATTTAAATTATTAACAATGCATGAAGTTTTCGAAACGTTAGTCTTTTCAAGACAATCTATGTACTTACAATCTTATGAATTGCATGTAATAAAACTCGATTTAAATATTGAATTCAAAGAAAACAATAATGTAAATTGAAAAAATACTAACCAAAGAATAGTAAAATGAAAAACTATAATAACCTTTACTGCAGATTAAGAGTCATTACGAGAATTCCTGTTACAGCCACTTTATTACAATAAAACAGTTCAATGAATCCAATATTATTTAAAACTAATAAAAAGTATTGTACGGTTTCCAGAATGATTCAAACGAAATTCTTTATAGCTTTTTAATAGTACGGACACTGACGGAGCCAATAAGTTGAGATTTGATCGTCACCAATGACATCGCATGAATTAATTTTACACTTTACGATTCTTCATTAATTTTTATCGCCCTCATTATCGGATCGTCCCCGTATCGCACGGTCGCTAAGTTGACGAAACATTTTTATACATCTAACTTTATGACGTGGAATTCGAGTAAAATACTTTGTCAGATAAAATGCGTTCTGCGTAAATGTCAATAAATAATATCGCGTTTTGATTCGTTTATCCTTTGGCAATAAAACTCCATTGGTTTTTATAACGCATTTACGATCTTGCTTCGATGTTATTTTTCGCTTGGACTGTATAAACGTTTCGCTTTTATTATTCCTTTGAAATTAATTTGCGCTATTATTGTGTGACAGTGGACGTTTTATTGAAATTTTTTATACGTACCTTGCTAAGATCTGTTCGTTTTATTGAATGATTCTTGGTTGTTGCTTCAATCTGGTAGTGGATTATACAAGAACGATTTATTGAAAACTGTTAGTGTCCCGCGGTTTTGTACCTAGCCACTGATTTATATTTATTTATCTTTCAAAAACAGCAAACAAATTAAACACTTTTTCACCTACCCTCCATATTAGCACTAGCACATGTTATTAACTGATAATTTAAATGTGGGTGAATATTTTTACCTATTATTGGTTCCTGCTATGTTTTGTGTGTATCTGCAATATCATGAAAACATTTTTATTTCAAATACAGCTTATGTATTCACCTTCAAGTAATTAAAAATAAATAAATTGAAGGAAATATTGAAAATAATTACCTTCAGTCGTGTTGCGATCGTGTCGTTACTTCTAAATATATCCTAGTACGTAACATACAGGTCAAACGTAGCTATGTAAATAAAAATTTGTAATTTTATACTTTCGATGATGAGTTGTGGCGGTCATTAATATGGAGATTTTAATTTAATATTTTATTAATAACTGGTTATTTAACAAATAGGAAATAGCATGCTAACTGGTAGTGGGTTCAGTTTCCGCCGAGTTAACAGTTCGTTATATTTTTATTTGGTTTTGATGGTTTCCCTTCGATATGTTTATTTAAAATTTAAATGTCGTAATATAGGTGTTATTTGTTTATTTGTCTTTTAATTGGAAGTTTGAGTAATCGTACCTATATGTTACTTGTGTTAAGATATTAGTATTATCTATACTAATATTATAAAGAGGATAGGTTTGTATGTATGTATGTATGGTTTTCACGCATAAACTACTGGACCGATTTTGATGAAATTTGGCACAGATAATCTTTAGACCCTGAGAAAGAACATAGGCTACATTTTATTGCGAAATATGTACCACGGGCGAAGCCGGGGCGGATCGCTAGTTATATATATTCTTTAAAAATGGATTGGTAAATACTGTGGTAATTTTCAATACAATGTCTGTTTTTCGTGTGTATCGATGAAATCAGTAACAAATAGTGTTTGTTATGGCAACGTTACAACTTTATATTAAATAATAATTGTGTAAGTATGCAAAACCGCACCTACATATTTACATATTACAAAACAAAAATCATTACATATTTTTCGTTGTATGTAATGTACAAATAAGAATGTATAGGTACCTACCTACCACAAGAATTCCGGTATTTTTTAGATCTATTAAAAGTAGTATATCTAAAGGTACTTATAATATTATAAAGCTGAATAGTTTGTTTGTTTGAACGGGCTAATCTCAGGAACTACTGTTTCGAAAAATTCTTTCGGTGTTAAATAGCCCATTAATCGAGGAAGGCTGTAGGCTATATTATAATTATCATCACGCTAAGACCAACAGGAGCGGAGCACTGCGATTAAAACCGCGGAGCACGGCTAGTATCATATATTTTGATAAACAAAGTCACTCATATATCTTCAGATGTAAGTGTCGGCAACTCAAAATTCAAAAGAGCCCATTGAAGCGTACAAAGGGCGCACCTGAAAGCCAGCCCTTCGCAAAAATCACCGAAATCATCCGATCCATCTGTTATCGCCATGAATAGATACGAAATGGATCAAAATGGATCAAACTCTTGTAAGGAGAGAGGTGACAGGCGTGAGCGGAAGCGGGAAATACTTTGGTTGTGCTGAGTTTTTAGAATGTATTCGTAACATTTTAATTTATAAGTATTTCTATGGAAACACTTTTGATAGGTAATACTAAGAATAGATGGTGTTGTTTTTACATTTTTAATTTATTTATGGAGGACAGAATTATGTTATGAAACTTTCAGTGCCTAACATTAATCAGTAAATCGTCCGTATGAACAAAATCCTTTCTAACTGCTAAACTTTTTCATATTATCTAGATAGAGATTCATTTTTCTAAGAGATTATTAACTATCAAGCTACTTGTCTTTTTAAATTCGCTTCCGCTTCCGCTCCTCCCATGACCACTGTCACGCTGAGCTAATGCTTCATCTATTTTCCAGATTCCAAACAACATCATTTGTTACACCATTCAATGGTTTTCGAAGCTTGTGTTAATAAAATTGCACTTCATTCCTTTTTGTCGATCACCGTCACTTAGCCGTGACGGGGGTGTCCAAATTGGACTTGGACTTTATGTATGGTTTGGACTTTGTTGGATAAAGTTATGGAGATGTTTCTATGGATAAATATAATTTATTTCATAAATATTTGCAGTGTATTTAATTGGAGATTTTAATGTATTAAATTTGTATTTTTCAGAAATTTATTTATTAAGTAATGTGCGACTGAACCTAATTTCAGGTGTTGAAAAAGACTGTATGTTTATGTAAATAAACGTCCGCGTCTGAATAAAACCTGTATCAATATTTAAAATAATTTTATTGCCTTTATTAGTAAGATACCAATAATACAACGATTCACTTTAAGGCAAAGCGTTTCATAGATATTATTTAAAATAAATCGAGTTGCAAATTTAATATTAATATGTATCAAGTGACATAACCTTTTGGCACAATTTAAAAATAATTGTCATCTATGCTTGCTTTGATTTTAAGAAATGTTACTAAAAGACGAAATTTTCCTCTTATATATCGAATTTATTATAAAACGCAAAACTCCTCTTTTATACAAATATTCCTTATAAAACATTACTCTATTCAAATATGAAGTTACATTGAAAAGTTATTTAAATATATATTCATATTAAGCGTCCCAATGTCCCCCAAATCCCCAAACCATATCTCCCCTAGCGCTCAACAGGGTCGGCGCGAATCCGCAAGTCATCTTGACGAGCGTCGGGTTCCATAGTAAATACTTTATTTTTACAAACTATGAACGAATAAAGCAACTTATTGTGAGATAACGCTTTTGGATAGAAATTGGAAAGGAAATATTTCGAGACTTGTGAAGTAAAAGTTGAAACTATTAAATATTAATCTAAAAGTTTTGGTACTGAAAGTGAATATAAACAGTAAATCGTGTCTTCATCTTATACGTGTAAATACCTACATATCTATGTATATTTGGTAATGTATGAAGTATTTTTATTTAAAACTGATTCTTTGTTAACTTCAGATACATTTTTATATGCGGACACTGCAATCTAGACCCCATAAATATCCTTTTAAAATACCACCTATTAACCAAACTATTTCTGATGTGTTATACAATGAACATTAGTATTACAGCAATAAACAATATCCCATAGAACCCCACACCCCGATGGTATCGTGGTGCGGCCGGTCACGACGTCCATCATTCGATTCCTTTGACTCGTCAGCGCCTGTCCGATACAACTGACAAACAGTGATGGTCTGTTCCGCTTGGTGTCTTTTGTTTTAGTTAATTTCTTTAATTAATGGTTGGATAATTATTAATTACCTACTGGAACGATGATTGACGAATCTATTTTTATTGTTAACAGAATGTGTTAAAGTTAATAATTTCATGAAAATTAGTTTACAATGGCATGAAACTCTATCAATATATTTTTAAATTATTTATATAAAAATTATTAGTTTTTTTACCTTTTACAGCTTTAATGTACCAATCATGTTAAGTTTTAAAGTATTATTACATTCCATATAAAGTAAAGAAAGCTATTTACTATTTATTCAAGTGTAATTTAATTTAGTCGCAAATGCTTTCGTAATGTTAGAATTGTTTTATTATCATTCATGTATTTTGATCTCGAAGTTAACATCAATAGCGCCAAAACTAATAGCTTAATTGAAAAATTAAATGAAATTTTGTATTTTTCCATAGCATCAGGCAATTTATCTATCGAATTGGCAACGTGAAATTGATGGTTTTAACTGGACAATACACGATGAAAGCAGTACCAAACCTGGTATAATAGTGTGTACCTGGTATATGTGAGTACTCTTTCTCGCTTGTATTGATGAAAAGCTGTAATTATAGTCATTTATTTTGCGCTATCCCACGACCTTCTTACATTTCCTTTCCTACCAGGTTGCCTGGTAGAGATTGCTGTTCAGCAATAAGGCCGCCTTTTGTACAAATGATGCCTTTGTAATTTTGTTCTTTTTTTTTTCTGCTTTGTCCATTCATGTTTGTACAATGAAGTATTATAAATAAATAAATAAATAAATAAATAAAAGCTGTAACCTTATTACTGAAGATATCAAAAAATTTCATTGACCGATAAAACACCGGACAATCCCAATTTCACGGTGCGGCCGGCGGGGCCCAAGCGGAGCGCGCCAACCAATGACAAGCCGACAAAGCGATACAGAGATCATTTCTAATTGTGGGTTTTGATACGAAAACTCATTGTTGTATATCTCATAATCAACAACAAATCCGTCTTTTGTACGCGCCGATTTCACGATTTCTAATTAAATAGAAAGGATAGTATTACCTGAACTCCAGGCTATTGTTCCACAATTGTTTTAGATAATCTCGAGTGGTCGTGATTTGATAAGCATTTAATTCGTTTACTTGGACGATTTCATTTGTTGACCTTCCGATTGAGTGGGGTCAATGAACCTGTGATGCTCATCAAAATGCGATACCTCAGCATTATTTGTTTGCAGTACTGTTGAAATGTTATGTTGTAAGGAGAACTGGCGAAAATTGTGAAGCAGATTCATACTCGGAATCTTTGTTCAACTTTTATGTGTCGTCGTTAATTAAGTTATTTACTTATAAGTGAAATAAACTAAAATTTAAAAGGAGAGAGATATTTACCTCTATATTCTGTGTAAGACGAAAGTGCATTTATGTAAGGGATGATTGCAGGTTAAATTAATCGGAAGATTAACATAGTCCAGTCACCTTTAATTTAGAACCAGGATGAATTAAAAAATAATTAATTTTTCATACATTATAGATCAAATATTGGTTCCTTAATGTATTTATAAGTGTCAATTAATAAATTGTCACAATTTAATCAGATCCAATAATTTAAAGCATGGTTTGAACGCGTCAATGACATCAAAATACCCATTTTATCTCCTTGGAAATTTTGAAGGACTTTTCGGTTCCTTAATTGATATTAATTTCAATAATTGCCTAGATATACATGATAGGTGTAATTTATTTGTTTACATTAGAAGCTGATACACGCTATTTAATGAATAAACAATAATAATAATTAGTACGACACATTCCGTGCGCGCGCGCACCGCGGGCGGCGGAGATCTTCATAACTTGTAGGGTGCATATTTTCGCGACTTTTTGGGACTCTTTTGTTTATGTATTTTAATATCAATATTTTTAATATAGAACGAAGACTATCACAGACATATATTAAGTAGACAACGCAAGTACCGCGATCTGTATGAAAACCAAGCGTGTCATATTTTTTGTACTGACCTTGACGCGTTATGACGTCACGAGCGCTTTTTAGTGATGGTAATTTCATTTTACGCTAAATCGATTAGGACGCCACTCGCGCGGCGATTCTAGTATCGTCCTATCCCATCGAAGTAAATCGAAAGAAATCAGATCAAACTAGATCTATGTCTAAGAGGTAGTCAAATAAATGAATCGTAATCGATTACTAAATCGATTCAAGACAGAAAAATGATAATAACCATAGACAGAGGAATGATAAAATAAAGTTATAAACCTTTTAATATTCTAACAAGTAAACTAATGTGTTTTAGCTTTTTCTTACATATGCCCATTGAGTTACCATGTACTACGTACTAGAGAGGCCATCGAAAGAAAGTAATGAAACTGTCAATCAATCAATCTTTATGTCCCGTTGCATCGATTCATTTTTCTTTTATGTTCGGGTTACTTGGAAAACTGAAAAAACAAACATAGTCTAAGCAATAAGGAGTTTTCTTAAAAAACTCCCAAGATGACACTTTAACTAATGGCGTCCATGTCATAATATTTATTTTTAGTACCTTTGTATTAAAATACTTAACCCTTAATTACTCGCGTGGGGTATATCTAACCCCACGGCGTATTTGAAGCGTCGTATCTCCGCCATTTTTAAAGCTACCTGCGTGCCGTTCTTACTAGCTGCCTAAATACCTTTCCCCGCCGCGAATCAGTCGCGAGCGCCGCTCCATGTCTTGTGGTTGTGTCAGGAGATCGCGTCTGGGGTATATTCACCACGCGAGTATTCGTGCAACTTTTTTTGGACGAGTGAGTATGTGTATTTTTATTTTATAATGTGCAGTACATATACTAAAGGTTCGTTTTTTTACTTATCTTTGTTTTCTGTTTATTTGTTTTAGGTAAGAACGCCTAAAATGGCAAGGAAGCGTCTTTCTGACTACCAGATTGTTGAGCGTTTGGAAGACGACGAAGAAAGCATCATAGATAGTCCCGATGAAGATGAGGTAGACGAGGACGTGATCCAGAGTGACCCCAACTCAACCAAATGTGTGCTAACTATAACGTCGGCAGATGTACAAAAAGATGACCTATGGTTATAATTACCACACTGCCTAGGGCCATACAAAAACGGCTAAAAAATTCTCAAGTTCAGGATCCTAGCCCCACTTCCAGAGGTGGTCCATCGACAACTTATAAAAGGTCCCATATCTGTATAAGGTCAAAGGATAAAAAAATTAGATTTGTGTGTGCCAAATGCCACCAGCAAGTTTGTCATGACCATTCCACTATGATATGTGATAAATGTATTGATTAAAAAGTTCCTAAATTTAAAGTTTCATCTTTAAAAGTTTATTACATTTATATTGATTAAAGATAGTATTATAATTTAGAACAATGTTGTCTCTTTCAAATTTTTATAATAAAAATAAAAGCATGCCATTAAAAATATGTTTTATTGTACCTTTAAAATTGGGGTTAAATATACCCCACGCGAGCGTAAGTGTAACTATTTGGACGCGAGTAATTAAGGGTTAAAAGTTCTAGGTCAAGTCGTATTAAATGACAAAAAAAATCTATGCCTTTTTTTCTGAAAAATTGCTCCTTCAAATTATCATTTTTCTGTTCGATTATAAAATCGATTAGAATCGAGAACTGTTGCATCAAATGAACATCACTAACCACAAAATTGGAGAGAAAAATGAGAACAGAAAAATGAGAAGACGCTATTCATTGCTTATTATCATACGACGCGATCTTTACCGTGCCAAGTAAAAGCCGCAATGTATTCCGAATCATTCCGTATGGTTTGGTATCCATGTTTGTCACGATCGTTTTCCACAGATATTCTTTATTTGATTTTAAAATAAATAGTGCATATTCTGATTAGAAAATTACTTACCGGTGGAAGGAAACATCTCCGATAACTCGGCCACTCACAGCTGTGGAGTTTCTACAGTTTATAACGGCGCAATTCGGCATTTTACTTTATTCAGCTTCACGTCTTTCCTTGGCGAACTGCAAGCGCGGACTGAGTGTAGGCCAGCGTCAAGTAAGTTTCATAAACTTAGTTTGGACACGGGAAGTACATACACTCGCTTAGTCTATCTTGATACATGTCTGTGAAGACTATAATGGATTGAAATGCGTTTTTTTATTAACTCTTCCATTCTACGTTTTTTAAATTTTACTGTGGGTCGAGTAAACGGGTAGGTATACTGACTGTTACAACAATTTTGTTTTTGTTTTGTTTCAATAGAAATAGTTTTAAGGATAACCTTTAAGAAAGCAAATGTTTGGTGCAATCTACTTTAATGCTATAATGTGTTGTTTTTACTAACCATCCGGTTATAATACCTTTTGTAATAATTTAAGTCTAAAACGACGACAGTTATTTTTCTTCCCTCACCACCCATAAGACGCATATAAACCGCCGAAAGCTCAGTCCCACAGTCCCCCCTCCCCCAAACTCATAGTCACCCCCCATTACATCACAGACCCTATTTACAGTGAAATGATTTATCCGCGCGGACGACACGACGATATTTACGATTTAAATAACTGCACATTTTATGAGCACACTTGAGAAATTGCAGCGTTATATTCGCTTTTATTGGCGCGTTTAATCAATCAAGATGTATTCATAAAAATACCAATTGAAGTTTGGACAATGTTTTGTTTGTGTGTGGATTAATTTGGCACAAAAGAGCAAAAGTTTGCTTACAACTAGGAATATTTTTATTAGGGTCTTTAACTTTACCTTTAACTTTACTTATCATCAAAATGTGCAATTTTATTTGATTTCATTTCTAAATATGGATGACATTATTGTGCAATTATTATCGCACATTAATCAATTATTATTACACTTATCGCCAAATTTTTAGCACGATTCTGCAGTGACCACCTACTTAGTAAAACCAAAGAATATAAATATTAATCTAACGCGACGTAAAACAGAGCAAAGAACCTTCCTGTAATTCCTCGGTTCAATTACTAGAAAAAATCAGTGTCCGTATTCGAGATAGATTTAGGTTACCTACATTCCTGTAATGAAAACCAGACCACAAGAGACTTCTACCTGTGGCCACACTCAAACTCAAAAAATTAATTAAAGCCCTTGCTGTTTAATTAGTGGCATGCCAACGATGAGTTATCGTGGACTGTTTGAAGCTGTAAATTTTAGTAAACATCTTTTGTCTTGCGTATAAATTATTTTTGTTTTGATCAAGGGAATACACTTAGAATATAAATTATGCTCAATAGTGTTATTTATGGCTTGGCTCTACGCTTGTAATTTTTATGTAATGGTTGGTTGACAAATCGGGAGTTCTAATGGTGATGGTGTTAGTATTCTTAGCATGCTATGTTGTGAGCAGTGCAGCGGTGAAGGTCACCTATTTAAGTTTTTAGTTTTATTATAATATTATGTAGGTTACTGATAGCTCTAGGTTTGAATGATAAGATGAGGAAAATAAGGTAAATCTAAGTTTTACAATAATAGGTTAATAGTACTAAATATTTATAAATGTGTGTGTGTATGTATTGATGTTGTAATATATAATTTTATCATCGATTTAGATAAGACGATGACAACGAAGGTTACTGGAAAGGCTGCTTCACGATAATGTGAAGCGTATGCGAACAAAGCCGCGGTTGGAACTACATAGTAACAATACAAACCGAATAGTAATTAGTTCATTATTCAATGATTCGCATATCCACACAAAAATATGTCTGCTCACGATAGCATCTCTTGTAAACTTTACAATATTATGACATAAATAAAACACGGCGGTTAACAAGTAAAAATAAAAATGGCCGCTGTCAATGTGACAGGTTTACTCGCGAATTGCGTGATTGTCTCCAATAAGCCGGTGGCGATGTGTGCTGGTTAGTCAACGCGGTTCTGCTTGCGATTTTGAAATCATTTAGGTACTATAATTAAAAGTGGTCAATCATCGCTATAAAGATACATCTTAATTTTCAACCCTTATCTCACTTACTTTTTTATGGTAAAAGTTACCAAACTTCTGTAAAGTTTCAAACGATGTGTCTTTTTTATTTTTACTTTATTAATTAAAGATTTTGAAATAAGGAAAATGTAATATCATTAGAATTCAAATTACAAAAAGGGCAAATGTAGTTACTGAATAACAGAGAGTAGCGTCGAAAGGAATTGTTCATTTCGTCGATTTTAAAATCACATGATTCTATTTGAAATTAAGCTTTTTCTATTGAACGTTGAAGCACATGCGCAAAATTCTAGTGTTCTTAAATTAGATACCTATATTGAAAAATGGGTTCGACTGTAAACGTACTTTAATTCAATTTTATGTCTTTAAAACCCCAACAACAAAGGTTTCTTACATATATTAATCAAAATAACAGGCTTCTATCTGCACGATATCTTGTTTGATGATGTACCAGGAAAAGACCCTTAAAACGTCAGATTTAACCCAATTTTTGTCGCCCATTAAACCCTGTTTACAACCGCCATAAAACTTTAAGCACCGACCAATCAAGAAAGATCCGCGTTTACTGGAAGTTAACTGTAAACGACGGTTTTATTTCTACTGGTTATTTGGAATCGATTGTAAATCGATGTGGCGCCGGTTGTACGCGAATTAATCGATTATTCACCCGTATATCTTAATACGGAATGATACAACTTTTACTTTTGACGCATTATATGGTTTTTTAACAAGATTAGTGGTTGCGATTAGATAATTTTTTATGCATTTTTAACTTGTAAGTAATTATCGTAATATCCAACTAAGATATATGAATAACCTACTTCGTGTTTGTTTCAGGTCATTGCGACGTCGATATGGAATAAAATATTGAAGCAATGTAAGTTATCCTATCCGATCGGGATGATTTTAAACATCATTAGGTTTATGTATTATTATAATATGCTACACATGACATGGATCAATTAAAAATAAATATCCACATATTGGTAGATTTCTGTCAGATACCAAAATTATCAGGCTTATGATAATGTTTAGTGTTAGCGACGTCTTCTTCAATTATTTCCTGTGGTATTGAACATAGACCCTCTCGATTATACTTCTCTCAATTATTGTACTGAAGCGTAGGTGAATCAGCGAATTAGTAATGTGCAGCTATTTTCTCATGTTTAGCCTCAACGTCTTAACACATTACTTAATCGTCCCGAAAATAGCCTCCGGCTGCGTGACTTGGACATCCATCATAGCCATGATTTGTTTGCAATTTCTCAAACATCACATTAATAAGCCGAGTCCATCCGAGATTCTATCGGGACGCAGCATTCCGGCCTACTTGTACCGTTCGCCTTTGAGTTACCGCCGAATAAAACTGCCATTACAACTAAACAATTTCAAAATCAAAACGCACCGTCCGCGCCGGACGGGCGGAAATATCCTGTATTCGATCAGGGATAAGAATCAGTTTGGGCCGCGGCGATTGTGACGGGTAAATTGTATGATGTCGTCGGTGTATGATGGGTTTGATTTATGCGACAACGGTTTCATATTCTCGGTACGATCGTAAAAGCGTTCGGATCGCGGCGTGTCGGCCGTTTGCGCACGTTTGATGCTAAATTGTGTATGATTTATCGTTTAATGTGGCTCGTTACGTCGGAGATGGCACACATGAAAGTTTGAGGCGATCGCTCGAGCCATTAATTGTTATTGCGTCTTAGTCAATATGTTTAATTGCTTTTCCGTTAAGCCAAACAATTCATCAAGTGCTTGATGTGTTTAGTGTTAGCTATTGTGGAATGAAGCATGGTTGTTTTCAAATGATGTTCCGTTCGTGTGAAAGACGGTCGCAAAACCCAATTGAAAAAGCGCGTAGCGGTTGTCTGTGTCTCGTTCCAAGATAAAGCAAGCCAGAGGAACTTTATATACCTACCTACCTCGATATAACCACTCACCAGCATCGATTATAAGTTAAAGAATATTCTACACAGACGAAAATTCGACAGAATCGTATTGTCAGACTATCAGACTATAAACAGATAGACTGTTTCTATCATGTCTTGAGTAATGTCCTCAAGAAATAGCTAATGTGAAACACATGTAGCCTTGCTGACCAGCTTGATGCATTTGGAATTGACTGGTAGATGTCTCGTGATGTGGTCAGCTTTTTGCTAAGCAAGTAACTTGAGATTTGGACTATTACTGTACTCACAGAACTGTTATGGAGGGACTAAAGTTTATGATGATTGTGAGTAACATATTAATGCAGGATATAATTAATTTTAATTGTATTATACAGCACTAATTAAATATATTCTGTGAGCATTTCAATTAATCCTTAATCTAACATCTCCAAATATAAAGGGAGGATAGGCGTGAAGGACGCGTGTTCGAATCCCGCCTCGTGATCGAATGTTTTCTATTCTTTATACATTTTTATCTCCTAATATCTTCATATCCTGGTATAGCAAAAGATTCTGCTTCTCTATACAACACCTTTTAACTAATATTGTATCCGTATCGACAACAAAATATGTATTTCAAACTCACACCTATCGATCTGAAATCAAATAGCAATCAGTACCCTCAAACATAATGAGGTCCCGCACAAAAGGACAAAGGTCGCGGATTCGAATCCACGATTAATTCCATTTCAACAAAAGAACAATTTCTTCAACTTGGATTGAATCTTGACCCGGCTCTCAATTGATTTTTGATTTAAAATCTGAGAGAAACGTTCGTATTGTTATAATATTTGCGTAAGTTATTGGGATGTGATGGTTTGATGTTATTTATATACCCACGCTTTTTAAGAAATACATATGATATTTGGTTTTCCTAATATAAATTAATTTTTATTTATCCATAATATTATAAAGCTGAAGAGTTTGTTTGTTTGTTTGAACGCGCTAATCTCAAGAACTACTGGTCCGATTTGAAAAATTCTTTCAGTGTTAGATAGCCCATTTATAAAGGAAGGCTATTGGCATTATCATCATGCTAAGACCAACAGGAGCGAAACACTTCAGGTATAAAAGCGCGGAGCACAGCTAGTCGTAAATACACCTGAATTCTACTGGTTACTCGATCATTTCATGCCTTTTGGTAATTTTAAATAATTTGATATTGGATTTTTTAAAGTGAAATTTCTTAGGCGCGTTGAGAGTAAAATTTCAAGGTCGCGTCGTGGCAATACCATCACGTTATGGAGTATGGCGACGATTTTGGTATCTTTGAATCTTGTCAAAGTATAGTTTCACTTCTTTAGACGTGTGCTCGGCATACACGCTCTTTTATATGATTATTTTAATCGAGTTAATGTCCGGAAAAAGAAATTATTGCAATTATTTCTTGTAATTCCTTCTTTTATTTACCATTGACTGTTTCTTTCCAAATTATACCAATCGTATTAACACTTCGTTTCTTCGAATTTCTTCAACCATCAAACTCTTTTATCATCCATTATAGTAAAGATTACAAGTTACAATCGTCATGATATCAAAGTGTGACGTCATCAACAACAGATCTTACCATTCAAGTGTTCGATCTGCGATAGGGTGCCGTTAGCTTTGTTTGATGAGGTAGGGCTGCTGCTGATTAGTTTTGGTGAATGCAAGAAATGTAAAAATTATTACTATTTTTAAGATATTTTGGATCAGAGGATTCGATTTAAATAACTTGCTTAATTTATTATTTTTTGATAATATTATAATGAAAATTACAAGTTACCCAAACCTTATTTTTCCTTTCGGTTTGAGTAAAAGGTAAATTGAAATGCTAAAACAAATATTGTAGAAAGCTTAAGAAACTGTAAAGTGAACGTCAAAAGTCCGATGATAAGTGTACATTTGAAATTTTACTCAAAATAATAAGTGACAACCCTAGATCACAGTATATTGATAAAATCCGATTATTTTAAACTTAGACACTTGACAGGTAAAATTAGGTAAAGTCAGAAGATAATTAAGTGTTCAATCTCACAATTAAACTAGATTCTGCTGCATTTTCTTTATTTGGTTTTTGACTTTCTATGAGACTGTACCATGAGCTCACGGTAAATAAGGTTTTAAAAGGAATTATCATCTAATCGTGAGTTTTAGCAATGCATCAATATAACCAGTCAAGGGTCAACCCATACCTAACTAGCGCCTGCAGCGCTTTAATCGCTTCAATAAAAAACAAACACAAATTGCGTATTCTTATTGCGCTTTACGACTCGTAATAGCAGCGCTCGACTGATTGAATTGTTCAGCGTGTGACGTCATAGTGGTCATTGTTCACTGACTACGTAGTTTCATCAAGTCTTACGAATTAGTATGTTCCATTGCATTTCATGGAATGGAATTCCATTAGTAGGTTCGAGACATGTGTAAACGAGAAAAACAAAAGATATTGCTTTTAAAACTGTTTGAATGATCTACATGCAGTTTGGGATACCGCTAAATAGTAATTATTGTTTTGTACATTTATTATGTACAATGTAAGTACCTATATACCTTGTAGGCAGATACTTTAACTGTATGTATCTACCTAATCTATACTAATATTATAAAGGTGAAGAGTTTGTTTGTTTGTTTGAACGCGCTAATCTCGGGAACTACTGGTCCGATTTGAAAAATTCTTTCGGTATTACTTATTAGATAGCTCATTTATCGAAGAAGGCTATACCTACCTATATCATCGCTTAGGCCAATAGGAGCGGAGCACTTCGGGTAAAACCGCGGAGCACAGCTAGTATAAAAATAAATTTGGTGTCTTCTTCTTCTTCTTTTTTTCAAATGGCAACTCCCGATCCCAGTGAGGACGGATTCTGCCAATGTCAAGTTTTGAACAGATGATCAGTTTAAGTTAATGCTCATGTTAAGCGTACTCTGTGCTGAGGAAAAATCATAGTTGAGATGATTCACTTTTTATTTACTCATTAAAAATATACCTAACATAAAATATACTTAACATTTGTAATTTGTATTGGTAGATTAAATGATTAAAAATAATACCTAAGTGACATATCTATTTCCATTAATAACTTTCAATTAGAATCGCAATATTTCCCATCGTCCCTACATTTTTCACACAGCCACTATCACTACTGCGGCTACCGCAAAAACAAAACTAGACGATAATTAATATTTATAAGCAACAATCCGTCTATAAATAGGCGATGTCGATTACACTATCTCGGTTTCGATTATTGATTAGTAAAAGGCAATAAACAATTCATAGTTTTAATGTTTTTATGCGCGTGCGCCGGTGGTCCGCCATTTGCAATACACGCGATCTGTTGCCAATGTTGAATTCCCCTGTTTTATTGGAAAATTATGCACTATGGGCTATGGCCTATATGGCCTACATATAATATTAACAAATCAATTTATGGGAATTGTATTTGCAACTGTGAAATAAGCAAACCCGTTTGACACTGTGTATGTTATCCTAGTAGTGCGTAAAATATTTTCACTGGCTACATTCAAATTTTTTAAAACCCCATAAGGTAGGTATTACCTAAGTTATAGTTAAGGATTATATATATTTTTAAATATATTTATCTAGTCTTTTTAGTTATTAACCTACGTAATAAATTAACATATTTTAGTGTACTTTATGTAACATCATATCTAAGTTGATGATTCCCTTTAAGATTTCACATAGGTACTATTTAATATTTATCTACTTATTTTATATAATGATGTTAACTTCAAATTCCGTTATCTAGGCAACACTGAATTCAATGAAGTAATGAGCTATTAACGCTCGGAAACTGACGATTACAATGTAGGTATATTAACGTTGGGAACATTGAGTAACTATGTACTACGTACTAGAGAGGACATCGCTACTACACTCTTTGTAACACGAGTTAGAGGCAAACGTCACAAACTCATTTAGTCTGTGCCCCCCGCTTGCCGCTATTGCTCTGTTCAAAATGCCTTCGTGTGTGCTGAGATATTGTTTTATCAGTTCCTTAAAACAAAGCCCAAGGAGTGACTTTTCACCAGTAAGTTCACCCACCACATCAGCGCGGTGGTGCGCAATGTTTTTATTTGGAATAGCCACTCTAGTACGTAGTACATAGTAACTCAATGGTTGGGAATCAGTTAGTCAGCTGAAAAACATATGAATGTATATGTGAAATAACTGCTATTTAGAGCAGTTATTTCACATATACAGTTAATTTTGTTTGTGTTGATAACTTTGTAATATGTACTACAAATTAGGATGTTTTAAAGTCAACAACACTGATAAAACTATCATAAATTTTTCAGTGATAAAAATAATTATAATTATTTTTATCACTAAGCCATTACTATTTATTCCGCCCAAGAAAACTTTCACAAACATTACCTACTGCTACTTAATTTGTTACCTCTGTCTTATGTGTTAATTATCGTGATAATCACGGTTTTTTTGCATATTAATTATCAGTTTGTAAAAATAGTTAATCGATCGAAACGTACGTGCGTTCATGAAGAACGTCTATCTACATAGCTATTCTATAAAAGAGCCAAAATTGACGCCAAATCCAGACCTATCACCCAACATTGTACCTAAAAATACACGTGGAAAAGCAAAAAGTCCCTAATTGCTGCAAACTTAATTAATCTCAAGACAGTGCGCACAGTAAATCCTCATGATTAAAAATTCAGTAGCGCTCGGTATCAAAGTCGCCGCGTGCGTGGGCGCAATTTGCGTAGCTTCATTAGTGATACACTTATCGAAATGCCCTTTTTATCCCTTTTCAAAATCGACAGGTCTTTTAATTAAGCGCGCGTGAGGTCCGCCACCTTGTGCGTGAGTGCGTGTTTTGTGCCTAGGAGAGAATCTAGTGGGCCTAGGCATTGATATTTGGTTAGTACTTTTATAATATTACTAGCGGTCCGCCCCGGCCTCACCCGTGGTACATGTTTATGTTTTCTTTCCATAAGAACCATCCTCGTACTTCAAGGAATATTATAAAAAAATAATTATCGAAATCGGTCCACCCGTTCACGCGTGATGCTGTGACCAAGGAAAACGGGTTTCATACATATAGATGTCCAAAGGGTGAATATCGTTCTTATTTTACTTTAATTTTCTATTTTACTTTATTTGAAATCTTTAATGTTCGGAAATTGCAGTAGATTATGGCCTTATCGAATTATTTGTAATGGAATGCTAGAAATTAGGAACTATTATTAAAAAGTTAACCGTTTGAAGCAATCAGGTGCGTATTGACTGCGTAATGCGTATATGTCGTGGCCATATCGTAGATTTGCTCATTTCATGAAATGGCCAACATAGTTTGATCAGATCGTTAAATCGTCAACGTTTACGATTTGGTCATCGACATTTGGCCAGATCGTATAAAATATCTTAGAGAGTCCATAAAACATTAAAAAATTCAGAATATTTTAAGAACTTGTTTATTGTCATTTAAGTTAGTGCCGCGGTAGCGCCGGCGAATACCAGAAGCGAATGGTTTTTTCAATAGAAAACAGTTAGGTTAGGTTAGGTTAGACTTTAATAAACAACTCACGAGCCGAGCGAGCAAAGCGAGCGTGCCGCGGCAGCGGCCGGCGAGTGCCTGAAGCGAATCGCTTTTTAAAAAAGAAACAAAAATGGTCGCATTTCGTGAAATGGCCATCCACGTTTGGCCAGATCGACGATCTGGCCAAATGTGGATGACCAAATCGTGAAACATTGACGATTTAACGATCTGGCCTAACTAAATTGGCCATTTCATAAAATGAGCAAATCTACGATATGGCCGCGACATATACACAAGAAAACTATCGAATACACAAGTGTTAGTTGTTACTGCTTCCGCCATAATAAAACATAATACCTTGAATAAAAACAGCTACTTAAAAACGATTGTAAATGAAAAGAGTGTAGAATTACAACATAATTCCGCTAATCCATTTAAAGTACTCACGTCGGTAAATACTAAAGTACAAAGGCTTGTTACGTGGTGGAGACAGCGAGTCGCCGTAACGATAGTCCAAAGGGTTGGATGTAGGGTTGTCAACGTTTAGTTTTAATTTTGGGAATAAGAGTAGAACAGAAAATTTAAGATTGAAGTTGTATACTAAATATATACTATAGATGTAAAGGGAATATACAACATAGTACAATTAAGTTGTAGATGTAGTAAGAATAGCATTTTTTGTAGCTTATTCTAATATTTTTTTGTGACTTTTTAATTTTTATGTCGAGTACAGTGCTGTAATAAGCTGCCATCTTGAAATGTACAATTGGTTTATGACATTTTATAAACATAAGATCCTGTTTATAATAACAGAAAAAAAATTATATAGGTACAACGCAAAAGATGCATCTCATAATAATTAATTCCGATATCATCATGTTCAACAATTCCAAGTTGACAGCCCTAGCTAAATATCGGAATTTGAAAAATATGAGATATTGGAAACATGCTCCTTATCGGACAGTAGCCTATCTCTGATCGATGTCTCGGAGCGGGATGGTTCTGACACCTGCCTCCATACTGCTGGCAACACTTAGGTTTTATTCTGGTATAGCTTATAAGCAGATAGGGGGGATATAGGGGGGATTTAGATGTGAATAATTTGAAGTATATGTACATCGTCATAAAAATCTGATCAGCCATATTTGAAATAGAACATTTTTAAAATTAATATATATTTGAGGTAATATTTATTCGATGCAATTATTTGTTGTTTAATTGCAATTTAACATAAAATTACTAAGTGATTCACATTCTAGTTTAAACATTTATTCATAATAATTGTCACTATCACATTTTGCACAATAAAATCCAGTTCAATTTTTGTCTGATTGATGCTAATAAGTAATAACCATTTGATAAATTCTGAATGTGACTTACATACATTATATCACTTAAGTATCGAACATTGAGCGATAGAAATTTCCAAACAAATCAAGTTAGCAACACGTTGGACCGTCGCCGGCGTCGCTTTATGAGGCTCTTGCTCTTTTTTCCTTCATTTTCGCGGACACATGCGCTCAGCACCCCTCTGTCAAGACTCTATAGTCTTTAGATAAAGACAGCATTACCATGAGTAAGGGACGGATTCAAAAGTTTTGGGGCCCGGGTTTGGGGCTCTAATTAATATGCATCATTGGCAATTATTTCGTTCTTTTGAGACATCCATCCTCCATCGTAAAATTTGTTGTTTCATTTGTAGTAGATTGTTTTACTTCGTTTCTTGTTTTATTGTTATCATAGATAACTTGACAAATTACAACGATATTTGTATTAGATATTTGTTAAGTAAAAACTAAAAGGAATTATAAATGTGTCTTATAAATCAAGTTAAACGTCCAGACAGAACAATAAATTCAGTGTAATTCTTTAAGTATAATTTATATAGTTTAAGATCTGTAATAGCTTAGTTTTGAATCGTAGGATCTGTTATTACCGCTTACGTTCATATGTTTAAATGTGCAATACGCTTACGAAACATTAGAGGCCCCATATCAAGGGCGTAAGGTCCAATACGCAAAGGAGCGGTCAGGCAGCGGATGTGAAGATAGGAGGAAAAAGGACCGTTCTGTCGGAGACGCGTTATTTTTGTTGCAACTGGGGATTTTTGCAACTTGCGCATCGATTTGTGGCGTCTGCTTAGTTTGATTTTAATTAAGAGACTGGGTGGTTTCTGTTAGCTATATGTGTTTATTAGTTTTGTGCAGTTTATTACAATTTTTATAGATGAATTAAGGTTATGAACGTCTTGATGTTTAGGTTTTTAAAAAGCCTCAAATGAGCAGGGAGTACTTCTTTAAATTTTGCTAGTAATAAGAAATTAAATAAAATTTAACCTGATATGAGCTAAAATATTATTAGCGGTTTTCCGGATTATTAATAGAGTAGCTTTGAGGCAAATTACATGTAATTTAAATAACATAAGTTATTTTTTAAATAAATTATATCATCTTTTGCATAAAAATACTTGTAATTATTTGTAAAGACACACATATCATTATAGTAGTTGTAGAATATGTGTATTTACATAGCAATGCTGTGTCCAGTTATACAGATAGGCGATCGCAAGTTGTTAATCCCGTCCTTCTTGTTATAAAACCATTAATATTATGACTGCTGACATTTACATACATACATACAAACAGGTATGTAACCTACAAATATATTATTATCATAATTAAACATTCAATTAACAGAGCAATTATAAAACACCTGCCAGTAATATGTTCAGAGCTGTCGTTTGTCAAAATTACTGATAAAATACGATGGTTTGATGATCGGTGGACGTGTTGTGACAACCCTATTATGTTTGTAAAAAACATTGTGCATTTTAATACATTTAATTGTGATAAAGATATTTTGCGCGGTTTGTGAATGAAACTCTTCTATGATAGAGTAATGATTGTTAGCAATCAAAATTGGTGTGTGATAATTTTTACTATAAGAAGTAAGTTTGTTTGAATGCAGTAGCAATCTATGATCGGCTGTCATTCTAGATTTATAATCGCCGTATTGGTGGCAAACATCGACGATCATTTGTTGGGCCAATGCTTCCCATTGTGAAGAGTTCCCATAAGGGCATTAATTTTTTCGATATCGATGTAATGTGTAGTATTATAGGTACAATCACATTAAATCCTCTCAAATACAAAAAGAACAGAGAATCCGAACAATCTAGAAGGATGTTTATCAAGCATAAACTCGAATGATTTTATCGTTTTAAAATATGGTAATGTCGACCGCGGCTCAATCATACGCCGGTAATGGATCGGCAGCTGATTGGTCGCCACTAAATTATAGGACAATAAAAATTTTATGGCCCAAGATACCTGCATTGACAGCGGGCTTCATTTCGTACTGTTTACATTTATTGAACACGCTGGTTTACGCACTGTGCGATGTTTTAAAGAACATGTTGCAATTTACTGTTTTCAGCGGTTACTCTTGAAGGATAGAAGAGGTTTTGTTTATGCGTAATCAAGAGTTATATAGGCTCACTATACATGTGTGTTTTTATTTGTTCAACCTTTTTAATTATTTAAGTAACAAAGCACTTATTTATATCAATTTTGACTGCATGTCTACATATCTATTCAAATAATATTTCAGATTTCTGCCTCCACTTTAATTTAATTTTAAAGTATGGAAATTTCTTTAGTTTGGTGTTTTTGTGATTGATTTTGTATTAATTAATATAGTTAAAAACAAGTTTCAGTATAATAATAACAGGTAATAAGTATAATTATAAGATTAGGAAGTCTTATGAATCTCGTGGCTGTTCAGTGTCGTGCGACATTTCCCTGCACAGTGGGTAAGGGCATGCAAGTTTATGCACAGCTCGAGCTCATTCTGCGGTAATCAATAAAACTGCTAAGTTTTTTCACCTATAGCAGTAGTCGTTACACGGCCATATGTTTTTCCGATTATATTTTATAGGATTATATAGTGTACTTATTATTTTCTTGATGAGAACATGAGTTTATTGGTAATGAGTAGGTATTGAGTGGTTTAAATACGTTATAGTGGATGAGTTCGTTTTGATCCAGTGTTTGATACATTAATAAGTTAATGACATTATGAAAAGGTAGACTGAAGGCTGTTAAAATTGTCATATAAATTCGTTTCTTCTATTATGTTACATAGTCCGACTTAGACATAGGTAACATGATATATAGTTTTTATTTATCAGTCCCCCTTCCTTTCCCTAGAGCGAAAGGGGTATATAATTTTACAAAAGTAAAAATTCAATTGGAGAGAAGATGAGGCAATGATTTGCTCAAATTTAAAGCCATTCTATTATGGCGGTCAAGGCGGTTCTATTTCACAAAATGCCACACTGTTGGAAAGCGTAGATCCTCGATGATTTCTGTATTATAACCCTTTTAAAACAGATTGGCATTTTTATCATAAAACAAGTTTTCACTCAAGCTGTGGTTGAGACCTTGAGATGATGTTTCAAGAAATTTTTGCGGTTTGTCTCCGGCATTTACGGTTGTATGCGGAAGCCCTAACAATTAGATATTCTGGGAAACGTCTTTTTAAAATCCAAGAAAAATAAATACAAATTTTAATCATGATTCAGTTTAGAACCTAAACATGGTAGATATATTTCAGCTTAGTCGTAGATTATGTATATGTGCTGTTAAAAATGTTTTTAAAGTATTTCTTGTAGGTACCTATGTATGTGTTGAAATGATACCATCAAGACATTTATCGACAGTTGGAAAAAAATATTCATTATACGTTATTTGAACACATAGAGTACAAAACTTTTTCAAAGGTTTAAAACATTATATTCTAAGTAGCCGTTTTTAAACTATTCTTAAATAAATATCCAAGTTAGTATAAGAATATTTTAAAAAACTTTAATTGCCGCACTTATCTAGAAAATCGTTCGCAATAGTCGGGGTCTACCATTATGTCCTGTGAGTTGAAGCATATAAGAAATTCGTAGAAGCTGTTCGTGACAGCGAAAGGCTAGTCATTCACAATTATACAAATCAGCCCAGTAAATCACGGAATAAACGGTGACGTAGACAATTGAGATTCATGACCAATAAGGGCATTCACGCGGCCGCTAATGTGCGCGCACGCATGTATTGATGCCACACTTGTTATTAATTTATCGGTTTGAACTGTCAAATGTGACTGATGGTGAGGTTAGGATTGATGTGTTGAATGGTGATGGAACTAGGTTGGTGATAATATGAAATACTACCATAAAAGCAGTTCTGCATCTTCAGATGTAGAACTGCTTTTTGGGCGTGCGATTTTGTAGATTTATATTTGGTGACCATGTTGATGGTTTAGAGAATTTTTGAAGTTTGTTCGATTGAAACGTATTTTTGGCATTATAATGAAAATCGAGGCTTAGGAAAGAGAGGAAAGAAAAGCGAATTAAACGATGAGTGGCTTATTGTCATGATGATTTTTTTTTTACTAGGAATTTGATCTATTGTTACTGTATACAAATGTGCCCTAAATTTACATGTTTAAGTATGTGTCAATTTTCTTGGAGCGATCGTGACTCAGAGCAACACATGTTTGGATAAACAGTTTAATTTAAAATTTGTGTGAGTTGTCATCTAAATCATTGTTAGCAAAAATATTCCGTTATTGATAGTTTTATTACCGGATAGCAGATAATCTCGACGTCTACAGACTTGCGCACAATTTGTCTGTCGTTTGAAATATGCGAGTGGGTTTCATATCAGATGTCGTGATATGCGCTGCCATAGATCAAGCCGCAGATGTGGCATCGCGAAACGTTCCTGCCTTGAAGTGAAACTAGTTTCTTGGCGTTTTGATTTTGATTTACTCGGTTTCTGCTAATGAGTATTAAATAGTAAACTAGCGTCAAGGAAGTATTTTACTTGTAAATAACATCCGTCAGATGAAGTTGCAGGTAATTATTTTTGCTATGACATAAATTTTAATTGACATGTGCCAAAGAGTTTGCGGTAGAATATTATAGTGCTTAAATGTCATCGTTTTCGATCTTTATAGATTATGTGCCAATAATAATTATTAGAAATGACATATGTATAGATGATAATCTTTGGTACACGAGTAACTTGTGTGGACAAGGTTTCCAGCAAAGCGGACAATGTCCACTAATCTGTGCACAATACGTGAAATAGAAACTGCAAGTCAAGACATAACAGAATTAAACGTTGCACTGTCGCATTTGACACGAACCGACTGACGTATCCGATTGATACCTTACTCTTTGCCCGCACAAAATTAACTCTAATAACTTCAAATAAGGTCGCTTTTGCGCTGCAAAGAAGTTATTAGCGGGAAACATCAGCATCCATCATAATTTTGCCTCATTTTGTAATGCTATGCTGCTATATTTTCATATGTAAATGCAATTTTCTATTTACGGACGGCTTTAACTTTATGTTAAGGGTGTAAGGTGGATTTTCGCGGTGCATTTTATAGCTAGTGCGTAGGAACACTCTGGTTATACTTGTTGGAAAGTTGTTGAAGTCTTGGGTTTTATTTCGCTAATCAGTCTGCGATTTCTCTGCTAGGCTTTCATGCTTTGATTAGATGTAAATGCGTGAACAAATAGCGTGTCCGTCAGTGCGCTTGGCGTAAATATATAATTTATTTTATTTGCCAGGAACTGACTTGATCAATTTGCATAAAATGAAGTACCTACTCATGACTAGATATACTTTGCCTACAAAAAATTTATTTCTTAAAAAAATGGCAATGGCAAAAAAGTATTCTAGATACAGTGGACAAGTCGAAATTTGATTTCTCATACCTGGAAAACTTTCCGATAGAAAAACAACACTGTAATAAAATCGTTCAAAAACAATGATTAAATCCATAAATATTTGAAGTAGTTGCAGTTTAGTATAGCTCTAATGCTCTTTACCGCCACTCGACGCTAGGTGTCGCTGACAGGTGATCGGACATTCATTTTAAATTATTACGCATCGCACTGTAGGGTTGTCACATGATTTTATTTATAGCAGTTTATTAGCATACTTTTATTTCTTCTTATATTTAAACTTTTTTAATGATATTATATTTTTCATTAATAAGGTATAAGACATTATAATAACTCTAAATAGAAGCACCCATTTACTTATTTAATTACTACAGCTCAGTCGTTCTATTTCTTTTCAGTTTCTTCATGTAATCCATGCACAAAAACATCGTCAGTTGGATAGCCGCCTAATAATTATGGTCGTACCTTACTTCATTGATTGTACCTTTAAATTATTCACTAATTATTTATTTATTTAGATTGTAATGAAATCTAGCCCTCAGATAGCGACCTGCAGTACAGTTATACGCAAAATTAGGACGATCGTGTCGTAAGGTCTGCGTCTGCGCCATCTATTCATTGACTTTGATTTAGTGTAAGATCTACGAAACATTAGCTGGAAGACCTCTTTAGTTACTCTTGATTCCTAGTACATATATTTAGTTGAAGGCACTGCGATAATGCGTAAATATTTCCATTCATCTTTAAGACTTTTAGTTTGAATATACTTCAAAAGTTTTTTGATTGACAATTCTAATTTAGTAGATACTGTAAGTATTAAGTATACCTAAGAACAGTTCTAATTTAAATATATGTGTTTTTTTTTTGAATTTTTCTTTTTAAAAATCACCTAAAATAATGGTAAGCGACTGAGATTGACAAAGTGCAACGTAAAATTGATGTCTCTTTGACAGCAGAGTGTGTTTGTAACCACGCTTGCTGAAAAATGTTCGAGATTTCATAAAAAGAACATTTGTAATAAATTTTAGTAAAAGATTTTAATAGATTTCTATGATTTTAATCTATATGTAGGTATGTTTAATAGATTTACGAAACAGTTTTCTAATAGTAGTTTTAAGACAAATACGAAACTTGTATGTAAGTTTGTTTAGATTATAACATTCGTAATTAAAACTTAGTAGTTTACCAACGCCCATTTCATATAAAAAACGCCCAAATCAATTTATCAAAGTAATTAGAAAAACTAATAACATCCCAATTTCAACAGTAATTTAAATGAATCGGCTAGTACTTATTTCGGAAACTAAAAAAACATTAAAGAGGCAGTTCTATTTAGTGTAAACGATATAATTATCGTTATTAAAATATAATAATTAAAGTGATCGCTTTGACATTTTAATCATCAATAGGCAGTGACGGCTTTAATCACGGCGGCGTATGATCTTAATTAAGGCTTTATTAAAAATTTCCACGAATTAACTGCAGATTTTTGAAAGCTATATAAATTATTTATTTTTACACGTTACGATAGATGGTACGATATCGTGAAGCTGATTGATTTGGTCGTGAAAATTCTACGGAACATGTTAGGTTCGTAGTTTTTTGAATTTTGATTATTAGTTACTTAATTTGCTTTGATTTTGTAAAAAATATCTTTGTTTAAATTAATAATTATGTGAACATTGAAAATGTAATAGAGCGTTCGTGGTTGCTGTTTCATTGCGCGACACAGTCTGCCCTTGGTTCGTAACGGTTTTACAAACGACACGACATCGTGTCGTATCATATAAAAATTTCATATCAATATCCGCCAATATCCAGGTAATGAGGGGTCGGTAATTAAATGTCGCCTGTCAAAGCCGTCGCCGCGTCAAGTTATAATGCGACTCGCCAAAATGGCCGACAATGACATCATTTCCATTGATGGCATTTTGAAACTGGCATGGTATTAGATAGGGGATGAAAAGTTGAATAATTCTTAATTTTTTTACGAGGCATAGATGTAGCCATAAGTGCGTAGAAACTAAGCATGCAATCATTATTTTGTTAATAATTAATTAATGTAGCTGATTTAGAAGACCCGTAAAATAAACAGTATTCTGTAAAAAAGTACCTAATTGCTTAACTATTTTGATTGTACGGTCATAGGGAAAATGGGAATGTCGGTATCTTAGATTACAAAGAAAAGGCAGATAGAGCATGACAATCATCTATCGCCCTTGTCAAAGAAAATACGAAATCAAAAACGAATACGAACCTCCGCCAGTGCTATAGCGATTCTAGTGTCATGCAATACGTCAAAAGAGGTTTGCTATTTTAGTAAAAAAATGCTGTCTTGTGATATTAAAACGCTGTAAAATTTGTTCCCGAAAACAAACAAAAAGATAAAACATCGTTTTACAGGTTTTCTGTAGATTATTTGGCTTATTTAATTTTGTATACAAATAATAATTTTACATATACGAAGGAATACAAAACTTCAACGTATGCTGCCAGTATTCTGAAAATGAATTTGCCATTTTTATGGGTAAAACGGTAAAATGGTTAAAAGATCTTCGGGATAGTGCTGTTGGATTTTTCGATCGAGAATGTGATTATTTGTATAGTGCAATAAAGGTTCATGATCATTATTAGATAATTTTAATAAGCATAATATGTACTTTTTTTTGCTACTTTTATATACCTTGATGATGATTTATGACCTTATACGTGATGGATATGACGAAATTATTATCTATTATTCAGGAATTATATTAATTTATTATCCAGTAAAGCAGCTGATAATGTGGATGTCGTAAGGTGTCACTGAAAATCAGTGTTAAGGTATTATGCTTCAGGTATCCTGAGTGGCTTCCTTTTTTAAGCGCAAGCAACCATACATAAATTTATGTTTCGTGTGTGTTTTCTATTACCTATTATTCATAATTATTTACAATGCTATTGTTGTGTGTTTGTGTGTATTGTAATAAATCGTTTCTTCCTTCTTTCTTTCTAAAAATATAATGACCCGTGTTCTCGACTAAAAACTACCGCTATCCGCATTCATATATTTTGAAAATAAAAAATAATATAGGTAATCATTGTTATTTTGAAACATTTTTTTATGTAATTTATTTAATTAAAAATCTATCATTTATGTAACAAAATAATTTTTACAATACATATTATAAAAAAATATTATTAACAAGAATTTATATTTAAATTAAAACCTGATAGCTAATTTATGTAGCCAACGTCACTAACACCACTACCATAATAATTCAGATGATTGCAATGTCACCTCATAAATCAAAATCGGTTCAGCGGTTTATACTGCAGGGCGTGCCAAAGAAATATTATACATAGATACACTCGAAAAACATAACCCTCTTTCTTCGATAGTCGGGGATAATTTTGGGAAAATTTTCAATATCTGGTAACATATCACCCACACAGAAGCACCGTGTACGTACAGTGCAGCGGAGAAATGACAGCACACATAGCTTTATGGAAATGACGATAAATTATTCGGTTTAGTTCGGCAACGCTCCATCTGTCTTTTATCACAATATACAGATACATACAGTAAGGAAACTTCATACAAAACGTTCAAAATGGCACACGCACACAAGCAAGCGTGTTTACGAGAATCATAAGGGTATTCAGGGGGATCGATAGTAGCGGGTGATACATCCACAGATTTTGAATGACAAAGATACATAGTATAGAAAAGTGATGTCAATGACTTCGCGTTAAATAAATATCGATTGTTTCAGTTTGTAGCCTAACTATATTTTTGGCTTCGGTATCTATTGTCCCAAGTATTCTTTTAAAAAAATATTTAATCTACAGTTTTGACTTTCCTACGATTTTATTATATGTATAGATATTAAAATAACCATTACATAAATATGCCTTTATTCGAAAAAAAAATTACAAATTATTTACTGAAAAATACTTTCGTCTACTACGACTAATTCGGAATTTATTGTTAAATTTTATAGTGTAAAATATTCTCAATCTTATGAACAGTTTTTTAAGTAACTGATTATGTTTAATTCGTTGTAAATTAATTCAGCCACTTTACAGTTTATGTGTTCTCTCTTAAAGCAGCAACGAAAATGTTATCCATTTTCTCGACATATTGAACAAAATCATCTGGTGGTATAATTGGTATAGTTGAATTCAAGCAGCCGAATACTGCGCAATTAGTACGTGGCATTTTTAAAATGATCGCCGAAATCAACTTATCTACAAGCACGTGTTCAAATTAAACTGAAATAATATATTTCACCAAAATGTTAAAACATTAATACATAAAAGATAGATATTATAATTATTGCATTTTTATCGATACGTGACGTCACCACTTTGTCAAGCACTAAGCCTGTCAAACTATTTTCTTTTTCATCCTAAAACAAAAAGGTGGAGGTTCTATGCTCGTATAATAATAATTTAAATTTATTTCTGCATATTTTGTGTTTTTTTAATTTAATTTAATTTATCCTTTTAAAAATAATTTAGTAGGTATACCTACATACAAGTATTGTAAATTCTGGTTTAAAATAATTATTGAATATATGTATAATACAAATATCAAGCATTATAAGTAATTTAGGTACATTAAATAACCTTCGGCGTCCATAACAAAATAAGATTTCGAAATATAGCACTGATAAAAACGTATTTACTTTTACAAGGTGTATTAATTCGGATTGTTTCTTCTTGTAAATTCATATTTAGGCTACACCATTTTTGTACTTTAACGAGTTTTAATCTCAAAATTACCACAAAATTGACTGTGAAAAAAAAAGCAAACAGAAATATACAGGCCGAATTGATAACCTCCTCCTTTATTTTTGAAGTCGGTTAAATATCAAAAAGGTCTACATAACAAGGGTAACAGCCCTATAGCTATAACAGTGCTAATATAATGTCATAATTTCATCGCAGGGGCTTAGTTTCCTAACTGTATGTACGTATATATCTGTCAACTGTGCTTTTATTTTGTAATCTAAGGTCGGTATATAAATAGTCGGTACCCTTACCTATCTCAAAAATTGTAACACTAATATTCACTTATATGCAAAATCAGTTAAATCAACATTCAGAGAAGATCATATTTTGACTATTCTACTATAATACATAAGATACTTGATAATTACCTCAATAAGAAGCTTATTTATTTTATTTATTTATTTATAATCTTTATTGCATACAAAACATAAATACAAATTTCACACACACAGACAGGACATTTGATGCAAAGGGCGGCTTTATTGCTTCAAGCAATTTCTTCCAAGCAACCCGAGCTTATTAAAGTACCAAATCAAAATGACTAACAGAAAGGCACTAAACACGTTCGATCTGCATCTGTCCACACATAAATCTATCCACAAAGAATTAAAACGTCCCACGATGGGGACGAATAAATCTTCAAGATATCGGGACGGGACTATATTTTACAAGTTTTTGACACTCGATAGGGAGTCAATGCCACCTGCTATGATGGCGAATTATGATTGGGATGGTGTCTTGGTGCTAAGTGAAAATAATAATAGGTAAATTGTATAAGCTTTAGATAACAATTATTCAGATACTTATATATTATTATTATGTTTTGTTGAAATTCTTACGTTCATTTGCCACTGAATTGGACCTGCATTATCTATTATTATATAAAGCTGAAGAGTTTATCTGTTTGTTTGAACGCGCTAATCTCGGAAACTACTGGTACGATTTGAAAAATTCTTTCGGTGTTAGATAGCCCATTTATCGAGGAAGGCTATAGGCTATTATATATCATCACGCTAAGACCAACAGGAGCGGAGCCACGCGGGTGAAACCGCGCGGCGCAGCTAGTGTTTAATAATTCAAATAATCTACACAGATTTAAAACAATTTTTTAATTCTGTTCTTAACTAACTTATAACTGTAATAATTGACTTAAAGAATTAACTAACTATTATTTTTACGTTGACTATCGTTTTGGGGAAATAAAAAAAGGAGAGATTCGTCTATGGGCGAAGTTATATCGTTTAATAAATAATGTTAAAATATTAATCTGATTTAAGTCCTCAATTCCAATCACACCTTTGTCAAGGCAAGCTCCATATTATTTATTCGTTTTTTAAAATTGAAACTTGTTGAAATTAATTAAAAATATGCAATTATCGAGTGAAACTTTTATCACCCAGCAAGTCAATTATTATAAAACATAACTGACAGGTCGTTGTCAGATAGAGACAGACTTAAAGAACAAACCTTGTTTGGTGACAGAAAGTGACCCCGAAATTTTGTTATATCGAGCTTTTGCAAATTTATTAAAGCTTATAAAGATAGTTTTGAAGATATGCTGACTGGAATTGTCCGAAGAAAAATTCACATCTTAAAGACTTGCTCTTTATACAAATAGCAAATATTTTTCGTGTTATGAGTCTTAAAAACTTATAATTTATTATGATATTGATAGTTGGATTGATATTCGTAATTCAAAATGTTAAGCTATGGATGGAAGACTTTTATTCAGTAGATAAACCCCCTACTATGCTTAAAATTACGTCGAACCTGATAAAAGCACTAAACAAACCTTTCACATGCTCCAAGCATATCTTACCAACATTACCAATAAAATATCCAGTGAATGTCACAGTAAATCACAACCACAGGCTCAATCAGGTTCGGACGAATCCCGTCCCAAAGAAGTTAATAAAATTTCAAGGTAAAGAAAAATAAAGTCGCCAATAACAGTATAGTTTGGATTTTATGTTGACGCCCTTTATCTCTGACGGACGGCTTTTATTGTGTCTATAAAGTTGGCAATTCACGGATCGACGTTTGATGCGTGCGCGCTGGAGCGGGAAATGATGAGGCTGTAGGTTTGGTGCAACCTTTAGGTAAGAGGCTGTATTAAGATAGTGTGGGTTTGTGTATTGTTGATGAACTAAGTAAATTTTAATTTGCATATCTGAATGTCTTTTGAGTCTTTTGCGGTGGAAACAAGTAACAATAATGGTCATAAACTACGACACAAAATACTACTAAGTGCTTGCTAGACTTTAATTGGAATTTTAATAATATAATTTTCCGTCAGATTAATTACGTATGTAACTTCTTGCCGATTATTTCTGACGATTCTTGTGAAAAGTCTTTTTAAACTTAGTTCCCCACTAAGTAACCCGCACCATTGGAAATACTAAACGAGTTCGTCCGAAAAATGTTTCCGTGTGTTTTCAAGAGATGATAATGCATTAAACCAGTTTTTAATAACATTTACGTAATTCGTTTTATTTTTATGGTAAGTAAAGGAGGCTTAGTGCTGTATATTAAATTATATCATAGTCTGTCTAGACGGGGGAGTAGTCTTCATATTTTTTTACATTTGTTTACAAATGTTTAAAAGTTGGCATTAAAATAATTGTTTCTAATATATCTTCATCATCAAATTGGTTCAATTTTTGTTATTTACCTGACCTATGTATAATCCATACTAATATTATAAATGCGAAAGTAACTCTGTCTGTCTGTCTGTTACTCAATCACGCTTAAACTACTGAACCAATTTTCATGAAATTTGGTATGGAGATATTTTGATACCCGAGAAAGGACACAGGCTACTTTTTTTCCCGGGAAAATGACGCAATCCCGGAAATCCCACGGGAACGGGTTTGCGGGTTTTTCTGTGACTGCGCGGGCGAAGCCGCGGGCGGAAACCTAGTGTAAAATAAATCGAAATAGAACATATTCTATTAAACAATAACTTTTAAATGTCAATGTGATTTTAGTCAGCGATAATTCTTAGCAGATTTATATCTTTTGTTTTATTAACCGACTTCAAAAAAAGGAGGTTATCAATTTATGTATAAAGACATAAAAATCTGTCAAACAAAATATTTCCGTTTTGGCAACTGTTATTAAATTATAATACTTAAGAATTACTTTTATTTACATAATTTAAAAAATAAAAATCGTTTATTTAATAACAATGTTTGTCCTTTAAATATTGTACAAACTTGTATATTAAATTATTTGTGTTAATTATCATTAGCCGATATTCTTAAAGTGGTTATGCCATTAACGCGTTCTTTGCAATAATTAAAACAAAAATGATAAAACTTGTTCCGATAGAAACTCAGTAACTTTACATTAAGACACTCAAATCGATCTGGCGACAGTTTTGACGAAAATATACTAATAAATAATCTGTAATAGGTCCATTTAAAAAGATAACACTTGACGAATGAATTTATTGTGCCAATTAGTGAAAAAAATATATAAAATATGAGTTTTAAAATGTGCAAAGTCATTGCAAGGAGATGTTCGTATGAAAAAATACTAAAAAAATCTTGTTTTTTAGATTTATCGTAGTCGTTCTTTGTTGACATCATAGGTTTTTTACGAAATTTATGTTTTTATGAATACAAGTCATTGTAGGTAGATATTAATAAGAAGACATTATGTGCTAAACCGTAGGTATATAGGTATGAATAAATCACGCTTTGAATTCGTCACAATCGGTCATAACAATATTTCATTGTCAAAAACAATATAAATCAAAATAATAGTTATAATGCATCAAAAGATCGCGTGTCGAATTACATATGATATTAAATTTATTACAAACATCCTCATATATCCCTTTCTTGGATTTTACAAAAAAATCGATTTTATCACAAGAGCCTGTTAATTTATCGACTTCTAGACGGTTCGAAATGCTTTGTCACCGATTAACCCTTTATTTATCGATATTACGATTTTATTGTAATCGTTTCTTGAAAGATCCGGCATGTTTTTGGTAATGCTTTGACATGTTTTTACTTATCGTAATGAAATTTTTGAAGCTAAAAATATGAAACTGAATTTGAGTGATTTTTCAATAAAATATTGATTATATTACATGTTTCTTCTATTGTTCACATTATTGAAACTACGAAAAAATCTTTCAGTTTGTCTGTTTTATCTACGACTAAAGCAATTTGAAGATTTCGATACAATTCGTTAATGAACAGTGAAATGATAAGGTCATTGATAAAACGAGCTTACTGTGAGCTACTACTAGATGGCGCTGTGTGAATTGTTAAGAAAAATAATATAATAACTTCATGTTATGGTTCGTTTTTGTATTGAAATCTGAAATATAATTTACTTTTTAAATCTAAATTATAAACAACTGACTTATTTGTTATATAAATTAAAATTATAATAATAGTACGAATAGGGGCGTAGGGATGTGACGACCCCATCGCCCACGGTTGGAATATCTGTTGTCTACGTGACAACAGATATTCCACCCGTGCAATCAGTCAACCCGCAGGACACCTTGTGGCGGGGTGTCGGGGAGTAGCGACCCCGCGGGAACCGAGTGCTCCCGGGGGAGGCCCCTGTCTTCATCTCCGGCTTGCCTTCACCGGCCGGTCGGAGTGAAGCCTGACGAGGACAGGACCCCCACCTCTGGCTTGCCTTAACCGGCCGGCCAGAGTGGAGTCGCGAGAGCTTTTAGCTCGAAGGGTGGATGCGAATCGTAAGTGGCGAGTGGGCACGTGATGCTGGACCCTCAGGGAGCGCGTGATCGTAGTTTAAAGTCCAGGGACGCCTCTCCACCCTTAGCTGCTCGCAATATGTTGCCCCCTTGTCGCACTATTGCAGCGACTTATTTCGGGGGCCCATACAGTGAGAGGGCGAGTCACCACCTGCCAACAAATTTTTACTTCCCTTAAGTAGAAAGGCAGGTGCCATAGTTTCCATAGTCCCCAATTCCAGTCCATGTAGCATCCCATTCCATAGCCCGGTTTATTTTGCTTCCATTTCTCACAATAGTCCTACATCGGCCGCGGACTGCCCAGGACTGTATCTCTATAGTGCAGTCATGGGCAGGCTGCGGCTGGTGTCCCACAACACAGTAAAATTCTCGAAAGGGCCTCTGCGTGTTGGATCCGTGTCCCCACGTAAGCCTTCCAAAGGTCCGGGTACCGTCCTTCTGGTGGTACCCGAGTATTATGGAACTGGGTACGAATAGTACGAATGTAAACATTTGTTCATATAATTGTACGACGGTAAAAACCTGATTTGTAAGAATGATATAATTTATAAAACATCATGATTGTAAAGAAGGTATGAAAAAGATTTACTTTAAAGAATTTTTAGCATGATGATGATTTATTATTGTTTGCTTTAAGTGTTAAGATATTGTTAATACTAGTAAAGTTTAATAAGAAGCTATAATATTAACTAGCTTTTTGTTTAAGGCAAAGAACTTTTTTATCTTGCACCTACAGTGAATTACTAATCCTTATTTTGTTGGTAATTTTTACTTTCATAAACTTTTCGAAAGAAAATCTAAAAGTTTTGATATTGTTTACTCAAAAGCATGCTCAAAAGTCAATTCAATTCAATATTTTTATGTAAAGCATAGGTACTCAAAAGTTGTTTAAAATGTTACTGATGACATTCAATCATATGTCAACAGAATTTCAATGTCAGGAAGGTCGGATGCAGTTTTATTTTTATTTTAATTTAAAACTCAACGCTCTTTTGATAAACCATTAAGATCTATCGGTAATATGTATATTTGTATTTGATTTGAATAATTGCTAATAAAATACCAAATTTATTTGATTTATATATATGTGCAATGATTTTTCATCGTTGTTTGCATCTAATGATGATGTCACTTTTAGATCTTGTGAAAAAATCTACATACTGTCAAAATTATCAGTCAATTAAAAATACTCACGGACATAATTTTTTTTCTATTCTACCACCAACCATGTTTTTTTTCTTTTCTATTAATTTAAGTTCTTTTTTGTCTGTCTGTCCGTGCACAACTACAATACGGCTGTCATTCCAGATGAGCGGTCGCGAGGCGGGCGGCAGGCGCTCCTAAGATGCGCTCGAAGCAGCAGCCACGACCATCCTACCGTTGGCTGAGCCCTAACGAAAACGGTTAGTAATTATTTAAGACCTAACTTTTATAGTTTCATTATGTTAAAAAGTGTTGCTTATCAAGAACATTTACTTGGAAGAAGTTTAATGGTGTAAACATTTGTAGATAAAAAGAAATCGCCCTTACAGTAATGTACCCTGATTCTTATTAAAATATATTTAAAAAAGTTTAAAACATTTAGATGTTGAACAAATTTCATTTCAAAAGATTTGCTTAATCTAAATCATACCGTAACAAGCCTTCATTCAGCTATCAAATGACAGGAATTAGTCAAAAATATCTGAACTAAAACTTGGATAAAAACGTAACTAAAATATTGCTTATTTGAAGAGTTGTTTCGCATGAAAACTCATCAATTTGCAGTCTTGTTACAATTACATAGAGTCGTTATTGTTATACCGCTGTCACAAGTTTGAATATTCAAAGTGAAATGCAATAAATATAAAGTTATTGCTATAGAAAAAACGTTACACAAATACAGTGCATAACTCAAAGGTCTTTCTGTATGTTAAGCCACCGTGACGCTATAAATTATATTTATTTTTGCTATTATACGCTTTTTGTCGACTGTAATGGGTGTTAAAGTGCAGGCTGGGACCGGGACACGCTTGGCCGTTATGGGATCCATCTATGTTTTAATGTGATTATGTTTAAGGGTGACAGACTAGAGGATGTTTAAGATGTTCTATTCTATACGTACGTATTATAATATTCCTTAAAATAGTTTTTAAGTATAGGTACTAAACTTAATCAATTTTTCAATTACTTTTGCGGCATAATGCTATTGTTGTTTTGATCCTGATACATATATTTTATATGAATTATACCATAATTTATTCACCCATTCATTTATTGAGATTAGAACTACAAAGCACCTTTCCTTTGTACATAATAAATTTTATGAATGTTTTATATTACATAAAATTAAAGAACATGAATGATTTCGATCCACATGATTGTCCAATTTAAACCCCACAATATTATCTTTAAACGGTAACTACGAAAGAATTAGCCCCTCACCTTTCCACGTATCAAATTTTAATTTATTTTCTTGATCACTGTATTACAAACGAATATCTGTCCTAAATCAGCGTGTCCATGCACAATAACTCGCAGGGAGATGCAATAAAAACCGAGTGTTCTGCATAGTCTAATTTATGGCCCGGCTTGATGCTTTCTCTTTGTGGGGTATGGGACAATACTTGGGACAAACAGTGGTTCTTGTAATTGCTGGGTTCGCGTGACTATTGTTTTGTTTAAGGGTGGGTTAATGGAATTGTGGTGTGACGCAATGCTTAAAGAGAAGGAAGTATTTTTTAAAAATTATTTCAGTGACGACAATTACTTAAGATTAAATCTAATAATTAAATCTCCCAAACTATTGAACCGATATTGAACCGAATTTTTAGCATAGGGTAAATAAAAGAGAACATTTAATATTGATCAAAGTCATAGTCTGTAGATACAAAGCTTTCCGTTTCAGCTAGTTTTTATATTATTATATTATAATAATGTATACTACATTATGTAACGGCATGACCTAAATAAAGAAGCTTCTATACATTTATGACAAAGTTTCATATTTAAAACTACATACTATTTTATTTCTAAAACATCTTATCCAACTACTGACTAAAGTCTAAATAACTTTCTAACTCGATAGAGTTGAGTCTTCAAGCCCAATTAATTATTATCGGAGAAAGTTTTTCATAAAACAATCGTCCACAAATCTTGAATCGTAAAACCATTGATGTTTTACGATTGGCGGCTCCCGTCTTAGTTTTATGTTCTAATTGTATTGTTCCTTGTGGTTTGTCTTCGAGAGGGTTAAGGGCTCTTTCAATTTATGCGTTTCGTATCGGACCGCTACAGTGCCGAAGCGGTGCGTTTGTCGTACGGCGCACGGCCGGTCGTTTGTTTTCATACAAAAAACACGGTGCGGCAACAGCGCGGCGTCCGTACCGCGAACGCTCGACAGCAGGACGGCAACGTCGCAAGTCCCACGTGTTCAGTTTAGGGATGTCGAAAGTGAAAAAAAATATCGATATATCGATACATCGATATTTAAAAAAAATCAAGATATATCGCGGAAAAATTATCGATATGTCGATATATCGGCAAAATTTTAAAAAAATATTGTGGTTTTAAAATAACAGTGTATTTAGCTAGCCTAGCGCAATAATATCAATTGTAATTTTTATACAAAATGTAAATTATTTTCATGTACAAATATCTCAATAGAAACGAAGGTATTTTTATAGTTATTGTTTTTTATTAGACAAAACAACATACATATCAGACACAAAAAAGCGATCTTCTAACTTTTAATAAATCAGGCAAATCAGTATTTATCTGATAGTGAAAGTAGAAAAACTCTGCTCTTTACATTTTCCGCTGTCTGCCGGCTTCTATTGTTAGGAACCGCAAGATTTACTTGTAGTACCGCAAGATTTAGTAGTCGTTCTTCAGCTGATATAGTATGTTTGAATATAGTTTCTTGTCGCAGAATTTTACTTTTAACTAATTCCAATAATTCGAAGAAACATTCTCTAGGCATTCTTAAGTAATTAAAAAAACTGCTTGGGTCTTCTTTTAACCTAGGGTAAAGAGTATAGAAATCACCAAAATCACATGTCAACACAACACAATCACCAAAATAACATCGGTGATGCTCTTTTACGGAGGCGTAGTTTTTGTTTATTTTTTTGTTTGATGTTTTTCAACAAGAGCACTAACAGTAATGTTTCTTCGTCAGAGTCCATGGCTTAACTGGTGTCAAATAAATTTAAAACAGCACTAGCATACAAACGCACGGCAGTCAGATACGCTTTCAATTTAAGCGTTTGGTAACGGACTGCTACCGTACTGCAACGGCACGGCAGCAGGTTATAACTAGCGGCACGGAAAACGTGCGGCAGCGGTCCGATACGAAACGCATAAATTGAAAGAGCCCTAAGTCATAAAATGTGGTGAAAAAATTGTATGGAAAAACATTTGCATATTGGTTTTGAAGCTGTGAAACTAATAGTAATGAATGTCTCGGCACTAAAACAGTGGGATGTCTTCTACGGATTTTAACTTTTAAGGTATTTCCGCAATGTTTTGTGTGTGGTATAGATATTGTTATTACGTTTTCAAATGAGTTTAGCAATATACAATAATTTCTAAAGAAATACAGTTCTAGGTTCATAATTTAAGTACGTATTGTTTTAATTTATATCATTATTCTTGTAAACTTTTAAAGACAACATAGTTTTAAACCTTTTATGGGCATTAAAATTGTCGAAACTACTATTTGAGCATTTAATTAATTGTTTAGGAACTATAAAAATTAAAAATGATAGAATATATTCCATTATACGATAGAAAAGTGATAAAACGTAAAATCGAGAATGGCTGTCAAAGCGAATCAATCAAGCGCCAATAAAAAGCAATAGCGAATCATAAACGGGCTATAAACCGGCTAAAAAAATGTGTCGTATCCGCGCAAAGCTGTGTTTACAAACAGTGGGCACACTTTATCTTTACGATCGGTCGGGTAGGCCGAAAACACCCGATGCCTGATTTATGGAGTTCAGAATGACTCCCGTCTTTGCGACCAATTTACGGCTTCATACACTTTTATAACTGATTTTATCCATCGTTAACTTTTGCTGTCTTTCATTAAGGCGGTTTATACACTATTAGGTGATTTAGTGCTGTGTAGGTAAACTACTTGGTTTTAAGTGATGATCGCTGATCGTTCAATTGATTTAATACTTAATTTAAAGATATGTGACTAACACATTGCGATAATATGAAATGTTAACTAGAAGACATTTGTACTAAAACATGATTGTTTTTCATATGATGTGTTTTTATAAAAATAAATACACAATACATTATAATAAATATTTAGATTTCACACACTAATTAGCCAAAGAAAGAGAAACGTACCATATTTTTTTGAAATTATTATAAAACATTAAAAAGTCTTCTACCTATGCTGTATGTTTATCCAAATTAACATGTAATAATTAAGCTACGCAGCGGGCAACGTCGGGGCGGTCACTTGTATCATAAACTTATGTGATATTTTAACATAATTATGTAGTTCTTTGTACATTATTATTTATTATAAATTTTATGATAATTATAGTTTTAATATTCATTTTGGTGATGATTTAGGGGCGCGTTGTCATAAATCGTATTTTATTATAGTGTTTTATTCATTTAGAGAAATTTGTTATATTCAAATTCTGTCATTTGTGATTTGAATTATAAATTCATTTATGATAAGCATTATTTAAATAGTTTAAGGGAATTTGTATATATTATAGGAGGCATTTATGTTATTATTTTATAGCATACTAGCTGCTCCGCGCGGTTTCACCCCCGTAGCTCCACTCCTATTGGTCGTAGCGTGATGATATATAGCCTATAACCTTCCTCGATAAATGGGCTATCTAACACCGAAAGAATTTTTCAAATCGGACCAGTAGTTCCCGAGATTAGCGCGTTCAAACAAACAAACAAACAAACAAACTCTTCAGCTTTATAATATTAAGTATAGATTATTAAATACTTGATAGTAATGCTTATCTTTCAGTTAAAGGTAGTTATACATTTCACAAGTTTTCTAATAATATGACGAACTATCTACATCGCAAATTTCAGCCAAATCGATTCAATTGTTTATTTTTAGATACATAAGTAAAGCTTTTTTATTTACATTCAAATAAAAGAAAACTGTTTAAAATACATCTAAGATCATGTAACCAGAGTCACAAAAACCAAAGAGATTTACGCGCCGTAAAGGTCGTTCAGACGGCTATAAAAGCGCTTCACACTTGTCGCCGTTCTGTGGAAGATCGTAAACGTGTGTGGTCATGGCTTAATTCGATTTAATTTTAAATAAATATGAAGTCTATTTACTTATATTTTAAATATATCCAAGTAACTTTGTCGCCTCATATAGGGGCGTAAAACTTTTTTGAATTTTTCGTTAAGATTTTTTCGAGCCTTACTAAAATCTTCCCTGATTTATTTAATCAATCAAATAAATAAACCACATATTTACAATTTTTTTGTAGGTATCTCTTTTGTAGGTTATATCTCGTCTATCCATTACAAGGTTAATAAACAAACAAATTAAAAAACCGGTGACTCTTTTTGTATACCTAATAAATAATTAATCCATTGCCAAAGGACTTATAAGTCAAATATAATATCCTAGTCAATATCCTAGTCCAAATGTCAATTACGAAGAATAGATGTGGACTAATGAATTAATCATATTAATCAAATTTGTATTTTCAATAAATTCTAATTAGCACAAATATTGAATTTTCATTTAAATTATGACCAAAATATGTCACTTGGTAGTTTGTTTTGAGAAAAACTGTTGTTTTGGTAGCCGATAAAGCTGTGTTTATAATAGATATTATAACAATATGCACTAAGAAAAGTAATAAAAATTGTGTAAATATCAAACATGTGGGTTTAATTTTTGTTTGTTGGTCAATTACAAGAAATATTCATATGATTCCGGTTATCTAGATTTCTAATATACTTAGTTAAATTGACGTTTGCGAGCCCTGAAATAAAAAAAGTTTATTTAAAAATCCTCTTTGGGTCGTTGCGCCGTTGAAGTAAGTATTTAAAAAACTGAAGCGATTTAGTATTGGATTTTGCATCACTATGACAGTGTCTAATCCATACTTCAAGACAATTTTTCTCATTCATATGTCAATTTTAACTAATGAAAAGTCTTTTTTTGTAAACTACGGTCAATTTGAAATTCCATTCATGCTTTTAACCCATTGAGCCCCGAACGGCCCGATCGGGCCACGACACAATAGATTTTCTATTGTGTCTGCGATTCCGGGGCCTGATGGATTAAAGTTATTAATATTAGTGCCTAGTGGTTATGTCGACTGTCAAAATATTAAGGCTAACCGACCATTATGAACCCGTTCTTACAACTCTAATTCACTTAACTATATTAGCATATCTAATGTCCCCTCATGTCGATTAAATCAATCTGTACGGATGGATGTCACTTCATCTTTATGTGTGCATATGATCACGAGAGTTGTTCTTGTTCATATATTCATATTTTTAAGATCTATCATAGGAACGTGTCCAATTACAAGCTATATCTTATATAAGGTTATACGTTAAACTAAAATTATGGAGATTTTCATCAGTTTATGAAATATTCGAAATTAATTATGAAATCAATGTAATAATTTAGCAATGCGGACATAATCGTGACTGTTTGTTAACATTTTTATTAACGACTTTGTCCAAACATAAATAAACGGGAAATGTTTTTGATATAAACATTTCGTCTGCGACAAGTATGCCGATAGTACAGTTAACTTTCAATCGATTTGAATATTGTATTTATTGTATTTTGTAAGTAAATCACAAAAACTTTTGAAAGTATATCACAGCATTTGAAAGTATATCACAGTTACAAAACTACAGTTTTGTAACTGTGATATACTTTCAAAAGCCATAGTTACTTTTAAAAGTGAGGAACTTGAGAATTGCTCTACTATTTTTATTACGTTTTAGGTGAGATTAAAAAATGATTTTTTAGAACCTTTAAATATTATTATTTGTACAAAATGAATGTCAGCATATTCAAATTAAATCTTTTTCATTGGTGTAGGTAATCTTTACCAAAATGTATCTATGAGCAATTTTTATACTATACTTACCATCGAAATCGTCAACAGATAGACGCGGGTTCGAATCCTGTTTCACAATCAGATTCTTTCGACGTTTTGAAGTAATGTTTAAACTTAATCGTATCAAATTTGAATTTATTAACGCGCGATCTAATTTTATGTGACACAAAAATAAATCTCTTAGCGACAACCGTAAAAATGGATATATTTCGCTATGGAAAATATATAATTATTTAAATTAAGGCATTTAATGACAACGGAAGACGGAATGTGCTGCTCGAATGATACAAAACTAGCTTCTGTTAATGTGTATTATAAATTATATTAATATGCATACATAAATAATAAATATATGTTCACACACACACACATGTTAAAAATGTAATATATCATAGAGGCATCCGCGACGAGTCAGATCTTGGAAAAGTTTTTGTTAACGAAATTAATTGTGTAATTGTTGTAATAACATATTCCAATACAAGCTGTGCTCCGCGGTTTTACCCGCAGAGTCTTCTCCTGTTGGTCTCAGCGAGATGATAACATATACCTAGCCTATAGCCTTCCTCGATAAATGGGCTATCTTACATCGAAAGAATTTTTAAAATCGGACCAGTAGTTCCCGATATTAGCGCGTTCAAACAAACAAACACTTCAGCTTTATAATATTAGTAATAATAAATCATAAATCAAGTAATAAGCATGATAATGTAGAATTTAGAACTATAAATAGGCGGACGTAGGTAGAGAAATGAGACATAACTAGACCTATTAGATATTCAGACAAATTGGTGAGGCGTGCCAAATAAATATATCTACATACATATTCTTTTGACTGACCGGTTGGCTTGGTTGGTAGTGGCCCTGCCTTCCAAGCCAGAGGTCGTGGATTCGATTCCCACCCAGGGCAAATATTTGTGTGATGAACATAGATGTTTGTTCTGTGTATGGGTGTTAATTATCTATATATAAGTATTTATTTAAAATTATATATGTATGTTTATCAGCCGTCTGGTTTCCATTACACTAGCGAAAGCTTAGCATGGAATCAGATCGTGCCGTGTGTGAAAATTGTCCTGAAATATTTATTTATTTATATCTTTCAGCTTAGTTAGTTAAGTTACAATATTAATCTAAATTCTAATCTCTTGATGTAATTTTAAATGCAAGTTATTAGCCAATTAATAAGTTACTACGTCTGTATTTAAAGTAACAAGAACAAATTTGCAATCTACTTTGTAAATAAATCTAATCACTACATAGTATGAAACAAAGTCGATTTCTCTGTCCCTATGTATGCTTAAATCTTTAAAACTTCGCAACGGATTTTGATGAGGTTTTTTAATAGATAGAGTGATTCAAGAGGAAGGTATAAATATAAAATTTATTATTATATCTGTTGGTCTTAGCGAGATGATATATAGCCTATATATAACCTTCCTTGATAAATGGGCTATCTAACACTGAAAGAATTTTGCAAATCGGACCAGTAGTTCCCGAGATTAGCGCGCTCAAACAAACTAACAAAATCTTCAGCTTTATTTATTATTAGTATAGATTATGTGCAAGAAATTTATTAATTATTTAAAATTTTACATGTTATATGTATTAAGAAACGAAAATTTAGGGGACACATGGATGTATGTTTGTAATGTTTTCACGCCATGACAGCTCTTCTTGATGTAAATCGCCACAAAGATAGATTAGGGTCTGAAATAGCAACCCACGCGAGAAAAACCGCGTGATAAATACAGTACATAATAATTATAAATAATTTAGTGAATTTCGGTTTTGTGTTGTTTGCGATAAAATTAATCAGGACCACTTAATACAAGTCCTTTTTTGGAAACTTTATTATGTATTGCAAAAGCTATTCGTCAGTCATAATGTCCTATAATATTTATTTATTTATTTATTTATTGTAATAGTATTTTTTTTTCGTTTATGATCAAATTCACACAGTATTTCTGATTCAAAATTTCACGTCCAGACCACCAAAAAAGTTATTCTGTTTTACAAAGCAAGCAACGTCACGAGCTACAACATGTATAATTTTAAATGTCAGTGGAATGCAACGTCGTCAATCGTATTGTGACATTTTAAAAGCAAATCCCAAAGTGTTCAAGATTGAAGTCGAAGCGTGGGCGCGTTGATATGTTTATGTTTTTTCCAATGTTAATTAAGTTGGAAATACTTAATTTTTGAGTTTTGAAATCCTGTTTGGGAAACGTTCCGAGTGTAGTTTATTGGTTAAGTGTTACAATGTATGACTGTATGTGCTTGTAATTTTAGTACGGTAAAGTTGCTTAAAACGAATTAAAATAAAACATCAATTTTTAGCTTTTATCGGAGAAAATGTTGATGATGTATTTAAAAAAAAATATTTTGTGATTAGTATAAACGAATTATTGTATAAATATCACATTCAACCTACTTAATCCCTTTTTCAGAAAGTTTAACTTTTAAACCAGTTTTTAAATTAACCTGTATATTCCTTTCCATAGATTAATTAATAGTTAACTTTATTACTTCGTCAGAACATTGAATGAATACTAGAAAGTAGTAACCTTTTTGTAACCACAGTCTCGAGTGATTTTTTTCAAATATTAGTTAACAATCAATATGAAGTGTTCACAATACTAGTAAGTTGTCACAGTTTTGTTGCATTTTTCCAAATATACCTAACCCTCCAATCAATATCAAAGTGATTTCTCAACTTGCGCTCGAGTTGCAAACTGCTGCCAGCAATAACCATCGCCTATAATCTCATTAGATACGTGTTGTATGCAATAACGTAAGTACGGCAGGTAGTTACAGGTTGGTTGATTTTAACGCGAGGAGACGGGGCGCTCGAGTTCAGGATGGTGTAAGGTATGGGCGGATAGAGGTTTGCGAATAAAGTTTATAGATTGTGTTGTATGTCGAATTTTCAACAAGAAGACTTACCAGAGTAGTGTAGTGTGGCTCATTATCTTTGTCCATCTTTATCATCTTTTTATAGATATTGTGAGAAAGCCTATAGTCTATAGTAGTTATTGTTGCTTGCTTGCTCGTGAATGGACTACATTTTAAGTATGTACAGGTATATTCATATTTTACAGTAACTTCTTAATTTTATTTATTCTGTAGATTAAATTATTTCAGACGTGGACGTATTTACGTAATTTAAGCCAGGTTATAAAAAAGTGTATTATGCTTAACTATTATATCTTAAAATCGCTTGCCCTTATCCCTTGCGCCACTCAAACTACTCGATAGCTGATAAATTCTATCAATAACAGAGGCGAGAGACGTCGCGCGCCCGCAATAGTGTTTACCCCTTCGAGTGTGAAATAAGACGTTTAGTTTAACTTGACTTAGCTTTGTCAGTGTCTTGCGTCATCTGGGCTCTGGATTATGTATTAAGTATGTTTGGTGGGCAGTCACCCGAAGAATTTTATATAATACTAATGTTATAAAGCTGAAGAGTTTGTTTGTTTGAACGCGCTAATCTCAGGAACTCCTTGTCCGATTTGCAAAATTCTTTCGGTGCTAGATAGCCCATTCATCGAGGAAGGCTATAGGCTATATCATCACGCTAAGACCAACAGGAGCAGAGCCATGCGGGTGAAACCGCGGAGCGCAGCTAGTATATAATATAGTTAAGTATTAGTCTTCGATTAATATCTTCTCGTCTGCGTGAACTTTCACGTGCGTGTCATTTTCGGGACAATTTTCTTTACATTTTCATTTCGTTAGAACTATCTATTAAACTTTAAAAGAAAAAAGTATGAGTAAATATGGTTGGAACCACAAAATAGAGATTCATTTTTTAGTGCGTTTGTACTTAAAAAAGCATCTCTATTTTTGATAAGACTTATTTAGAACTTTTATATGTTCGAAAGAAATCCTCTTTGTACAGAGAGACATAATGCCTGTAAGGAACTGATTGTAGCACACTTACAAGCGATGTCGTGACTTGGTTCGACTCCCGACACGTGCGCACGCTTCACAAATAACATGTAAACTGCGTCCACTGAGTTAACAGTGACATTTTCTCTCCGATTTCAAATTGTTTTTACGAATATAGACCGGGAGATATTGACACAAAATTTCGAGTCATTTGTAACAGGATGGCGGTTCTACAGGGGTCTTAGTACGCAATGAAAAAAAGAAAAATGATGGTGTGAACGCTGGTACCGGCGGCTTAGTCGCGTGGGCGTTAGTCGAACTCATCGGAAAAATAGCGAAAGTCAAACGATTTGTAACACAAAAATTTTAGAATTTACTGATAGCCCATAAAAAAGAAGTAGGCGGTAGTGTCATGCCATACTTTTCCGGTGTGACTTACAGCCCGCCATACCGACGCGAATGTGTTGATTTAAAAAAAAAACAATTCAACCATTTGTACCAGGCTAACTTTTGCACAGGTAACCATCGTCGTGCAGCCATTTACGAAAATCACCATGCCATACTTTTCGGACGATTCCAAATGGTCGCCATACCACCGAAAATCTGCAAAAAAATTTTTTTTTCGCCAAACTTTTTGTACCAGTATTGCATTTGGATTTTTGGAGAGTATTTGATAAAATGTGACCATTATTATATTGGCCATACTTCTAGTAGGGGGAAAAATGCTGCCATACTTGAAAAATTAATTTATTATTAATTTATATAAGTGAAGATTTCCACCACCTAGATCTTTGAAATTTTGTATTTATATTCTTTGATCCTCAAACTTACAGGAAAAATTAGTGCCATACTGTTACAAATCGTTCAAAATACGAATAACATCTTACAATAAAAGAAATCTTATACACATTCGCCACCTCCCACAGGTATGGCATTATCACACTTCTATTTATAATCATTCAGGAGTTGTTGAAAAAAAAATTAAGGTGGTACAAATCGTTCGGCGAGAAAAAAATTTGCAGATTTTCGGCGGTATGGCGACCATTTGGAATCGTCCGAAAAGTATGGCATGGCGAATTTCGTAAATGGCTGCACGACGATGGTTACCTGTGCAAAAGTTAGCCTGGTACAAATGGTTGAATTGTTTTTTTTAAATCAACATATTCGCGTCGGTATGGCGGGCTGTAAGTCACACCGGAAAAGTATGGCATGACACTACCGCCTACTTCTTTTTTATGGGCTATCAGTAAATTCTAAAATTTTTGTGTTACAAATCGTTTGACTTTCGCTATTTTTCCGATGAGTTCGACTAACGCCCACGCGACTAAGCCGCCGGTACCAGCGTTCACACCATCATTTTTCTTTTTTTCATTGCGTACTAAGACCCCTGTAGAACCGCCATCCTGTTACAAATGACTCGAAATTTTGTGTCAATATCTCCCGGTCTAATATTTTAAAGAAAAATGGGTACATACTTTTATAAAAGATATTTATCCTAATTACTTACGATTCTGAAAGTTGTTTCTACAATACATAACTGGAAAAATCAACTGTAGTTTGCTCTGTTCACATCATATTATACGTTTCCTTTTTGATATTTATACTAACAACATTAAAATATAGTATTGTCACGATGTCATATCCATTTTAGAAATAGTGACTTGGAACACCATAAATTAAGCAAATATGCAGTAAATTTAATTGAATTTAATGAAACAATCGAAGGCAGTGACCGTTCCCAGAGTACCAGGCAAGCAGGAGGGTGTGGCAGATCGATCTATATATCATGAGAACGTGATAGTTCACGACTTATGATGACTGCGGCTAATGTAGTTACGTCGCGGTGGAAAGCTTGCCTAGGTGTCCTAGATACTATATTAATAAATACATATAAATATATTACATTTCGACAAGTATAGAAATGTGATTTATATAGTTCTGAAATAGTTGAATAAAAAGATTTTAAGAAATACATTAGTGCTAGAAATGAAGATTAATGACGAGCTAATTGGAGCGGTGTTGTATTATTTAAGGAATATAAATATTTATCAGTCTTAATTGGTCGTTAGTTTTGTATTCAAATATTGAAATTGAATTTGGGTAAGTATATTGATTTGAATTTATATATTTTTCTAAAAATGTTTGTAGTAAATACATCCTTCTAAACTTTTAGGTATATATAGTTCGTTTTAAAGCGGTGTTTACACTGAAATAAGGGGCATTACACATCCTAAGCCGGCGAGTGGAATCATTTAATCATCAGCGACGGGGCGCGCAACTAGTGAAGCAACAGGTCGCCCGCCCCGCGCCGCCCGCCCCGCGGTGTCTTCAACGTTGATTCGGGATTATACCAATGTTTAGGGGATTTAAAATGTTTTTTTGTATTATAACATATTCGATTTGTTAAAGGAAACTAACTATAACTTCTTACAATAAATAATGACGATATGACGACGATTTGTAACCATGACTTACCTATATGGAAAGTTTAGCATGGCATTAAAAAGGTCATAACCGCACGATATTAAGCAAATTCATCAACTATAATACTTAATTTAAAATATGTTTTTATAATGGCAGAAATATAGCTAGGTAAATAATGTGCAATGAGGATTTTTAAAAGAGATAATTTATTATGTAGATAATATTTTAATTGAATATTTGTGATATTTATTTAATTTGATTCATGCCTACCAATATTCCAGTGTATTCATGTAGGCAGCCACTACATAATATATGCAATAGGTATACATAGGGTCAGGTATTTAGGTGGTGTCCATATAAAATATTGGCACCGGTACATTCCTATCAATTACGGTAATAATTGAATATAGCACGGGGCCGGGTAAATCACGGTAATCTGGGAAGTGCAGTAATTAAAGATAACGCACCTATACGCGTAATGGACCAAGTGCGCGTAATAGAGTAAGGCGGAGGTACACTGAGCGCTTTTGTGTATGAAATATTGGCTAGGTTTAAAGACGTGTACATGTGAATTAAATGGATATGAATGAATAATGGATTTTAGTTAAGACAAACAATGAACCTTTTGGAAAACATTTGTTATTTTATGTGAACTAAATAGGAAATTGTTTTAAATTTGTATATTAAACTGCATGGGTATAAACATAAACGTCTATTGTATGTATTCCTTTTATAATTAAACAACTAGCAAATTTACAATTTCATAAATTAAATTCATCAATTAAAATCAATAAACCCAGTGCATCCCCAGCTGCATACAGATAATAGGTGCGCAAGCGCATACGAAGCTCCCAACATCGTTTACCGGCCATAAATATCGCGGAATCGTCCGTAATCACCGGATTTCATTACACCACTTATTGCTCCACCATTGATTACTGCTGGATTGGAACATGTGTAGAATTAAAGGGGGGGGGGAGAGAGTGGCTCCTAAGGTGGTGATTGGTTGTAATTAGATATACCCGCATAGTTCGCGTTCCCGTGCGGTTTCCGGGATAAAACCGTTACCCTCTATATGTGTGCTAAATTTTATTGTAATCAGTTCAGTAGTATTTGCGTGAAAGAGTAACAAACACACACAGACACACACACATCCTCACAAACTTTTTGCATTTATAATATTAGTAGGATAGGATAAGTTTGAAAAAACATTGTTCACGTTTAATGTTACAAGTCACGCTTATTTTTTTTTAAATATAGATATTTTCGTTTTAACTTTTAACATACCTAAGTATCGATAGATCTATGGAGAATAAACTTCGTTAGAAGAAGTTATTTTTTTTACAAAAATAAATGTTAATAAGGTGAAACACGTCATCTTCAGTAAGTCTTCAGTACTGATTTCTCTGAATATCTAAAAATGGCATGATGATTGTAATAAATTTTCCGTGTGCATACCTTTTTAAAGATATGAATATAATACCTTTTCCGTGATTGACTCACCTTTGATGCACATGACGTTTCGCATTCATAATATATGTACATATTACTATGTTTCCGACCGCGGCTTCACTCGCGTAGATATTAAAACTTATCCAATGTCCTTTCCACAAGTCTCAAGTTATCTCTGTACCAAATTTCATCCAAATTGATTCAGTGGTGAAGAAGAGACAAATAGACGAAGTTGCTTTCGCATTTATAATATTAGTTAAAATATTAGCGAGCTATAGCATCAACAATTTTACATACGAAATAAACAATCCAACACAATACTGACGAGACATTCACTATTTAGTATTTAGCCTTCTGTTTATTGTGTTTAGAGTATAAACAGACAGATTTAGTGGACATTCCTACAGTGTGTGCTAATAAAGTGCGTCAGTCGTGAATGGGGCCAGCTGGTTTATAAAATCAAAGCCCTTTGAATCTCAAAGAATTGTAAGTTTTACACCCACGTCGTGTGGTGCGAGGTTGAGCTTGTGGAAATATCGATGATCAATTTAATATTAAAGAGAAAGTGAAGTTATGAAGTAATTTGGCGTTGTAATTTGAGAAAATTTTTAATTATGTATACAGTACCTAAAAGTACATTTAAGTATCTTAAGTTAATTTATACCTAATTATATCAAATTTCAGCAAAATCCTTGTTGTATTTTCTGCCTATTTGAATGCCAAATATATTGAATCTTTTATAGCAAATTTTCCAATCCATAAAAATGTATGTAGGTACTTTGAAATACATCTGTCGATTTCCTTTTATTTTCCGCTACCGCTACATCTTATATCTCAAACCTAAACTTGTAATAAGTAACAATGAGTCACAGCACCTTCACAAGGCTGAACTCGTCACAAAAGGACTGGACGTATTCTTTCTGCTCAGTGACATAAACGACACTTAATTATTAAGTATATTTTATAGTGCAGTAGTGAATAAAGTGTGTTCGAAGTGTAAAATAGGGATGTTAAATGATTACAGATTTTTACATAGGAGTTTTTTGTTAAAATTTAGTTGATTAAAGTTGAACATGAGATTAATTGAATACCTGCGACATTTAAACTATTTAGTTGTACTTTTTCTTTAGTTGTGTTTGTCTCAAAAAGTAAATTTATTCATGTTTAGACAGGTAGACATAATATTTTTAAAACGATCTCTTCCTAAGATATATTGCATCACCAAAATATAATAAAATTAAATAATAAATGAGAAGAATAGAGCTAAAACACAGGTTACACACAAAATTTCTCCACGTAGATAACCAAACTTTTTGAGCCTTTCCTATGGCTTTAGTAAGTTATAAAATATTTTACGCAAGTTTATTTCTATAGTTAGTAGTTCTATAATCCCATAATAATAACTTATAGGGAAACAAATCTTGCCAAGTAATTTTTTTAATCACATTAGAAATCTTACAATATTTCCATTCACCTCTCGCACTACCTACCTCCATAATTTCTGAAATCAGCAGCCGTCTCCCTGACTACGGGTATTATTGCATTTCGCCATTTAAAGGCGCAAATTACATCGGCATTCTTGGATCCTGTCTCAGCGCCATCTATCGGCCATTACCAATAATTCCTTAACGTCATTACGTAGCGCGTAATTGAATCTGATAGCTGGATACTTGAGTAGCCGTGTGTTTTAGGGTTCCGTGGGAACTTTTATTAAAAAGAAAATTAATAAAATATGAGTAAATTGTAGACTGAATGCTTTGTGGATGTGACTGTTATCACGCTTATTCAAAAAGGTAGTGGATGCTGTCGAAATACATTTGTAATGACATAATTTGCAAAGGTTATCAATATAAAGCTTATGCTAAATATTATTTGGGTAAAGTTCTGATTGAAACAGTTAATAATAAGCAAGTTTTACAACCTACATCATGTTTCAATTACGAGTAATTTTCTGTTTTACACTATAATAGACTACTGTTGTGTTTAACTCTTTATTATAATGAACAAGTGACATTGCATTTTTATAAAGTATATCAAAGTACCCACATTATAATTAATATTACATACAACATCTTCCCCTTTCAATAAGATATAACATAAGGATAATAAAATAATTTGCTGACGAACGATACTAATTTTACAATGAACCTTATATATACACTTAAGCAATAGAGTACATTCATTACAGTAAGTTTAGCTAAACAATCAATTAGTTTGCAATAATCTATATCTATCCATTAGTGCAAAACATAACATCATGTATGATATTCTATAGACATTAATTATAAATCATCTCAGCTAGTAACATTAAACAAAATTTAATGATAACCATTCAATCATAAATTTAACACATTACTCGCACTTAACCTATAAATACTTTAACACAAAAGCCAAACAATAGTAGAACATTCGATATACACATATTCCTATACTACATCATCCGATACTATTTTTTGTTTCTTTTTTTTTTTTTTTTAATATTCTTACATATTAAACTAAAACATTAATTATATAGTTAATAAAGAAATCTGTCTGGAGGACGCACTACTCTTCCAGAACGAGTACAATAAAATTTTGTATTTTGCGACACCTCAGTAGGAGAAGAATTTATCTTGTTATTTTGGACATAACTTTCATCAAAATCATCATAATCGCCGATAGGACTCCTATAATCAGGTTTCGTACTTTTATTTAAAACGGGCTCGTTCTGATCGACGCCAGTCTTAATAATTTGCTGCCTATTCCTCCTATACCGTGCGCCGTCCGGCGTGCGCACCCAGTACGATCGCGGCTCCGCGGCCGGGCCCTCCACGCGCGCCGGCACCCAGCGGCTGTGACTCATTCCCTGCCCATCGCGAATACGTACAAAATCATTGTTATTTAACGGCTTTAATTTTCGCGTATGCTGATTGTAGAACGAGCTCGATTTTTTCGTTTTTTCTGCACGTTTTATTGCTACTTTCTCTCTGGAAGGAAGCTTCGGTCTTAAAAGATTCGAACAAACGGGTAGCCTAGTATTTAAACGCCTACCCATCAAAAGCTGAGCCGATGAATAAATCTCCCCTGATATAGGCGTATTTCTAAAATTTAATAAAGCTAGATACGGATCTGTGCCGTCCTGTTCGGCTTTAATTAATAATTTTTTAACAGTTTGTACGTTACGTTCGGCTAAACCATTAGATCGGGGATAATAAGGCGAACTCGTTACATGTCGAAATCCCCAAGCCTCACTGAAATTCTTAAACTCCCCAGATGTAAACTGCAGGCCTTTGTCCGAAATTAACCGCTTCGGGATACCGTGACGAGAAAACATATCCTTTAACTGTTTAATTACCGAACCGGAGGTAATATCTCTCAATGAAGCGACCTCCACGTATTTCGAATAGTAGTCTACGACCAAAATGAAGTATTTATTTTTAATCTGAAAAATGTCAGCGGCTAGCACTTCCCACGGAGTGTCCGGTTGCGGGTGCGGCAGCAGCGGCTCGCGCGGCTGCTCGGCGCGGTGCTGCGCGCACACGCCGCAGCGCCGCACCGCCCGCTCGATGTCCGCCGACATGCCCGGCCACCACATCACGTCGCGAGCTCGGTTTTTACACTTATCGATACCTAGATGGCCCTCGTGAATTCTATTTATCATTTCTTTTCTAAGACTCGTTGGTATAATTACTCTGTGATTTTTGAACGCTATATTTTTAATAACGTGAAATTCATCTCTTATATCCCAATACACCTTCGCGCTTCCATCTAACAACGCTTTCGTGTGAGGCCAACCAGTTTTATAATAATCTATCGCTTTGCAGAGCCCCACATCATTCCTAGTCTCATTCTCCACTAACTTCAGTTTTTCATCACTGAAACCGGTATTTTGAATAATAAGATTCACATGTCCTTCCACATCTTTTTGAATTTTATCTTCAGTACTATGTAAATTATCTAATTTAGTTCTCGACAATGTGTCCGCTATAAACATGAGTTTGCCTGGAACATAACATACATTTAACGAATATCGTTGTAATTTTAATAACAGTCTTTGCAACCTAATAGGTATATCATTCAGTGGTTTTTTGAAAATAGATTCTAACGGTTTGTGATCGCTTTCCACTATAACGTTAGTATGTCCATAAACAAATTGATGGAATTTCGAACACCCATATACTATCGCCAGCATCTCCTTCTCTATTTGCGCCCAGCGACTCTCGGCAGGTGTTAAAGCGCGCGCCGCGAACGCCACGGGCCGCCCCTCTTGCAACAAACACGCTCCGAGACCGAACGCACTCGCATCGACAGAGACGATAACTTGTTTATTTGGATCATAAAATCTCAAAGAAGGCGCATTCATTAAGGACGTTTTAATTTTATTATAAGCTTTAGTATGTATTTCGTGCCAATCGAATTGTACATTATTTTTTAGTAATGATCTCAACGGTTCCACTAATTTAGCATAATTAGGAATAAATCGAGATACATAATTGGACATCCCTAAAAACCTCTCTAACTCTTTTCTGTTTACAGGTATACTCATGTCTCTTATTACACGAATTCTATCTGGATCCGGCTTAATCCCATTTGAATTAAAAATATGCCCTAGGAATTTAACTTCTCTCACCCCAAATTTACATTTATCCCGGTTGAACCTTACCCCATTTGCCACAGCGCACTGCAGCACCTTATGTAACCGCTCGTCATGCTCCTCTTTTGTCTTACCGTACACCAACACATCGTCGACGTACGTTTCAACGCCTTCACATGCAAACAATCTATGCATTACACTATGAAAAACCTCACACGCACTACTAATTCCGAAAGGCAATCGTAAAAATCTATATCTCCCGAAAGGTGTTGCAAAAGTACATAGCTTAGAACTATCATAATCCAATTTTAACATATAAAATCCTTTACTAGCGTCCAAAACGGAAAAATAATTAGCTCCAGACAAATTTGCAATTATTTCATCAAGCGTAGGCAATTGAAAATGACATCTTTTAATTGCCTCATTTAAAAACTTAGGGTCTAAACATATGCGTAATTTACCATCCGGTTTTTCCACTAATACTATATTTGACACCCAATCGGTGGGTTCACTAACAGGCATTATAATGTTAAGCTGTTGTAAGCGATTGAGCTCCTCCTTTAACTTAGGTTTTAATTTAATCGGTATTTTTCTTGCACTCCTTACTACGGGAGGAACCCTCTCGTCTACAATAATTCTATGAAAACCTGGTAATTCTCCTATTCCTCCAAACACAGATTTATATTGCTCGAAAAAGTCTATATTACAATTTTTTATCTCATTAATTCTCATAATCATATTTAATTTGACACAAGCATCTCTCGATAACAAGTTACTGCAATTTAGATTCAAAACAAATATTTTTTCATGTATTTTTAAAGACTTATATGTAATCGAGGCCATAAAGTAACCAATAACATTTAATTTATTTTTACTCACCTCTTTAAGAATTACATTAGTTTTCAATAAATCTCTTTTACTAAATCCTGAGGCTAAATAGCTAGACAATGACATTACACAAACATCGGCTCCACTATCTAATTTAAACATCATCGCTTTGCCATTTACATAAACATAATCGAACCAAGCGTGTCCGTCTATCGTGTTTATTTCAATACCATTTATTATATAACCCTCTGACGGCGGGGTCGAACGATTCACTTCGCGTAACGATACCGCACTATACCTACAACACTTTGCAAAATGTCCACGTTTATCACATCTATAACAACTTACGTAAAAAGCGGGACACTTATTATATTGATGCATACGATCACAATAGGCGCACTTCGGACGCGTACGTCGCACCTGATGACCTTGATGCTGCGGCGCGGCAAGCGCGCGCTGCGGCCGCGCCGGCCAGGCGGGCCCGTGCCAGCCGCCGCTCGCCCTCGCTCGCGCGCCGCGCGAACTCACCGCTTCCACCTCGACGTCACGACCGACCATTGAACGCGCACTCCTCACTTCATTCATATAACTTGATGAACTTCCCGGAATTTGTGTATCAATTACAATTTTATTAGCAGGCGGCGCGGGCGCGTCGACTCGGCCCGCTTGATGACACGCAGCCTCCGCCGCTCGACACCACGATTCTGCGTCATTCAATTCCAAATCCTTTTTTCTTAAAAGACGCTCCCTTAACTGTGCATCTCGTATTCCTCGTATTAACTGCGTTAGAATGAGGCTATCTCTTAGTTGCCCAAATGAACACACTTTACTTTGTATTTTTAAGCGTGCAAAATAACACTCGAAAGATTCATCTGCGTTTTGATAACACTCGAAAAACAAATGACGCTCGTAATTAATATTCTTCTTCGGGTCTAAACGTTCTTGAAACTTCAAACATAATACGTCATATTTGTTAATCTCACTACTTTGAAAATCGAGTTCTTCATATATTTCACGTCCACATTTACCAATTGAATGTAAAAATAAAGCACACTTCTCACGTCCAGGGGCATTTTCTCTTCCAGATGCAATTAAATACCAATCAAAACATTTCTTCCAATCTCGCCAATTCTCCGACATATTGCCATGACTTAACATTGCCGCTGGCTGTTGTATCGCATTATTGATGCAACTTAAATCTTTATCACTCTTTGCCATGTTCACAAATACTTATAAACTTTTTTAATGAACAATATCTCATTTGTATATACTAATTATTCAATTAATTTGCAATTATTTTCACACCTGACACCATGTTGTGTTTAACTCTTTATTATAATGAACAAGTGACATTACATTTTTATAAAGTATATCAAAGTACCCACATTATAATTAATATTACATACAACATAACGAACCTTACGACATAACGAACCTTCGATATGTAGACTAAAAAAACTATAGAGTCGCAAGCTTATTCAAAAATTATCTCGCATACTCTAACTCTAAAAGGAGAACTATTCGATTCAGTGTGACCTACACAGCTCTAACGCTACGTTCACACCTGTTTTCCTCATTTGCTTAGAACAATGGCTTGTTATGGCCCTTTGCCTTATCGGGCGCAATGACCCGAGCGCAGGAATTAAATTGAAATCAAATATTTTACTTGCTATTTGGAATTTGCGGATAGGTATGTATTTGAGGTTAAGTACAAGATTATGTGACTTAGTTTGCGTATAAGTAACTGTATCAGTTAAGTTCATGATTCTGTAGGTTCACATAAGCGTATATTAGCGCGATGGTAGCGATAATACACATACTATATACAGGGTGTAATCGTTAAGTGTGCACAGGCGATTGTTCCGTAAGTATTACAGATAACAAAAAACTTTAAACTGATATCGAAAGTACATAACCTAATGAGTAAAATGGCGGTAATAAATTTTTAAAAATAAATCGAGAAATATCAAAAAAATTATCTTTAAACCCTCCCATACATTAAGTATGAAATATGAATATCCCATATATTTACATTTAATATGAAAGATTTTAGCTTTCTTTTTCTTTTTTTGGTTTTCTGCTTTAATTACTTCGCAAATTTGAAGTGACATTTTCCACGTTTTTCCGGACATTTTCACGCATTTTCCGGATATTTTCCGGGAATTTACCGGACATTTTCCGGACATTTCCCAGGCATTTTCCGGGGATTTTCCAAGCATTTCCACGCATTTTCCGTACATTTTCACGCATTTTCCGGGATTTTTCCAGATATTTACCAGGCAGTTTCCGGACATTTTCCTGACATAGCCTGTAAATGTCTGGAAAATGTCTGGAAAATCCCCGGGAAATGCTCGGAAAATCCCCGGAAAATGCCTGGGAAATTCCCGGAAAATAACCGGAAAATGCCTGGGAAATGTCTGGAAAATATCCGGAAAATGCGTGGAAATTTCCGGAAAAACCGTGGAAAATGCCTGGAAAATCCCTGGAAATGTCCGGAAAATATCCGGAAAATGCGTGAAAATGTCCAGGAGAAGCGTGGAAAATGCCTGGAAAATCCCCGAAAAATGCCTGAGAAATGTCCGGAAAATGTCTGGAAAACATCCGGAAAATCCCCGGGAAATGCTCGGGAAATCCCCGGAAAATGCCTGGGAAATTCCCGGAAAATAACCCGAAGATGCCTGGGAAATGCTCTGAAAATGTCTGGAAAATATCCGGAAAATGCGTGGAAATTTCCGGAAAAACCGTGGAAAATCCCTGGAAAATGCCTGGGAAATTCCCGGAAAATAACCCGAAAATGCCTGGGAAATGCTCTGAAAATGTCTGGAAAATATCCGGAAAATGCGTGGAAATTTCCGGAAAAACCGTGGAAAATCCCTGGAAAATGCCTGGGAAATGTCTGGAAAATATCCGGAAAATGCGTGGAAATTTCCGGAAAAACCGTGGAAAATGCCTGGAAAATCCCTGGAAAATGCGTGAAAATTTCCGGAAAATATTCGGAAAATGCGTGAAAATGTCCAGGAGAAGCGTGTCTGGAAAACATCCGGAAAATCCCCGGGAAATGCTCGGAAAATCCCCGGTAAATGCCTGGGAAATTCCCGGAAAATAACCCGAAAATGCCTGGGAAATGCTCTGAAAATGCCGGAAAATGCGTGGAAATTTCCGGAAAAACCGTGGAAAGTCCCTGGAAAATGCCTGGGAAATGTCTGGAAAATATCCGGAAAATGCGTGAAAATTTCCGGAAAAACCGTGGAAAATGCCTGGAAAATCCCTGGAAAATGCGTGAAAATGTCCGAAAAATATCCGGAAAATGCGTGAAAATGTCCAGGAGAAGCGTGGAAAATGCCTGGAAAATCCCCGAAAAATGCCTGAGAAATGTCCGGAAAATGTCTGGAAAACATCCGGAAAATCCCCGGGAAATGCTCGGAAAATCCCCGGAAAATGCCTGGGAAATTCCCGGAAAATAACCCGAAAATGCCTGGGAAATGCTCTGAAAATGTCTGGAAAATATCCGGAAAATGCGTGGAAATTTCCGGAAAAACCGTGGAAAATCCCTGGAAAATGCCTGGGAAATGTCTGGAAAATATCCGGAAAATGCGTGGAAATTTCCGGAAAAACCGTGGAAAATGCCTGGAAAATCCCTGGAAAATGCGTGAAAATGTCCGGAACATATAGAAAGAAAGAAAGAAAGAAAGAAAGAAACATTTATTTATCAAGGACAGCACAACACACACACATAAAACATAAAGAACCGTAAAAGATAAATAAGAAAGCACCACGACAAGAAAATAGCAACAATAACATTAAAATTAATAACATAAAAAAAAAGCACGTAGAGAAAATAAAATTAATAATCAGTATTTTTTATTAAGGTGTGTCATACGATCCTGACAAAAAGGAGACAGCTCAGCATATGCTGCAACGTTCAGGAACATTGCCAGCGCTGTTTTTCAGTGCCCCCTTTATTATGAAGGCTTCGAGTTGGGACGAAAACGATATCCGGAAAATGCGTGAAAATGTCCAGGAGAAGCGTGGAAAATGCCTGGAAAATCCCCGAAAAATGCCTGAGAAATGTCCGGTAAATGTCTGGAAAACAACCGGAAAATCCCCGGGAAATGCTCGGAAAATCCCCGGAAAATGCCAGGGAAATTCCCGGAAAATAACCCGAAAATGCCTGGGAAATGCTCTGAAAATGTCTGGAAAATATCCGGAAAATGCGTGGAAATTTCCGGAAAAACCGTGGAAAATCCCTGGAAAATCCCTGGAAAATATCCGGAAAATGCGAGAAAATGTCCGGAAAATATCCGGAAAATATCCGGTAAATGCGTGAAAATGTCCGGAAAATATCCGGAAAATTCCTGGAAAATTCCTGGAAAATATCCGGAAAATGCGTGAAAATGTCCGGAAAATATCCGGAAAATATCCGGTAAATGCGTGAAAATGTCCGGAAAATGCGTGAAAATGTCCGGAAAATATCCGGAAAATGCCTGGAAAATCTCCGGAAAATGCCTGAGAAATGTCCGGAAAATGTCTGGGAAATGCGTGGAAAATCCCCGGAAAATGCCAGGGAAATGCTCGGAAAATCCCCGGAAAATGCGTGGAAATGTCTGGAAAAAGCGTGGAAAATGCCACTTCAAATTTGCGAAGTAATTAAAGCAGAAAACCAAAAAAGAAAAAGAAAGCTAAAATCTTTCATATTAAATGTATATGGGATATTCATATTTCATACTTAATGTATGGGAGGGTTTAAAGATATTTTTTTTTATATTTCTCGATTTATTTTTAAAAATTTATTACCCCCATTTTACTCATTAGGTTAAGTACTTTCGATATCAGTTTAAAGTTTTTTGTTATCTGTAATACTTACGGAAAAATCGCCTGTGCACACTTAACGATTACACCCTGTATATTTGTTGTATGTGTAATAAATTTCTCATAAATAGCGAGTTTAATTCCCGAAATTACCATGTTAATCCGAAACCAGATAATAATACTATCTAGTAATAATTTATACTAACACATACAGAACTGCGTCATATCCATGAAAAGTAATTATCTAATGAACCAGATTAATTAAAACTCCCAATAAGTCTTAATATTACGTTGCTATCGTAGCAAAGGACTTCTACATATCGCATCTGATATCTAAAACTTCGATCCCGTCTATCCATATTAGTCCAAAAGGACCAAAGCAGAGCACTCTTATTAACAATTCAAACACGAATCCAAAAGGCTTAAAAAATTACAGTCTCGTCCTTCTGATTAGGAACGTACAAAGAAGCTGATAATTAAATCGGACATCACACTCGCACTCGATTATAAATCGAATTCGCCTCGACGCAGAATCGATATTAACCTATAAGTTATGCGAGTGAATTCGTTGCGATTTAGCCAAGTGATGACAGGAATGGAGTGGAGTCGCAGGGAAGAATTTGTAGCTTTGATTTTTAGTTATTAGTTTCAATGGGCTTTTCGTGATTTTCAACGAAGTTTATGAATTTAAATTATAATAATTAATATCTAAAGTAATTGAAATTTTGCTACTTAAAAATATCGTTCTTCAGTTAAAGAATAATAAATTGGTAACATTACGTGAAGCAGAATTGTTCGTCAGATTATTTCTATACCTAAAGTAGCCGGCTATTAAATATAAATAGTGATTGAATAATGACATTAGTTATTATCTAGTAATTTATTATAATCTACGAACTAACATTAAACATAAAACAATTTTTATTAAAGTATAAAATCAATACACATTCAAAACTGAAATTCACAAAAAAAAAGAACACAAGCCCACTCCACACCCGGCGCTGTCCTGAGACAGGAGGCACCTGAATTTTCTTTTTTCCTTCATTCCAAAATGAAGTAGCCGTACGGAAGTGGACAGGCACACCCCCACCCACCCCCCGGCTTTAATTAAAGGCCAGTAAGGTTTTAACACGTCTCCAGTCCACCTTTGACGGGGTCTTGTCTTTTCAAGGGCTTTTTTTAAGGCTGAATTACGAGATTAAGAGGAAAGGGTTGTTCGCTTTGATTCGACTTACACTCGAGTTGAGGATATGTTAGGTTGTAGAGTTGGCTGGTTGGTGCGTCTTCGTTTGACCGTTTGATTCGGTCAAGTGTCAATTTTAGTGACGTTAGCAGGGTAGTTGTTGTTTGAACGGATTCTAGCTTGTTTTGTTTTTGTTTGAATTATGTAGTTTATTTTTATTTATTTATAAAGATTACGTACGTATTGTAAATTATTAAGTTGAACCTCCTCTAAAGTTACGTAACAATTAATCAAATAATTGTTCATGATTAAATATTCAGAAATTAAAGACTTTTTAATTTTTTTGACTTTTTAATTTACCACGCTCGCTGTAAACATCGGGAAAATAATATAATGAATAAATCGCGTTTAAAATCCGTTAAAAAGTCTTTAATTTCTAAATGTATAATACTCGCGTAAAATCAAACACTAGAAAATACTATGATTAAATATTATTTGCTGTTGATTTTCCAGAATTTAACTTGAATATTACATTTTAATTTAATCCTTAGCAGTAAATTGTTCAAACAAATATTGATCCGTTATGAAAAATAACTTTGAGTCATAAATGTTTAAACATTTACTATATATAAACCACGATAATTTTAAAAACGTTACTTGTATATTTAGTAGAATAGTGAACTTGAATTGAAATAAAACGGTTAAAAAATATATAATTTATACAAAATTTGAATAAAAAAATAGCCGGATGCTGTGTTTTAGTAGGAATTAGTAATAAACAATGGTAGAACACAAGATGAGTGGCGCCATAACAAGCTTTGTGACTATTTAAGAAATCTCTTCATTTCAAGATCTCTGACCTGCGCCCACGCACCGCGTAATAGCTTAGACTGCGGTTATAGGCGGGACGGAAGCGATTCGCGTTTTTAAAATAGGCTGTTTAATTACGATTTATTACCCAAGCAAATCTATACGAACTTATGATTTTTTATTTTGACTAAATAAAACAAGGATGTCACGAGAGGTATAATAAAGGCAAAAGAAAGAACCTGGAATGAAAGATAATGACTTAGTTTATCACTATTAACAAAATTTAAAATTATTGTGAATTATCCAAAAGCTTCACAATAAAGTTCAGATAAAAGCTTTCGATTCAAAGATACTTAACACACAAACGCAAATATTCTATGTAAATTCTAATTAAATGTTTAGTGTTTCTTCTACTCTATTCTTAGGGGTGTTTTAATTTAAAACTTATAATCTTGTTGTTAACAAAAACATACTAAAATACTAGATGCATGTTTGAAATAAAAGTTATATTAGAGATAAGTATTCTAAATCGCTTAAGTACCCGCTTCGCTTATGACGTACCAACGAAAAGTATCATTTACTATAATTTTATATATTCATACTGCGGTAACGAACGCTTTCAGTGGGACATATTTATTTACTTTTGTATAGGTTTGACGATTTTTATTGGATTCTATAAGCAATGTGATGTGATTTCAATGGATTTCATTTGTGTATGTTTGTTCTGGGTGTTTATGAGTCATTTACGATACATATGAATGGTCGAATGGATGTGTATGGGATATAAAGTTAATGTAGAAAGAAAAGATGTGTGGAAGAATGTCGTTATGGTCGCATTTATATAAAAAAGTGAGAAATTTTAAATGTATAAGGAAATAATTTAATAGAGCCCGTAAAATACTGTATAATTTGGTTAGTTTCTCACTTGTTAAAGTTTCTAACTTGAAAAACAATGATTTGTTTTCCATACAATACAAAAATAATTTCGCGAATACTGCGAGATTTATGTATTTATCGTAACGCTTGACCATCCATATGTTTTCCTATTTATTTGCATCTGCCAACAACCTAGCATATTAATTAAAATCAATTAAAGTTATTACTATAACGGACACTAAAAAGTGGCCCATAAATCGTCAGCGCATTGGAATATATCATGCGATAATGAGACGTTAGCTAATTACGCAGTACATTGCGGACCCGCTGCGCGAGTGACGTATAGATTAAGTTGTCAGCGCGTAATCGATGCTATAATATGCGATATAGCTGTAATGATGGCTATCGATGGTATGGAGTATAATTTGTTTAATTTTTTATTTGTGCTATTGAACATTTTGAATAAATATCCATGTATTCAGGATGATGGGGTTATTATATTTTCTAGTATCCGTCATCATCATCTTGTCCTTGTTTAGTTTGTGTTGATGGTATTCAACCATCAACACAAACTAAATATGTAAAAGAATTTCTAAAATATTCATAGTGTTTTGACGTGACAACGTCTTAAATTAGGTTGCGACTGGGAGTCACTTATGAAAAAGTGTAACGCTCGGTAACGTTACGATGAGTCACCGAACGCGAGAGAGGCCCGCGGTCTGCCGCGCGCGCAGCACATAAATATTCTACCGAGAAAAAGACGTTGTCACGTAAAATCTTCGCCCGTAAAACCGACTTTACAGGCAACCATTTTTTTTTAATTTATTTTTACTTCTTAAACTTACAGATCTATTATAGCATTTTAACTGGTTAATCTAATTAAATTTTATCGCGTTAACAAATTGTATAAACTATAAACTATTAAAAATGAAGAGAGCAATCTGAAACTATACAGTACCGATATAAAGCATTATGTAAATGAATATGACATAAGGTCTCGTGGTATTAAGGAGCCTTCACACAGTCACTGCACGTGACGGGACGCCATGTGGACTAAGTTATGTGTTAAAGCGGGAAATAGGGAAGACGTAGCTTTAAATGAGGACAGGGAAAGGGTTGGAATGGGACTTAGAATGATTTTAGTAAGTACTAATTTAGTCAAAAGATAATATTATTGTCGTATTGATAATGAAAATGAAAATTGATGTATCTTGACATAAGAACGAATGAGCTTCTACTTCAGTTGTATTTCTTTGTGATTTTTGCTTTAAATAAATCCGTTGGTTTTCAACCGATTGACGTGATTCTTCTTTTACATTGAAGGAAAGTTTATATATTGCCACTATCTGACTGTAAAATCGAAAAATACTTGACATAATAATATAGGCATATATAAGTCGATTTGCAAGTTGTTAAAATATCCATATGAGGACAGCAATTTCTTCAATCACAACATAAAACATTACTTCTTAACGATCACTTTTTGACTATTTAAATCGCTTATACGACTATCAAAATCGTTTATTCGTATCAAAATCGCTTATTCCTAACAAAATGGCACCCGCTACATCCTATCGCTTGCACCAACTCCAAGACGAAGACAATTGTCACGTCAAAGACAGTGCGCTGCGCCACAAATCAGCCGGTCAGTCGGCGGGCTCATTGGTTTGCTCTGCGCCGGATTGGTCAGTAATTACTGCGATAGCCTTTGTGTGGGGTAAGCGTGGACAGCAGAGGTCGGGAAGCGGATGGGTTGAGTTGTGCATGTTGTGTGGAAGAGCAATTGATTTTGTGTACCTATTTGTTTTTTGTAATGATTGAATTTTTTGGGAAAATATATGTAGGAACAAGTTATTTATTGATGAGCTTTTTTTGAATCATAAAAATTGTATTGAAGTAAAAGAAAGGATAGAAAATTGGGTTGAGGTGATTGAATACTTTTGTAGTTAATCCATTTTAAATAAACTTACAAACAGTCTAATCTTTGCTGATCATAACATAAAGAATGGTAACGTTTATTATAACTTATGAGTTTCAAGTTGACAACAGTAAAGTGAAGTTACAAACTAATTAATAATAATATGAGTAACGATAGGTCATATAAAAGCAAGTAAAAAATACAAAAAGTGATAGAGCATATAATTAATATATTTTCAAAATAATGCAATGTATAACGTAATTGGAATTATACAAATAGCCAGTCAAGCGAAGCCGAGCATAAAGCTAGTATATCATAGAAATGAATTCCATATGTCGATAAGTTAAATGGCTAGTCGGTTGGAATAATTTCTAGCCCCAGTCATTCAACACTTCTTATCCACTGCAGCTGCGGGGGCATATCGGGTGGAGCCGGGATATAATCTAGGTTTATAGTCCGAGAGATGGTGGAGTAATCTGTGAAGTAACTGTGTTGGGGAAATTTTACATGAATTCTTTACATAGGTATTTCGTTTGGTGTAGCTTTTCGGTCTAATAGTTATAATATTTTGAAATAATTATGTACACAAATATGATTTTTTTTTTTGAGATTTATATGCCATAATTATTATCAGATAAACTAGTGCTGCACTCTTTATTATTATCTATTTATAGAGAATAGCGTACCTGAAAGACTATTTCGATAATAAATAATATTAGGTACCTACTTGTACTCTTTTTCAATATGTACCCTTATGAATAGATTTCATTAAAACATATCAGTGACTCTAGCTCTCGGTCTATAATCGCATGCGTCACACACGACCGGTTTTTAAATCGGATTCAAGTGCAATTAGTCAAGCGATGTGAAAAGTCTGCCGATCTGCGGATTTTATCTGATTAACTGATGACTTAAGGGGGGTTAGGCGGTCAGCGAAAATTCAGCTATTCGGGCCTGAGGTAAGCGGTGAGGGGTTCCGCGTTTAGTATGGAATCAACGTGCTCGAAACTGAAAATCGTAAGCGCCATTCACATTTTTATCAAAAAGTGAATGAAAATATTTCGTATTTTCTAAATCTAAAACAGTCACGAAATCGAGAAGGTAAATACCTATGTTTTTGTGATTTTATACGAATTATTATCGTAAATTACAGTTGTAATGAGAATTTATATGATATTTTAGAAGTAACTTCAGGATTTTTTTTTATCGAGCAAAATTTTTCCAATCGTGTTTTGGAAACAGTCATCCCATCACACATACGTTCTGTAATACATATTAGAAATTTCAGTGCGAAAAAACCTCAATATTTTCAATTATAGCTCATAGAAATCAGTCCATTTTTCCGTTTTCACCTACTAAGGGCCCTTAAGATTTCTTCATTGGCTCTTATGGTGAGTGATTAGAGCACATTTACGCTGAGCTCTATATGTGTATTAGGAGGAGCGATTTCTTTCAGACAACCACGGATAAAAAAAAATTGCATATATAGGAGATGTATCCCAAATCAATAAATGAATAAGAATGTTGTTTTGTTTGACGAGATGATAGAGCTTGCTTGCTTATGTTTGACTAAGTAGAGGTTTACGCGTTTTGTTTAGAGTCTATTGAAGCTATAGCATATCTGTAGATAAACGCTTGAATTTTTGACGTGACAACGTCTTAAATTAGGTTGCGACTGGGAGTCACTTATGAAAAAGTGTAACGCTCGGTAACGTTACGATGAGTCACCGAACGAGAGAGAGGCCCGCGGTCTGCCGCGCGCGCAGCACATAAATATTCTACCGAGAAAAAGACGTTGTCACGTAAAATCTTCGCTTGTAAAACCGACTTTACAGGCAACCATTTTTTTTTTTAATAAAAATACAAACTTCAGAAGCTTTCGTAATTCGCGAAGACCAAAAAGGGTGTAGCAAAATTTAGTAAATGAAAACGAAATATTTAATTAATTCAGCTAGTTGTAATATTATAGTTTCATCGATCTTTACTTAACCAGTTTCTCACAGGGCAGCTTCGAACATTATTTTATCTAAGAACTTACAAACCCTAAAAAGTACCTAAATTACAATACAATCATATTTCTTCTCTATACCTACACGTCGATACAGAATATTCTTACATCTAAAAAACCGTCTACAATCCGCTGGCTTTATCTTTACTATTCTGCGCGGGAAAATTATGACAACTGCAGAGTTTCCGTCCCGCTCTAGCGCGCTATCTCGCTCTGTTATGCAAGTTGCAACGACTGTCGGGGGACATACTAAGCTTTATACGGCCTTCGAGGAACTTGTGTTATCTCCGCTCTTTTAATTTTGCTTTAAACTAGTTTTTTTTAGTTTGCTCATCGAATTTTCTGAATGGTTCCAGTGTGGTTTAAAAGAGTGAGTGTTGTTTTTGAAGATGCCGCTATATTTAAAAAACAGGCCGAATTTCCTAGGATTTTTCCTAAACCTAACTTTTATGGGCTTTGTGTTCGTATCAGAACGTAGAGTCAATTATCACTGAAAAATTACTCCATATAGTTTGCAATAAATGAATAAACTTTTCGTTTTTCTTATGTTGGTAATTACAATCACATGATGGAGGAATATTACTTCAGTATGTAACGTTCCCAACACTATCAAACAGTTACCAAATGATTTTCTTTAACCTACAATGTCGTAAATCCACCGTTTATGGCCGCAAAAGTATGTTAAGTTGGCCGGCGATATTTCCTAGACTGCTAGTGACCGGTAGATATCAGCGTAGATTGTAACGCGTCGAGTAAATCACGAGGATTACCGCGAAATTACTGGAGAGTGGATAGTATGGGACGAGGCAGATTAAACGTACTCATATTTTTTTGAAAATTTGTCTAAGATTATACATTATAAGTTGTTGTATTTTTTGGTTGAGTGATAAAACCAAACATTTATAGAAAACATGGTAGCGTTATCACGTTTTTTTTTTGAGTGAGCGGATAATGGAAAAACTATTATGAAACCATAGGAATCATGGATCCAAAAGTTTTTTGTTTGTCTGTCGCAATAAATATTCTAAGTACAATAAAATGTAGAGAACAATATACTTTAGTTTGATAATACTATAATAATATATGTGATTGGATTCTTAGTATTGAAAAGAATACATGTTGAAATAAATATGGATCAACTTCATAAACTATTTGGATCAGCTCAAGTTTCGGCCATAAATTAAATCAGTTTTATCTGCGCACCGTACATGTACTACACGAAAGAGCCTCTTAGGCAATGATTTGTTGCGAAGTACCGTCAGCAGCGATGTAATCTCTCACTCTTACAGCAATCGAGATTCTGCCTGCGTGGACGTTGACCGCTGGAAACTGCTACTAGTTACTAGGTTTTAGTAGTTTGAACGAAGATATTGTTCAATTTTGAATAGTGATTTTTTTGTTGACGGTAATCTATACTAATATTATAAAGCTGAAGAGTTTGTTTGTTTGAACGCGCTAATCTCAAGAACTACTGGTCCGATTTGAAAAATTATTTCGGTGTTAGATAGCCCATTTATCGAGGAAGGCTATAGGCAGACAGGCTATATTATATCATCACGCTAAGACCAACAGTTGCGGAGCACTGCGGGAAAACCCGCGGAGCACAGTTAGTTGAGGCGTTTTTCGGTTCGATGTTGGTAAAGATCGCAGTTGAAACATTGATTTTATGAATTTAAAGTTAAATGGGTTTGCAAGATGTTTGTTTTCGTAATCATCATGAATGCTTACAATTCGAGTCCTGCAGTTTTTATATTTCTACTTTTTACCTTATTAATTTATCTAAGAACTGACGAACACTCATAAAACGTCGACGATCCCAAAAGTTTTGTACACTACTGCGTATGAACTTTTGTTATGTCCAAACATTTAAAACGACGACAAAAACAAAATTTCTCAAATAAAGTTTCGAGTGCTAATAATTTTTCTTTATAGGCGGGAATAATTTAATTCGTTGAAGCAAAGAAAGGAATAACCTTACATCCAATCTAGACGGTGTAGTGTCTTTATGGCAGTTTGCGAGTGAAATGAGATTCAAAAACGAAATTAGCTGGAATGAAGCTGGGGATTTGATTAAACTATGTTTTTTCATATTTCAGGTTTAATTTTTGATAGACCTGTTGATAGATAGTTTCAATTAGAAAAGGGAATTAGATTTAATATTTTAGGGTTCATTTTAATATTTTAGGATTAATTTTTAATGGCCTTGTTGATGAGTGGCACAGAATAATAACTAGTAGCTAGGGTGTTGGTGGAAAGATGAAAGGAAAGTATAAGTTTTTATATTTTCTATTTTTAAATATATTGTAGGTAATTTGTTTAAATGAAAAAGTAGCAAAGTACTTTCACGACTAAATAATGTTTTGTTAAATAAGTTTACATAATATCATAACGCATTGATTATGTTGGCTTGTGAAAATGACATTGAGGTTTGATTGATAAGGTTAAGTAAGTCATACTAACCGTTGCCTGAAATACTAAAAAATACGAGAAAACTCTGAATATTCGAGTTTGTGTAGTAGAATTAGAGTGAAGGGTATTGACTATTGAGATTACCGTCTGCGAGTGTAAGGTAGCCCTTGTTAGAGCATGATGCTTTTACCAAAGCACGGCAACCTTTCTCTTTCGTTAATTAATTGAGTTGCCTTTCCCATTTATCTCCGTAAGAATACTATTGAAGGTTCTTCCTGTAATATATATAAAATATAGAATTTTTAGGACATTAACAAATTTCTTGTGTATATATTTTTAAAACTAGAGACATCATTATTCTTTTTGACGATTATAATAGTAAGAAATTAAAAAAAAAGGTTTCGGTTAGATCAAAGAAAAATTTAACATCACAATCAGTTTACACTACTGAAATTTCTTAGAAATCAGTCCTATTACGGGCACACATAAGCAAATAAAGTGCATAGTTCATCAACCCTATAAGGCAGGGCGCACACTGAAGGCTGTAGCGCATATTTCTGCGGGGATCGTGTGGTAGACACATTCCCATGCTAATCAGAGATGCTGTGTCTGCAGACGCTTATAAATGTCCCCTCTTGCGGATTTTCATCTTATTGCTTTGAGATATTTTAACTTTGTAACGATCAAGCTTGGAGAAATGTGGATATGATGTGACGGGTAAGTGCGAAGTGAATAAATTATAGAACAACATGGTGCTGATGATAAAATAAATGAGATATAAATGATACATAAAAACTATTAAATTTTACTGCATAACCAAAATTAATTCAATGTATATATACCTTAACCAAAACAAAATAAATAGCTGACTCGTCAAATAATTTGCTATTAAAACGCGCTGCCGCATCCACGTGATCGTCAGCGACAGTGACGTCACGCGATATCTGTCACGGCGGCTGACGGCTGACGTCACGCGACGTCCGACGGGGGCTGTCAGCTGTCAGGTTTGACGTTCGCGGGCTGTCATCCGCGGCGACGTTGACGCGGCGCAAGAAAATCGCTGCGACAATGTTATTCGGATGTTTATTCGATGTTCGATTAATCGAGTAATAGACGGTGACATGTTTGTTTGCGTGATATTGAAATGACAATTATAGGGATCGTTTATGGACCGCGCTGTTAGCTGTTTAGACAAGTGTGACTGCGTAGTTCTTAATTACGAATAATTATTATTATGTATACATATTAATTCAAGTTTCATTCTATTTTTACTTTATTTTGGCACCCTACATTATTGAACCTTCTGTTCTACGTGATTTTTTTGTTTCTACTAAGATTTTATTTGATTACCTACCTATAAGAAAACATAACGTACCTACATTTTTGATATAAACTTTTATTTAGGAATTTTCTATTGAGATATTTTATTTCAAATACTGTTTTTCTATTACTTTCAGGTAAGACACTGGAATCTACAATAGCAAAATGAAATTACTTGGCAAGTTGTAAGGAATTAATGCATAACAACACATGCCTATCAAGCATGATGTGTTTGGTTGTGTCAATCCAACCTATTATTTTTTAATATTTTATCTTTGTTCTTCACTATATTTACTTCCAGTATCTAAACATCGTCCCTATAAAAAATAGACGCATTTGTCTACCAGACTAAAGAACCCGTTCATATTATAGTTACTATAAACTCGGTCGAACACGTTATAAAATCATGCAGTGAATTTCCGTATCAAATAATAATTCGCTCGTATATTTATTGGTTGTGTCCTAATGATTGATAGCCCCCGTAATAGATAGCGGAGTGATGTGCAGGTAAATTGCAAGGAGCAGCCAACGGACATGATGTATTGATGTGTTTTTATTGCCAATTATAGATTATGTCGTAAGGACGGCGCTGTCTAATTATTTTGACGGAATTATGGTAGGTTAGTTATGTTAGAGCGGCTTTTGTTCGTGGGTGCAATTTGGAACTTTTTAGAAAGGAATTTTCGGTAATGTAATTTGATAAATTGCATTCCCATGTGTTTTTTATCATTTAAAGTTTGATACTTTTTTTACTGGTTTCTTCTTGATACGAGAAATCATAAAATTTAAGTGTTTTTAAAAGTGTGTAACTACATATTAGGACATAGTTTATGTCAATACGTTTAGTAATGCTATTTTAAGACACAACTACAATACTTACTGTAAATAAAACTCGGATGGTAAGCACATTAACAATACTGAACATATTCTAGGCATCCATTGAATAAAAATCCTGCCAATAAGAAAATTAAATCCCACAGGAGTCACCTGCAATGAGACCATGCAAAAATGCGTAACCAAATCTCTGCCAAAGCTCAGTTTAATTAAGACTGGATGAGCTTCATTATCCCCCCTTAATTAATCAAGTCCACATTCGGTCTTAGAACACCTACGCTTGCCTTAACCGGCAAATCATGCCCTTATGTTTAATTGGCCTAATGAATTCCATCTGGCGCATTCGTGGCCTAATTAAGCATGTTTTTGTACGCGTAGGTACGTAAAGTACTTTTGTTTTAGCGCTTAGTGGATTTAAATAGATGGTGTAAGGATTTGCTATCAGGTGTGTGGATTCTTTGTATTTTTGACACAAAGTGTCCATGGTTAAAAAGTTTATTGATAAATTATTATTATTGCATAAGCTTATACCTATTCGTATATCTGCACTTTGTGAAACCGATACTGTACAGCCTGAAAAAGTTATACAATGTTAAATCTCATACTATTTAGTACATAAGAATGTAAGTACAAAAGTACTTCTACCTATTTACACGATTAACCGACTTCCCAAAAAGGCGACATTTTTTCAGTCATGTTTGAAACGCATGCGCGCGCGCATATCAGATATAGCAGCGCCATCTATCGTGCGCCGTGCGATCTATTATAGCTTAGAGATCTATAGCGTAAACTCGCGTCCTTTCTCTTGTTAGCGTAATTAACGAGCGATCTATGCCTTCCTAGCTATTATGATTTTGTAGATCGTTAGGTTAGGTAAGGATTTAGATTTTGTATAAGATGGTTGAGTTTATGTTGTTATATTAAGATGAAAATTGGTTTTGTTTGGGCTCGATGAATTTTAACTTATTTGATTTAATAATGATGATAGACGTTGATATATTTTTTCAATATCTAACATAATCAGAGTGAAGTTGAATTACTTAACTGAAAAAATTTGTAAATAAAAAACTACAATTAACGTGCAACGAGCTTTGAAACAGACCATTCAGTAAAATATCACAAATATGCATGTTAAATTAATTTACTTACTTTTTTCTTTATAATTTTTACTCTTGTGCTACATTGGACTTCCTAATCAAAAAATTATTTAAATCTGTAACAATATCCATACATTACGATTATGGCAGTAAACGATGGTATCGTATTACTCAACCACCTCGATACACAGTGGTGTCGCCACAGATTGCAGGCCCACTCACTTTCAGACGATAATTTATAAAACTTCAGGAGTAGTTTTTTCTTTATTTGGTAACTATTTTATTGTTTTAGATGTGGGATTAGAGTTATAAATAGGTTTGTTAAGGCATAAACAAGAGGAATTACTTATTTGAGCGTATTTTACGATCAATTTGTAATTGTAGGAATTTTGCAATATTTTTATATCAATGTTTGTATACTTTTATAAATGTAAATATTTTTATTTCTTTTTCCTCAAAACGCGTTAAAAAGTTTATTCAAGAATGAAGTAACGCATCTGCCTCGTAACCAATCTATGGTTCAATATTATTGAATTTTGAAAGGTCCGATAGAAGGATCGTAAGTTTCGAGAACATTCGATTCGATACAATAAATTCCTTTCCCGGTATAAGTACATAGCAACAAATCGGTGTAACTGTCGCATTTATAACGCTATTTATATGGCGATGTACTAAACAGCTCGGACTGACGATTTAGATTTAGTGATTAGGCTCTTAGGGCGAGTGTATAATGTTGGTAGAAGTGTTGAGTTAATTTATCAGAAACTGTCATAGTGCAATATGTGGACTAATGTAATGACGACGCGGTTGGCGCAGTGGTAAAGTAACTGCCTACTGAGCCGACGGTCCCGGGTTCGATCCCCGGTCAGGGCAAATATTTGTGTGATGAACTCAATTATTTGTTCTTGAGTCTGGGTGTTATTATCTATATATGTATTTATTAAATATTATATTTATCGTCGCCTAGTACCCACAACACAAGCCTTAATTGAGCTTACTGTGGGACTAGGTCGATTTGTGTAATAATGTCCTATAATATTTATTTATTTATTTATTTATTTATATATATTATTATTTATTAATGTATTTCTCATAGTTCTTTGTGTTTATACCAGTGTTGTAGAGTAATAGTAAAACAGATTTTAATGTACAGGAAAGATAAAAAAAAGTCATAGTTTTTAAAATACGTCGATTGGATTCAATAGAAGCGTCCTATGGTTTTGAATTAATTAGTGAAAATTATTTAACACGACAGTATCATTGAGAGACCTATTTATTTAATAATCTCAGTTTTAATATCCAGGTCTTTTCTTCTATCCTAACTAACCATGCGGTAATTTATTTTCACCTATAGTTTGTGTATAATATGAACACTTTGAGTGGTGAAATAACTTGCCTCCTAACTTCCGTCTACTCATATAATAAAGAGCATACTTTATCGTCAATTATAGCAACTGATCAACCGCATCTGTTTACCATATCGCCCAAATAATAAATAAGCCGAAATCGCTTAGATATCCAACGGGTCGTGTATCAGCCCTGGTTCGCAGAAGTATGCGCTACCTTTGCTGTCACTTGCGATTTGTGGTACAAGGCCTTAGCTAGGGTTGTGACTGTTAAGTTTTGGAATGGGGTTATTAGGTTGTTGTTTCCTAGGGCAGATTGGTAATACGAGTATTCGAAATATCTTTATTGTTTTATGTATTATACCCACATTATTAGTGATATAAAAAGTTGCATTTTTGTAGCTGAAATTGCAAGTACAACGTACTTTATTTTACTCTACTACGTACCTATATTAATTAATATATAATTTACTAGCTTTCCGCCCGCGGCTTCGCCCGCGTTTTCAGAGAAAACCCCGCGTAGTTCCCTTTCCCGTGAGATTTCCGGGATAAAACCTATCCTATCTCTCAAGTTGGATCGAACTGCACATGGTGTGCGAATTTTATTATAATCGGTTAAGTGGTTTAGGAGTCCATTGAGGACAAACATTGTGACACGAGATTTATATATATTAAGACTAGCTGTGCCCCACGGTTTGACCCGCATTGCTCCGCTCTTGTTAGTCTTAGCGTGATGATATAATATAGCCTATAGCCTTCCTCGATAAATCGGCTATCTAACACCGACATAATTTTTCAAATCGGACAAGTAGTTCCTGAGATTAGCACGTTCAAACAAACAAACTCTTCAGCTTTATAATATTAGTATTAGTATAGATATATATTTTTTCTTCTATTACTAGTATTATATTTTATTATCTGTGCTTTAATAAATTTTTGAAATAAACTTGCGTCCGCGTATCGAAAATATCAATGCCACCGCAAATAAGATCAAAATGAATTAGCAGTCTCGCTTCCAGCTGTAGCATGATGTGGAAATAATACCGACAATACGATAATGTTCTTGTGATAATAAATAGTGACATCATATAAATAAATCCACCTGTCTATGACAAAGTTGCTGTTCTTGTGACTGACTCATCGCTGTCAACGGATCGGCTTGTGCTTTGCGTATGAATATAATGAGCAATTTTTTTTTTTTTTTTTTTTTTTACTTTATTCGGTCCGCTAACTGGACGTTCCAACATTTTGTGAAAATACAATACAATCATAATCTTGTGACATTTAGTTGGACGGCCTTCTAGGAGCGAACACAACATGCAAACAATTATAAACCTACACTTGTAACAATAATTAAAACTAAAATTTAAAACATATTAGTTAGTTAACTACATATTTGTTAGAAAAAAAAAAAATTTTTGATAGTACTGACCGATGCATTAAACAGGTCGAGATCATGGCAGACAGTATTATAAGTAGAACACATACGGTTGATAGGTGAATTTTGGCCGTATTTAGTGCGACATACAATTAAGTTAAAGGTCTTACGAGTGTGAATACGGGTACCAATTCTTGGCGTGTTTAAATTGAGGAGACTAAGCAGATCAGGACTGTCCACCAAACCATGAAGAATTTTGTATAAGAAGACCATGTCCGCTGACTTTCGCCTTATAACTAGGGCAGTCATATTATAGTGTTCTAGTCTAGAATTATAAGTGGTTAAGCGTCGGCAAAGGTTATTAGTATACGTAAGATGGTACAAGAATTTTTTTTGAAGTTTTTCAATTCTATTGACATGGACTGCGTAAGATGGGCACCAGATCTGACTACAATATTCAAGCAGACTGCGGACGTAACAATTGAAGAGTATGACGGGAATTTCAGGATCCTTGAAGGCTTTAGTTTGTCGGATCACAAATCCCGCAAGTCTTGCCCCTTTACGGGTTATATGATCAATATGCTCTCTGAAATCCAATTTTCTATCAACTATAACACCCAAGTCACGCAAACTCGAGACCTCCTTTACTTGTGTGTTGTTTATTTTATAAGAAACACTATTTAATTTTGAGCTTCTAGTGAACTTGATGTGGTAACACTTGGAGGCATTAAGAATCATTTTATTTGATTCGCACCATTTAGTAACATTATCAATATCGCTCTGCAAAGCAAAAACATCCTTGCTATCACGAATGGTTCTGTAGATCTTTAAATCGTCTGCATAAAGTTTGTACTCGGAGTTTATTACAGAGCAGAGGTCATCAATGAATACAATAAAGAAAAGAGGTCCGAGGTGCGATCCCTGCGGTACGCCAGAGGGAACTAAAATAGGCTGCGAAGTATAGCCTCGAATGGCAATAAGTTGGGAGCGATTTCGCAGGTAGGACTCAATAGAGCAATATTATAATTATGATTTATTTGGGTGTTCTGGGGACAATATTTTCATTAGAATAATCTAATGAAAATAGTGTATAAATTCTCTATGATTGTCAACTGTAGCATGCAGAATTTTAATAAAAAAAATAAATTGATAAATTCATTTGGTCTGTGAAATAATTTTGGAGTTTATAGGAATGAAGCAAATTTTTATTTAATTTTATAGCAATGTTAAGTCCACATTTAGTTATCACAGATATTTTTAAAATTGTAATTTATTTTATTAATTTTATACATTAAGTGGCAACCCTATCAAGCTGTCACAATTTTCGTGCCCTCTCGTATAATGAGGCACTTTTCTGAACTCATTCTGAATCATATCGCGCGATAAATCTCCGCGGTAACGCACGGGATGCGCGCGCGCAATTTTTGTTTCCTTTCGAAATAGGGTTGTCACTACAAAAAAGTGTACTTTCGTTCTTTTGTTTTTTGTAGTTCGGGACACGTTTCAATGGTGCACAATCATCATTAATTCCTCTTGAATTGTATTGTAGATATTTTATTTTACTGTACGTATGTATCTATTATTTCATTCACATACAACACGATTTAAATTTAGTTTGACATAAAAAGTTCACAGAATCGAATCAAATCAAAATTTAATAGCCAGCGTATCTATTCAACACGTTAGCCGAATAAAATAAATACAGATTAAACAAAATTAATTGTAAAACTCCCTAGCCCATAAAAATAAATAAAACAAACGATTTACATTTTTAAAAGCCAATCAAAGTAACTCACGGTCATAACCGTAAGCGCGATGGCGGCGATAAATTCCAAATATTATGGCATTAATATTTGAATAAACATGTCTGTTGCGTCGGCTGTAAGTCGCTGTGTGACACATGGTGATGCTCATTTGCATCAAGATCCCTAGTGTTGAAGATGAGTTTAACATAAATATTAGAGGACGATTCGCTTTTTTCGTGCAATGTGTCAAACGAATTGGTGATTTTTAACCGTTTGCAAGACGGAGATGGTTCTCAATTCGTAGCTTATGCTTTTTTTGTAGGTATGGGAGGATGTCTCACTTGTTATAGTGAAATTTATCTCAAGTGTATCTACTGACTCGTTAATTAAGCAGCCTCATTATTTACTATAATTTAGCAAGTTGATTTTAGTGATAGAATACTTGTGCTGTCGAGTTAAATAAAATCATATAATTATTACAAAAAATGTTCATATAACTTATAAGTATATAAACTGTTTTGGTCGCATAGTTTTTTTTGTTTAGTTTGAAACTACATCGACGTAGGCTTTGTGTGAAGTATCCAACAATATATTATATTTATTCATTTCTTAAGTGATAAGTATTGTACAATAACTAGTCAATATTACAAGGTTTCACAAAACATTACAAAAAATTTCATTATAAGTAACGTTTAAGTTACCGAGAAGTATGTTTGCGATCGTATCGTCATTCTTACGCTGATAAACAATAAATTCAACTTAGCCGTCACAGAGTTATTATGTTGGACATAAGTTAAGATATAGGGACCAATAAATTGTACGCTCTATGACGAGCGGACAACTTCAGACATTCAATTAAATTGGATCCAACGTTTGGATCGTGTTTGGATGTGAAGGGAAATGTTTTTTAATGGTCTTAAAGTAGTTGTTAGTTTTAGTGAAATAGTTGGGCAAAATAATTAGGACAGTCGTTCCAAATATTGTTGACAATTTTTTAAGTAAAAAAATTTTCGTTTTGTCGTAGTCAATCACATCTCTTATATATTATTCACTTCTTTTATACGTTTTTACGTTAAAACTCAATCGGTGAAACAATAATTCTCTATTGTCAGTCACACGCATCCCGGATTCAAACGTTTCAATCGTGACTATTTTGGGCGTCACCGGGATATCCACAGACATATATAATGATACATGTCTGTGGGGATATCTATCTCGTTTGTTAAGAAAAAGGTGGGGTTGATTTAATTTTAAATTCCAAACTGATGGATTTATTTGCCTTTTTTGTGATGGGAGGTGCGAGTTTTTAATGGAATACATTAAGTTTGTGTACATTATACAAGTGGGGGTTTTATGGGACGTATTTATTGCGTAGGGAATGGGCCTAGTGTATTTAAATGGCTTTCGATTTTGTTTATGTAATGACGATTTTGGATAGAGGGTTGTAGTAAATAGGCAGGGTTTTCAGCTATGCTATTGATTGTTCATAAAAATGGTTGTTATTTAATATGTCCACTTTTCAAACTCAAACTCAAACATTGATTTATTCAATTAGACTTCTTTTAGAAGCACTTTCAAATCATCATTACATATTTTTAACATTTACCATTTTTTAAACACTAAGCGTAATTTGTCTGCAAGTTTTGATAATTTAGTTAAATTAATCTTGAAACACCTATTATACTATTTTAGAACTATTTATACTTTTTAGCTTAAATAAACTTGATTATCGAGATAAAGTAAATCACAGGGTCCTAGCAAACAATAAAATAAAAAACATGATTAAAAACAATGCAATTTCAGCGCATGTTCCTCACAGTGTAATTATAATCGCGTCGAAAATACACTAGACATTTAAGATAATAACACATCAGTCATCTGGCGGCTGACACCGGCACTTTGCGAATGATCTACGTGCGCGGGCGCATTAATTCTCTCACTTGATCGATTTATACGCTGCTGGTCAGCGAACTGTAGTTCACTTCGGAAAGGTTAGATGTTAGTACGGTAAATAATGAGCTGTTAAGCTTGTTACCGGATTTTGGTGTCTTTTTTGGTCCCATATGAAATGTTAAATTGAACTATCAAGTATGCAATCGTTTATAAGGGTTAAGTGTATTTATTATAATAGTTTAAGGCACTTCATTCAAACAGGAACAGTAAATTCGTTCTGCCTCTTTCTAGCAAGGAAGACAATATTACGTAAATAGAAAACATAACGTCTATGTCGCTTTGTAGTTTTCTATTGGTGAAAGAATCGTCAAATCTCTCAAGTACAGTTTTTGAGTCTATCCATTATGAACATACAAAAATGTAATCTTTAGTCTCTATAATATTACAACAATGTTATCAATTAAACATCGAATTCAACAAAGGCCACAGCTTGTCACAACAGATCAGCATTCAATTCAGAACCAGAATAACACCTCAATCCGGCCAAGTTATCACTCAACATAATAACCGGGTAATGCGCCAAATGTCTGGTCTGTCCGTTTGTCGGCGCACAGCCACAGAACAAAGCAGTCACTTGTCTAGCTGTAAGATAAATAGGACAGTCGTAATCTAGACTGATTTGATGTTTTAAGGGTCGTACAGGTGTGCTGCTTTGAGGTTTAATTAGGTTAGGGTGTAATCTTGAATTTTATCCATTGTTAAGAGATGGTCATGTTATATTTTCTTATATCTCTTTGTGTGTACATAATCTCTATATACATAAAAATGAATCCCTATTTCCCTTGGTCACGGCATCACGCGTGAACGGATGGACCGATTTCGATAATTCTTTTTTTATAATATGTATATCCCTTAAAAGAAAACATAAACATGTATCACGGGCGAAGCCGGGGCGGACCGCTAGTTTAAAATTTGTTTCAGTTTGGTCTTATTCTTTATACCGCTCAGATTTTTCAAAAGGGCAGCAAGGATTTTATATTTTTCTTATTACCATATTTTATAAAGTATGTACGAATCGCACATAAATTATGTAGCATTTCCTTTTTTGAATGTCCATAGGGTTGCCAGATGGCCGGGATTTCCGGGATTGTCCCGGAATTTCGCGTGCTGTCCCGTGTCCAGTAATTTTACTTTGCTGTCCCGGAATGAAAAAATACTAGTTTTTTACAAAGTTACTACGGCTGCAAAAGTAAAATCCAACATAGCTTTCTCGCGCTGCGTTAGGTGAGCGAGGGCAGGGGTGAGCCGTGAGCGGCTCCTATTAGTTTTTTACATTAGATAATAAATGATGATTATTATCTACCAAAGTTTTAGTAGGTAATCATTATAAAGTTCTCAATATTTGTTCTATATTTTATTTATGTTACAAAATACCTGATGTTGATTTTCTATCAAAGTTTAATTGATATGTTATAGTCAAACACAGAAGCTCGGGCACTCGTAGGTTAGACTGGTCAATCCTCAGGTCTGACATAATGACTTGGTCAAAACCCAAAAAAATGTAATATTGCGGCCTTTTACTAAACAATTTTCGTCAAACCTGGGAGAAACTTATTTGTTAAGTAATTTAAAAGGAAAAATTATAATTTTTCTGACAGGGTGAGGTATTGATTTTAATGTTTATTGTTTATATAAAAAATTAGATCGACAACTGACCGAGTTTTGCAGATGTTAGTGAACTTAGCAGATCAATGTCCAGCAGTCCTTTTAAAAATTATCTACTACGGGAAGTTGGCAGAAATTTTTTTTTCAAATGTCGTTTTTTTAAGGTAAAAACGCCAGAATTATTTCTAAAAAGTAACAGGAACTGTAGAACTCAACTGCATGCGATAAGAACTCAATTTTTTTTGATCCGCTAAAAATTATCTACTACGGGAAGTTGGCGTTTTTGAGGTAAAAACGCCAGTATTATTTCTAAAAAGTATCAGGAACTGTAGAACAGTAGAACTCGACTGTATGCGATAAGAACTCACATTTTTTTTTGATTTGCTGGACATTGATCTGCTAAGTTCACTAACATGTTTTGCAGTCGCTTCTAGAATTGACCAAACCAAAACAGAACAATTGTCAATTTACGGTCGACGTTTGACTGAAAAGTTAGGAGCTCCTAGGTTTGAGTAAAAATACTTCAGACAAAGGGCGAAATTCAAATGTATTTCGAGGATTGCCCGATGGCTTTTGCCAAACATAAGATAAACCAGTCCTTTCGCGAAGAAATTATGTTTCGGGATTTGACTATAACAGATAACTGAAAGAGTAAGTATCTCAGTTTCTATTTAAAGTTCATTTGTCATATTTAGGCCTTAAAAGTTACTTAGAAAAGTTGAATTACAATTTTTGTATTTGACAGTTTAAGAAAGTAATTAGGTAAAAAAATTTTTTTCTAAAAATAGTATTTTTTTTTATCAACCCATAATTCTTGGTAATTCTTACTTAGTTTAGCCTTGGACCAAAGACCAAAACTCTGATTCCGTGAAATGTCCCGGAAATTATCAGCCTGGATCTGGCAACCCTAAATGTCCACGGTGATATATAAAAATTACGGAAACGAAAAAAGTTGGAACTTTAAAACCCAATAAATTATCGGATTAGTTGTGCCGTTAATTTTTCAATCTATAACCGGCAAAGGGTTAACCTTAAAACGAGCGTCATTATCAAGTGACAACTACAAGGCGACGAATCGGTGGACAAAGTTGTAGCTACGGCGGGTTGCGCGATTTTGAGCTCTATTCCATTGTGATATGGGGTTTATAATTAGTTAGTATATGTTACTTATCACTGTCAGAGGCGTAAAACATCTGTCATTCGCTAACAAATGTAGACAGAAATTGATGCGCGCATGGACAGTGAAAAACGCGGAATCGCGTCCGGCGACTATTTTTGTCGCGCAGCTGTCGCGCGGCGTCGCTAGGTATCAAAGTGGCCGTATATCTGGCGCCACAGATTAATTGCTAAATTAAAAAGACGCAGCATTGAGTGCTTTATGCGAATCGTGATGGGTATTGATGGTTCGAACACCTGAACGCTGGTGGGATGTGTTTTTTTTTTTAATTAATGCTTTTAATTTACTTGTGGTAGTTGTTTTTTAGATCGTATGTAATTTTTTAAAATAATACATATATGTGACTACAGTATATGCGAATAAAATACATTAATATCTTAATGTTCGTTAGTTTTAGTTTTGTTACAAAAATATTACACGTCACCACAACATCGCTCTTAATATAACACATAACTTAATCCAAATTGGAAGCACTGAGAATTGTAATACAGTAAAAGGAGATTGCAAGTTCTGTAATTTGAATAATCTATGACATAAGTAAGAGGGACATTGTGAAGTTTGCAGTGACTTGTTGATATGTTCATGAAATATGTGCTTTTTTGACTTCGCTCAAGACTTAGCTTATAAATTAAAGTGTCATAGATTCATAATGTAGAAACGGTGATTCGTGTATATGACAAATAAGATCCTAGTGCCAAAATGACTAATGCATAATATACCTAAGATGTGCGATACAAAAGACGCGGTTGTAAATCCTCTATAGTACATTGGAATTTTTGTATACAGACATGACATCGTTGAATATTTTGTTTGTAAAAATATTGTTTTGAAGCTGTTACTGATTTTATTTAATATCTGATTAATTAGATAATTCCTCCATTCCTAATTACTTAGATATGTAGAAAGCACAAATAACTGCTTTCCTCAATTACGAACTGGTTAGTGCTATCTAAAATATTTTGAAATAACATAACCAAAAACATAATATGTATTATGTAAATCAAATTCTCCGAGTACACATTCGAAATATCGATACTATTTGCCCCAGACCTACATGAACATCGAAATGAAAACTTTCCCAATGAACCCGAGCAATAAATAAGGCCCACAAAAATTCGTCACGCGCTAACTCCGTACATTTCATCAACAACAATACAGCATTTCGACTCTCATTGTACTCCGTCTAATAAACTATCTCCTAGAGATATCCGAATGACTTTTATGGCTGTTTCTGACATATTTGTGATGCCCCAAGATCGGGATCCCGTCATGGATTTATAGATTCCGAGCCATTTCTTCCGAGCGGTCATTCTTTGTGGAATTTTTTGTTTTTTTCTTGTGTGTGTATGATTTAGTGTTATTTCTATTTATGATGGTTTTATGTCTGTTGTCTATGATTTGAAATTATTTTGATGTGTGGTGAATGGGTGTGCGATTTGATTGCTAAGGTGGTTTGAGAAAAGAGACTATGTATTAGAAGTTTTGAAGTTATTCCTGACCTTCCCATAAAGACTTTCCTTTTCTGTCTACTTTACTTTTGAACTTACAATAACACATTATACATTTCCTGCGATTGCCTAGTCTCCGTCGAGATCGGCTCCAGTTACCTAAAATACATACGGCAAATAATATCTACTGTTTATGTGTTACTTATGTGCACTCGTTATTTTTTTTTTATTATTTCTCCGTTTGCTGCAAACGATTTTGATTGTGAACGTTTATATAATATCGTATTAATTTTGAAGAAATCGTTGCAAAATAATCGAAAAACGGTAAAATAATTTCGCGTGAAGGTAAAAAAATCGGAATATTTATTTTTAATGACGATTAAGCGCCATTATTGATTTTACTGCGAACCGGAGCGCGTTTATTTGTTTTAAAATATAATTTACTCGATAAAATATCGATTTACTTGCAAATTGCGTTACGATATCGAATTACTAATAATTACGTGGATTCGAGGATAATCAGTTTCTGTAATATTAAACAGTTATTGTTTTTTTTACAGTTTGCTCGTTATTTCGGGTCAAAATGTATGCGAATTGTTACGGGGAATGTTTTAAAACAATTTCAGAAGCGAATATTATCGCGTTATCGACATTTTGGCGATTTTGATGCTTGACTGCTTTCTCTTGATATTTAAATTGATACTTTTATGTTATTTTTATTTTTTTTTTTGAGAAAATATAGTGTGAAGATTGTACGTTTTATTGTTCAATGGTTCGTTTGAATTTTTAATTTAATATATTTTGAACTGTTTTCGGTCGGTTTAATTTTGAACGAAGATAAACTTTATTAGCACCCATTATAACTGTTCTTTTTGGCTTGAATGAACTTCACGAAACATGGTATATAACCAAAAAAGTGATACCAAAATTTTCAAAGTATCAACAAAATCGTATTTTTTATAAACACTAAATTCCTACAAAAATAAGAATACCAAGTCCCATAGAGCTCGTGAGCGCAAAGTACAGTCAAGACAGAAAGTCATTAGCCGAGTGGTTTGACTTGATAATTATAAATAGGTACAATTAACGTTGATTTATACGCGGCCCGCCGGATTAAAGTCACCGATTAATAGTGACATCTGCGGCGATCGATCCTGCGACCTTTGGCTTCTCTCCGTGACTGTACTTATCGATAGCGCTCGTTTATCTGATGTATCGATAACTGATGTTTATTCTAGAGATAGTGATGTAAGTACATCACCTAAGTAGGTGTTATGTATCGTTGGCGAATGTATCTTGGGGTATTTCTTGCGTTAATTATTTAATATTTATGCTTTTTTTAAAGATGTAAGTAATATTTATTAGTGTTGGTGTTTGTAGAGTAATTATAGAGTTATTAACGTCTAAATCCTAGAGTTATTGAAGAATATAATCTATTTGCGTTCCATAATTATATCACATCGATATCTAAAAATAAACGAACTTTCGAATTTAAAATGATGAAAAATTTGTTACATGATGTGCTTTGATGTTGATAAAGCAGGATATAATTTCAAAACAACGTAACAAAAAACTCATCAAAATATAAAAGTAAAAAATCCACTGCCTGTTATTATCTCATACGTACTTTTAATAAGACAAAGAGGGTTGTTCCCTAAATGCGGGCGACACTTAATTTGTATATTTTAAGACAAAATAAACTGTGGTAAAATGCAAAAACTGTCTCGGAGTTTGCGCTGACGTTGCAACGAATTAGCCGACCGGGGACAGCGGTGGAATGGAGCTGCGGGAAATGTTTATGCTTAAATTTATTGAATGTGTACAGTCAGGTTAGGGTAAGAGTTTTTAAAGCTGTGAATTAAGTTCAGTTTAGTGTATGGATTTTTAATAGTTTTTATTATAGTCATTGCCTGTGATTCATTTCTGGTTGAATTTATAAGTATAAACATTTAATGATTGTAATCGCAATCGATGCTAATCTAGTAGTCTACTATGATTTTAATAATCGCAGTTTTTTAGTATATCACATCGGAAAATTACCAATAGAAGACCAACATCGACTCCATAGCACCTCTGTGCGGTCGGCTACAATGTCACAAAGTCCTCACGCCTTAGCAATGCAAACGTCACAAGGCCTCTATTCGCGACAGTACCTGCGACACCGGCATATATTTGACACTTTATCTACGCGATTGTACCCGCATATATTATATACTCGCTGGATAAATGTACGCGATTGTACGCTTCAATTTATACACCTTGCTACATATATTTAACGTTTCTTTTCAAATGTCATGGCGTATGCTGTTCGGTCATATGCGACACTATAATGGTTGGTTTTGAGATCTGTTTCACGCGTGTTTATGTTTTAAAATAAAATCATGTTAGTATTATATTGGGTTTTCATTTTTATTTTTTATTCAAATGATAATTTTCATCTCCGTTAAATTTTGGACAAAAATAGCCTTAACGTTTAACAGATGATCTTATCTTAACCATATTTTAGTTTCACTGTGACAACAAAAACAAAAAGAACTCGTAAATGGGGGTAAATCAATTTCATTACGTCCTATACTTTATAAAAATCCTTCACACCCACAGTTCACACCTATCTTTATCATAAACACGAACAAGAATCTCTTTAAAGTATAAACTAAAAGCTAAAGCAAGCAAACCCGTCATCCAGAGACACCGTTGTTTTATCTCCATGTTTTCAGCAAAAATATTATGGGCATACGAGCACAGCATTGAATAGCATGTCTTATACAACCCCTTTGAGTTGACGAGATTGCATCGCACACTGTCGCAGACACTATCTAGAGATGTGCTAAGATGTATGTTATCTGTGATTTTGAGAGGTCACTATTGGCTGTTGACAGTTAACTTTTTAAATTGTAAGCATTTGTGGCCAGTATTCGATTCTGAATATGAATTTCGTGAATGGGAGTTTTAGGTTAGGGAAGATGTACGATTTAGTTTTTATTTTATCGATGTAAATAATACAATATGATATCAAATAGCTATAAAAATTCTTAGATGTTCAACGTCAAGGAGTGTGCTAATTTTAGACGAAAAAAGACGGAAAGTTTCCAGCTTTTTAAGGTTCTATCGACATATCGTGCAGACGGGTATTTTTGTCGCGGCGTCAATAAATAATGGCCACGGGTCAAACACTGAGAGCCAATGTGTGTTGATCTTGCGCTGTTTCGTGTACGACAAACAATGCCTTACCATTGGTTTCACTTCGAATTTAGAACGAGAATTTATTTAAATTTAGAAACATTTTTTTTTTATTGAGAATATCTAAGGAAATGTGCATATAAAAAAAATGGACAGACACACGAGTTTAGAATTTTTGTAAAAATATGTTGCAATAATATATCTTTAAACTGGTATATCTATAAATATTTAAAACGTATGTGTAATATTGTAACAATTTGATATAAATAGCTCACTTGATCTACTTTCTATGAGAAAATAAAACGCCTATTGCTTTCAAATGACATAACCACTTTAGATTGACAAAATGAATCGATAAAGATTAATTAATTAGTTCTGAATGTCAATTTATTTCCTTTTCCGTCATAAATATGTGATGAAAGTAAGCAGACAAGAGAAATTCCGACATTTTTGTATAAAAATATCTTGATGATTTGGTCATTGACGTGATATTAATTAGGCTGTTGTATTTATTAATTTATTTAAATTTTGTAATAGTGTCGTAGGTTTCATTTCCATACATGATAGTATCTCTACTAGAATCTCGTGGAATGCGTTTGACCCCGTCATTAGTTATATTAGATAATAGATGGATTTTTTTATTATTTTAATAGAATTTTAAATTAATTAACATCGTGATTTTAAATGTTTTGGAATTGTTTGATAATTAAGGTGTTTCATTGAGGTTGGTTCGTGAATTAATTATTATTAGATTATATACAATATGATACGAGGTTAGCCATTGATGGTATATCAATTACATTAATTCATATAAATTATTAATTTTGAAGGTTTCAAGTTATCACTTTACATAAAAATACAATTGTGTACCTGTAGGTAGGTCGTAATTTTTGCTTACGAATATTAATTTTAAATTTATTTATTTCATGCAGAAATCAAAATAAATTTAAAAGATTAGAGAGTTATTTCAAAACTTCGAATACAACGGATAGTTATTTTCAATAAGATTTTAGCTATCGAGAAAAAAGTCGAATCGACTTGCGATCTAGTTGCAATAGTAGTGGACATTGTATACTGTGTAGACAGTGCATATTTAGATTGAGTGGGATTACTTAAATAACTGAACTAAACAATGTCGATAGCTTCGTTGACATTTAGCCCTGTTGGCTTACAATTTAAACATTTACAGCCTTACTTATAAAAACTGACTGATCTGTTGCTTAAACATCTCTCAGTTAAATAACTCTCAACTCCTTAAACAAGGATTAAAATAAAATAATAAAGCAGTCTCTCAACTAAGTAACGTCAATATATTTTTTTCTAGTAACATTATCGAAATAAAACCCGATATTCACGTAAAACTTGACTAAAAATGTACTTTTTGACAAATATGAATGGTAGACTTTATTTTGTATGACATTTAACTGCCAATAAACTTTTATAAGTTATTTCTTTGTTATTTAATATAGGAATATCAATTATTATACAGCTGTGATTTATGTAAGATTATGTTTAATGTTTATCATATTTGCACAGTGAACGTGAATGTTTATCATATTTGCACAGTGAAAGTGCTCGACAGTTATAGTAATTATTCCTCGTTCGCATGTGACTCAGATCGTATATGCTTCCCAAAACTACGACCGGAATTCTTCTTCTTTCAGGTCCAGAGGATTCACGCTCTGTTTATAAACTTATTTTGACGCCTACGAATTCTAAAATCACGAAGCACCTGCACATCATTCGTAAAATCTTTACTCAAACTATCAATATCCATTTTACCACAGTTATTTTACTGCGAAGTGAATAAAAACACAAATAATATACTCTTGGCAACTACAAAACGTCAAATGTTTGACAATATATCCGCCATGATGTCTCTCAAATAGATTTAAAACAGGGTCGGACGTTTCTTAAATTTTGACATTATTTAACTGTTACATATACACCTCTCAACACTGAATTGGGTTTATAAGTGAAAAAAACGTTGATCAACAGCTAAGAGGGGCTCTTAAATTTGAGAGACGTTTATAAGTAAGGCTGTTAATGAATTATAATGATTGAGTGACAAGGGATTTAATGGACTTTGATTTGCGAGTTATAACTATGTTCTTATAATTTTTAAAATTCAATTTTATAAGCCCTGCTTCTTTTGAATGTAAATAATGATGAAATACAATATCGATATTATGGATAGATTCTAATATGTAAGGGAATGTTGCCTGGTAGAGAAAGCCTGTAAGCGATAAAGGTTGTGGCTTTAACTGTCAGCTACAAGCTGTCTCTTTTCCAAGCGAACTATACTTAACTATGTTTTGTATAACTACGTCGGCATTCAAAAATTCCTCAAGGAGGGGCTATAAGTCATAAAAATTAAATTCTACCAACAATCGTTAACCCATAAAATCGGTTTATGGGCCATTAACATTCAGTAATATGATATATTTTGTAACCAATGATCGAACAGTGAGATATGCTTTGACTTTATCAAATATACAAATTCACTCCCACGTGACTTGAAAATTATTTTGATATTCTGTCGATATTAATTTATAGTTTACATGAATATTCATTCATTTTGTGCTACTTGTCTATCAATTCTTTTAGGTATTTTATTTGAATTTAAAAAATAATTAATTTAGTTTTTGATGATCAATATGAAGTGAAAATATAAAATGACTACTGACTAATCATTTATTCTTACTAGGTACTAAAAATATAAATTTAATTAATACTCATCCTTCAAAATATTAATTGAGTATTAAACTTTATAATCCTAATTTAAATATCGATACAGCTGTCGCTCGTTTATTACAAAATAATGAACACAGAAATAAACAGATCCATAAAAAACTATTATATTCAAACAAAAACGTAAATTTAATGTGTCGTAAACTTGAAATCAATCTGCAATATAATAGTATTCTAATACATCGTAAAAAATGTTTCGATCGGTTCAAATGTCTTCATATTGTATTTTATATACGTTTTATTAGTTTTATCGCATGGCCTCATTAATTTTTGGCTATCATGTTAATGAATTATCAATAAACTAATAAATAAATGTCATATTGATCTAATTTTATGACAGACTCGAATTAAATCTATGAATTCGTTCCAAATATTATGTATATTGATGAATTTATGCATAAATTTGGTAATACGATTGAATATTGATATTTAATTTTGCGTCAATTTTGATAGTTTAATATGCGCTTGTATTTGTATTTGCAGGTGCAATAGATATGTAGTAGACTGTTTTATTAATTCAATAATTGTAATAGATATAGAACAATATAAGTAAATTATAAACAATGAAACTTACCTACATCCTAAGGTGATATTAATATGTTTATCAACAGGCTATTTACCTAATTAATTACCCAAAAATCTATAACCATGGAAAATTACCGAAAACGGAAACATTTAAAACAGCTCAAATTATTCGTTATTCAAGATTTAATTAAAGCAAGAGTCAGTAAGCTGTCCCCGACAGTGACGTTACAGTAACTAAGACCAGTGACTGTGAAGTTAGGCCTTGAATGTTACGCGCTAGTCACTTGCCAGAAATGGTATTTTTGCATTTTTTTTGAATATTTTGGTGGTTGAGGAGGGAGGAAGTAGGTATAGTATCTTAATAACGTTATTAAGAACGATGTTTCATCTTAATGGGAACAGTAGCGTTACTATTGTAGTGAAACAAGTTTTGTAAAATATGTTTAGTACCTACCTAGGTAATGTTTATTGTAAAATATAGAACATGTTATTTTTAAATATATCCAACTCTTGTCGCAATTAATTCTATGCTATCTTATGTATGCTAGCTATTCAAACTATCTATGATGAAATATTTTATTTTTTTGTTTCAGGTAAGACACAATTGTCATATTCAGCATCGTCTCTGTGGTGTTAGTGCTCTAAGCACTCATTTTCCCTTATTTAAAGGTGACCAAATGTTTGTCATTAATAAAATTAAGTAAATTTATTTATTACTTATATCATTTTCATGGATAGTTTCATGCCCTTTGGTAGAGTAGTAAGCATTTGACATTACGTCATAAACGTTCTTGTTTCTAACTGAAGCGCATAAAAACAAAAGAGAACCGCTATTGGAAGGGTAAATAACAATCAATCTAAAAAAAAATAACATCTGCCCCAATCACCATATAAATAGTGATTAAAATGGATACATTCAATTAACAGAAAACACGGAGCAGTCGCCAACAAAACTATTTTGACCACCCCGTACACAGGATAATTTATGACTTCTTAAAGCATTACCGTAAACTGAAGACGCATCAAAGGCGCCGACATTTAAGTGTCATTTGCGTTACAGATAAGGGCCTGTTGTGTTTAAGTTAATATCGCCATAAAAAAGTTATAGCTCGTCTAAATATTTCTTCGATAACTATGTAATAACAGTTTTATATATTTACCAACGGGTCTGTCTTTGATCGCGTAAAAAAGTATGGGAAGGTTCTATTTCAGACATTTTGTATTTTTAAGTTTATTTTCAACAAAATCGGTTCTGGAGTTATTGTGAGAAAGTGCGAAAAACGTTTTCATATGTTACTTAAAACTTAATTTATGAGTTATACATATGGTTATAATTTGTTCGATTACATAATGAGGAAGATAGTTAACAAGGAGCCGTTGAGAAAACCAATCAGTAGATGCAACTTACTGCTTCGAAAATTCGTTGAAATTAATAACTAAATATACCCTCTCATAAATAAATTATCAAATTTGTTGCCATTAATAACGCTCTTTACTTTATCATATTAACTAGCGACCCGCCCCGGCTTCGCACGGGTGCAATGCTGATACTAAATACACTACAGAAAAACTGTGAACGCTGTATATATAAAAATTAAAAACATAGCGGCCCGCTCCGACTTCGTACGGGTATAAAATAGATAGCCGGGCGGCCGGCCGGTACCGCCGCAAACGCTACGTCCCGCAATTTTTAAATCTGTAATATCTTCGAAAATATTCACTTAAATCATACGGTGTAAAGGGCCATATAGATCTATATTAAATGAACAATGTATTCAAGGTATTTAATTGGTTAAGGATTAATGCTGTATTGGTTAAAATCGCATCGAAAATTAGCCATTATTTGTCGTAAAAAGTAAATGACAAAAAAAAGTTATTGTGGGTTATCCATAAGAGATAGACATATACCATCGCTGACTTTTCTGTAGACCTTTTCAATGTGTATAATACTTAGTTCATTATTTTGATAAAACTCGTAGGGTTCAGCCTGCGTTTGCAATGTAAGCGGAAAAAATGTAATTTTTTACTACATCACATTAGAAACCTCAAAAATAACAGTACTTCTCCACTATTTAATGGATGTTATTATACATGTAAACCTTCCTCTTGAATCACTCTATCTATTAAAAAAAACCGCATCAAAATCCGTTGCGTAGTTTCAAAGATTTAAGCGTACAAAGGGACATAGGGACATAAGGACATAGGGACATAGGGACAGGGAAAGTGACTTTGTTTTATACTATGTAGTGATGTTATAGTATAACACATGTCCTAAATGGACATGTATATACTATATCGAAAAAAGTACCACGAAATCTGTTCACATATCTTTAAATAGTGTCGAGTATAATGTAAATAAGAAATCCGTCCATGTTTGAAGCATCCACAGCGATCGGCGATCGGCCACAATCACGTGTTGTGCGCGTCAACACAGACACGCGATCGTAAATCGATAGCATAGTCCGTTTTCTTATGGGAAAAGGTATACATTTTTGAGTAAAGCAATGCCTTTTGGTACGAATGTTGTACTCGTCCACCTAAGCCCAAATCGCCCGGTAGCCAGTCATTACTCCCCTGCAGAAGGGAGGGAGGGGGGCTTAAAGAACAGAGCGCCCGGCGCTCCGAAAAAAAATTCTGGCGGCTAAATTTGGACCTTAGAGTCGAGTTTGGTGTCGTTATCAGGTAACTAGATGATGCCCGATTCATTCCCCATACCAGATTTTTAGGGTTCCATAGCAAAATATGTCACAATCCTTAAAATAATAAACTTTTAGTAGTGACAAAATCCAAACAAACCAGTATAGTTTTATATTTTTGTATGAAATTTGGTTTATAAAAAATATTGTCTGAAAGGCCGTTTAATGCAGATTATAAAAACATTAACATGTAACATATATTCTATCATTTTAAATGTAAAAAAAATTATACAAAGTACAGAAACGTTCGACAGCGCAGCGTAGGGGACGGCTAATAGACCCAAAAAAGAAGCAATACTAACAAAAAAAAAACAGCCAAGTGCGAGTCTGACTCACTAATCGAGTGTTTCGTACTTATTTGTCCCATACCATGTTAACTGGTCTGGTAGGACCTGGATATCTGATACTCACAAACTTTCGTCTTTATAATATTAGTGTGATTTTTAATCATCTTTAAATTATAAATGAAGTCAGGTAACATTGTTAAAAATAAAGATATATAATAATAGAACGTTTTTGTAGTAATAATAATGACAACCACCTCCACAATTACATAATTCGGTACCTACATTTGAGCTGGCGTTTAAAACACTTCAATCTGGAACTGCAAGATTTCACGCACCGACATCTTATTAATTCAAAGCTTCTCTTTTCTTTTTATTTCAGATGGGCAAGGAATATTCAGATTTTTTTGTAGGACCCCAACTATACACAACACAGCCTGTAAAACTGCCCTTAAGGTGTGTTGTTTAAGGGCAGCTTCTATGGGAGGCAAATTTTAGATTTCCCTTCTTTTTATGTTAAAAATTGTTTGCGACCCTCATTTACTGTCACAGCGGGGTATGATTTGAAAAACAAACATGTACTTATAATACTTATAAAAAATATAAGTTCTGGATAAGAGTATCTTTAAAATATCGTGACTGTCCTTACCTATCATGCATTGTAATCACAAACTTTTCAATTTCACTGTGTGCATATTTGCCACTGTAAAGTGCTTCAAACCCTCGTGTGGCTTTAGGATATGCCTTCCATGTCTCAAATGCAGTTTATTTGCATTAAATAGGACTTTGTGTAACATCTGGTAAAAGAATGGAATAAGGGCAAAACGTGTGTTATTTGTGGACATGATACAAGAAAACCATTTCTTAAGTATTATTTGTCAAGAAATTAATAGTCTAAACTCAAACTAAAACATTTATTTATTTAATTAAACTTCTTATAAAAGCAATTTGAATCGTCATAACATTTTTTTAACATTTATCACCGATTCGGAAAGCAGTATGTATGGAGAAAAACCAACAAGAAACTCTTTATTTGCTCTTTTAAATCATATCAATATTAAGGTACAATTTAATTTTACATAGATGATGATGAGACTGATTTCAGCCTGTATGTAACTACATAACACATTACATAGTAATATCAAATATGTAACCTCTAATAAGTCCATTATTTAAACATGAAGCTAGCAGTGTTACATGCAGGTATTGATGTTTTCATCCTGTGCCGATTTGTATCCATAGTCTTTTAGACCTTCTAGGTTTAGAACACATGATATAGTGATAGTAGCCAAAATAATGTTAAGAACAGTCGACACATATAGCTAGTACAGAATATTATGTGTTTCAAAGCTAGAAGGTCTAAAAGAACTATGGGTACACATGCATTTGAGACATGGAAGGCATATACGAATGTCATACGAAATATGCAGACAGTGAAATTGAAAAGTTTGTGATTACAATGCATGATAGGTAAGGACAGTCACGATATTTTAAAGATACTCTTATCCAGAACTTATATTTTTTATAAGTATTATAAGTACATGTTTGTTTTTCAAATCATACCCCGCTGTGACAGTAAATGAGGGTCGCAAACAATTTTTAACATAAAAAGAAGGGAAATCTAAAATTTGCCTCCCATAGAAGCTGCCCTTAAACAACACACCTTAAGGGCAGTTTTACAGGCTGTGTTGTGTATATTTGGGGTCCTACAAAAAAATCTGAACATTCCTTGCCCATCTGAAATAAAAAGAAAAGAGAAGCTTTGAATTAATAAGATGTCGGTGCGTGAAATCTTGCAGTTCCAGATTGAAGTGTTTTAAACGCCAGCTCAAATGTAGGTACCGAATTATGTAATTGTGGAGGTGGTTGTCATTATTATTACTACAAAAACGTTCTATTATTATATATCTTTATTTTTAACAATGTTACCTGACTTCATTTATAATTTAAAGATGATTAAAAATCACACTAATATTATAAAGACGAAAGTTTGTGAGTATCAGATATCCAGGTCCTACCAGACCAGTTAACATGGTATGGGACAAATAAGTACGAAACACTCGATTAGTGAGTCAGACTCGCACTTGGCTGTTTTTTTTTTGTTAGTATTGCTTCTTTTTTGGGTCTATTAGCCGTCCCCTACGCTGCGCTGTCGAACGTTTCTGTACTTTGTATAATTTTTTTTACATTTAAAATGATAGAATATATGTTACATGTTAATGTTTTTATAATCTGCATTAAACGGCCTTTCAGACAATATTTTTTATAAACCAAATTTCATACAAAAATATAAAACTATACTGGTTTGTTTGGATTTTGTCACTACTAAAAGTTTATTATTTTAAGGATTGTGACATATTTTGCTATGGAACCCTAAAAATCTGGTATGGGGAATGAATCGGGCATCATCTAGTTACCTGATAACGACACCAAACTCGACTCTAAGGTCCAAATTTAGCCGCCAGAATTTTTTTTCGGAGCGCCGGGCGCTCTGTTCTTTAAGCCCCCCTCCCTCCCTCCTGCAGGGGAGTAATGACTGGCTACCGGGCGATTTGGGCTTAGGTGGACGAGTACAACATTCGTACCAAATGGTATTGCTTTACTCAAAAATGTATACCTTTCCATACAAGCATGCCCATAAGAAAACGGACTAGCACACACACAAATCATTCAAAAGACTCGTAAATAAGTCTACGAAACACATTAATCATTGAAAGGTCCAGAAGGCCGCGAACGCGATTGGCCGGATACGAGAACAATTATTTAAATCCCGCGCGCCGATTGGCCGGATGACGTTGATGGATTCCCACTCGGGCGCAGGTTACGCATGTAATTTGCGTTTTTGTGGACTTTTTTGCCGTATTTAAACGCGTAATTTAACAATCGTGTTTTCGGTTTTTGCCTCGTTACGTCGGTCGGTTGCAATTTGTTCGAATCGCACTCGACCGGTATTTTTAAGTGTTTCCTTTTTATTGGTGTTTTTAGTTGGCTCCGGGTGGGGAATAAAAAGTGTTAGAAGTGGATAAAGTTACTTGTTAATTCAGATAGGGTTAACTATTACATTCATAACGCACATAACGTGGTACAAAGCTATTTTGTAATCCATTCTTCATATATTTTTTCACGCAAAATAATAATTAATTTCGATGTGATTCCACAATTAACTCGATACAACTGGGAATATACAACAATAGTTTTATAGAATGGAATATTCAGTCTCACCATCTATTTAGTCCGTGAGGTAGAATGTTAAAGCGTTAATTATTATCTAATCGACCACGCAATCGAGTGGTTTAATGAGGACGGTAGGGTTACCACCGATACAAAGTCTATGGGACTAGCGAGATATTTAATGGGCTCGAATAAATGCTTATTTCAGTCGTATATTGTAAGGCAATGATTGCATAATTTGTGTGAAATTTATTTAACAAATTCAAGCGAGCAAATATTTCTGTTATCGAATTTTTGTATATATTTTGTTTTACAACAGGAAATAAAACAAAGCGGTACCTAACATTAATGAAATATTTTTATACAGCAGTAATGTCTCCATCACTCACACTATATTTAACTAAAATATCATTTCCGCTACCAATTTTATGTTGATATTAATTGTTGTTGCATTTTAAGAAAATTTATTTTGAATTTTTATTTTTTGTATCGATGAAACGAAAAGAAACTGCTGATTTCTTAATCTAATTTTTTTTTATTAAATAAAAAATGGCTACAGATGAACACATTGTGGCGCCCCTAGGCGAGATGCGGCTGAGCGGCGTCCCACATAAATCTGTCAAGTTGCGCGAGCGCAGTAAAGCACGCATCTTGATCTAGAACAGGGGCGCGCAACATTTTACCCTTCCTTTTGTTTTGATTTCTTTTGCGATAAAATTAAGACTATTTTAACGTAAGAATTAACTATATTGTATTCAAACTCAAACTCAAAACTCAAACTCAAACATTCATTTATTCAATTAAACTACTATTTAGTAGCACTTTCGAATCGTCATTACACAGTATTTTTAACATTTACCACCGATTCGGAAAGCAGTATCTATGGAGAAGAATCGGCAAGAAACTCCATAGTTGCTCTTTTAAAATAATGTCAATAAATTTACATAATATGTAACTTATATCTAACTACATAATATGCCAAAGAACTGTCCTGTGGTTTTTACGCGACAACCCTCCATGGGTCTTTATCGTCCATATATTCCTGAATACTGTAGTACGCTCTCTGAACTAGTACATTTTTTATGTAAGTTTTAAATTTAGAACTACTAAACTCTTTAATATTGTGAGGAATTCTATTGTATAAGCGTATACCTTGACCCATAAATGAATTTTTAACTTTAGCTAATCGGAAAAATGGCATTTCAATTCTATTCCTGTTCCTTGTGCCATAATCGTGTCTATCTCCTACTCTTGTGTGTAAGTCAGAGCTTTTGTGTACATGCAAAATATTATTAAATATATACTGTGATGGTACAGTAAGGATACCAGTATTCTTAAAATGATCTCTTAGTGAGTCCCGAGCACGTAAATTATATATATATATAATTTACTCATTCCCATTCGCCATTCGCTCTATAGAGCGAATGGCGAATAGGAATGAGTGATCAATGAATGTAAGATTGTGTATAGTTAATGAAAATGTTCATTATTTTGAAGTTAGACTTGATTTGAATAAAATCTGATACAAATTTAGTATGCAGCACATATTTGAAACACTTTCGTTTTTAACTGACATACTTTATCCTGTACGAAGACAGAGATTAAAAATACAAACCTATTTGTAAAGTTTTAAAATTAAAATGATCATGAAACACAAGTATACACATATTTTATAACCATTAATTGCATTAACACTGTACTCGACGTGTATAAATACCACATAATAAATCCATCACATAACTCACAAACCTTGGTACCGATAAAAATACATTAATTACTATGAATTATTTAGCCATTAAAGAAGTTTTTTCTTACTTGTAATATTTGTCATTATTAATCGAAGAGTGAAGACTGAGTTATGTACATAATCTTATTAAATAAAAAAATCGAATAAGAATTTCTTTCCATTACGCATTCCCTTCGAACTGGAATATAAAGTATTGCTGATAAATCTGACTCAAAAATAATCACAGCTTTCCCATAAAGGTGGTCTGCTTGTATGTCTATCTCTGCGTAACTTGGGAACTGTTAGGCGTATCGTTGATCTAAACCCGCTCTTGACTGCGTAGAGATTACCGATATGTGAGGCATTTGTATCGTGTATATATAAAATGTTGGTTAAATGTGATAAAAAAAAACGATGTAACGAAAAAGGATGTGATCAATGATAGAAGATGACGATGTCCCAACTAAATTACATATTATAAAATGTCCACGCCAATAATAATTTCCGTGATTTTTAATGAATTTCTTCCTAAAAATCCTAAAATTGTGTCGTCAAATCAATCGATGCTTGCTTATAATGAAATAAGATATAGAAGTAGATTTTGATATGTAAGGACGTGTAAAACGCAAGAATCGACAGCGCGAGAACACCAACATATAAGGCTACAATCACCAAAAAAATCTAATCACAAGATCGTTTCTCATACATCCAGCTGATCCCATCCACCCACAGTACCATTAAATGCTTGATTTACAACCGAATATGAAATTAACTATCATGTTTTAAATTACAAAATATCATTCGTAATATATTAGGGACTGTCCGTTGAAGATTTATATGGAGCCTGGCCCCTTGAGTTGACGTGGATTGAATCCGACTCTAACAATTATGAGGTCTCGTCATGCGATCATTTTTTGTATTAATTTTTAATATTTTATTCAAAGCATGAATTGAAAAGTCGCTTTTCTTCCGTTTGAATGGAATAATTGCCGCATATGTTTGTGTGAAATTATTTTTTTATTTAAATACAAAGGTATGTGATACAAACTATTTAACATAACTACTAATATCTCAAATATTGGGATTAGGTTTATTCTTATAAGACATAAAACTAAACATATATTATATTTTACTAACGAGAAGTTTATAAGAAACACATGTATTTAACTTGTACATACAATTAAAATTTTACACATTGTTGTTATAATTTGTAAATTTTATTATTTTAATTTACTTTGCCATTTCGGTGTTCTCTAGAGAAATAAAATGTAATGTCAAGTAAAGCTATAATGATATAACATATAAAACGATCAGTATTTAATCATTATATTTAAATGAATCATAAATACTGTTTGTATTTCAGCCTTTGGTGTACGGAGGCTGGGGTCTTCAAATTAAATACTGTATGTTCTGAACTACTTTATTATATTTATACATTTATACTTTATTAACGTTAGCTTAGTTAGGCGAGTGGCAGACGACTGGCTCTCGCAGGAGTGTCGTCATTCGCCACGCTACAAACCGCTGAATTTACGATATTTGATTACTGTGAATACACATTACTGTGACACACACTACATACACCCCCTTCTAAAAAAAAAATGATTTACATAACTGACAAATATCAAAAAAAAAAAATATATATATTAGCAAACATTAACATTTGGGAGTCTATGCTGTGGCGTGATTCGCTCCGTTTTGAGCGATAACAATTTCTTCATCTTTCTTTTCAACCGAATATGTTTTTCCCATTTTGTTAAATATTGTTTGATGCTGATAACTTTAAAGTTTAACTTTGTGAAATGAGCCGACACTCAAATTTATATATTATTAATATAATTAACTGGTTGAGCCGAGATTTGAAATAAAATGAATACAAATATTCCTAACAACTACTTATAACATTAATATGTGCTGAGATGACATTACGCAACCTTCGCGTGCCTACTTGCTTACAAAAATGCCAATGCACCATTAACCTAGTTACAGTTCAAAAATCTTTCAGGTCTTTTAATTATTCTGCCACTACGTGATTTCTGTAAAGGCGTGCACACATTAGCCTCTCTATGCTGATCTAATCTACTGTCATGTCTAACTTCATTTTCTTCTAAAATATATGCAGGCTTAAGTCTATCAATCGACACATTACACTCTCTATTATCAATTAATATTTTAAAAACTTTACTATTTCTTTCTAAAACTTTATATGGTCCGCTGTACGGAGGCGTTAGCGGTCTCCGTACCGCGTCCACTCTTAGAAAAACATGTGAACAGGAATTTAGATCAGCATGCACAAAAGTACTATTACTATTTTTACATGCCCTTTTTATGGGCTTAATTTTGTTCAAAGTGTCTCTTAATTTAGTTATAAATGAATGTGGATTATCAATTTTCGTACTTTTATCCGAACAAAATTCTCCCGGCAACCTTAAACAATGACCCAGAGCAAATTCCGCCGCGCTGATATTATCAGTGTCCGCTTGACAAGCTGCTCTCAATCCTAACATGACCGTAGGTAGTTCTACTAACCATGATAGATTATTGTTCAATCTAGCCACCAGAGCCGACTTCAAGGACCTATGCCACCTTTCTATCTTACCGTTACACTGCGGGTGGTACGGGGTAGTTCTCGTTTTTTGAATACCTAATAATTTCATTAAATCTGTAAACAATTCGCTTTCAAACTGTCTACCTTGATCGGTGGTAATAACTTTAGGACAACCGAAGCGACAAATCCATCCTTCATAAACTGCTCTAGCTACCGACTCCGCAGTCATGTCCTTCACAGGGCAAATCTCAGGCCACCGCGTTAATCTGTCGATCATAGTGACGCAATAACGGAAACCGTGCTCGGTTTCCGGTAAAGGTCCTATCAGATCCACGTGCAAATGTTCAAAACGCTCGCTATTGTTAAAATCGCTAAGTTTTGAAACAGTGTGCCTAAAAACCTTACTTCTCTGACACCTAACGCACGTCCTGGTCCAGGTCCCCACGTCCTTATTCATGCCTGGCCAAAAAACTTTTTTACTAACTAACGCACGCGATGCTCTAACTCCGGGATGAGAAACGTCATGAAATTTATTAAAAATACTTTTCCTAAACTGTGCTGGTATATACGGCCTAATATTCTGAGCTGATGTTTCACAATATATTTTAATATCGTCATTATTATCGAGCGCTAACTGTTTCCATTGCAATCTATCATTTGTTTTCATTAAATCCGCGAGCTCAGCGTCTGTCGCCTGTGCTCTCGCAACCTCCACGTATTCACTCGAACTAGGACATACGATACTCTCGATTCTCGATAACGCGTCGGCCACTTGATTTTCAGTGCCTTGAATATGTTGTATGTCGCTTGTAAATTCGCTGATATACAACAATTGACGCGCTCGCCTAGGTAACTCTTTATTAGAACTTAATTTACTTAAAGCAAAAGTGAGAGGTTTATGGTCCGTGTAAACTGTTAAATTTCTACCTTCGATTAAATCCCTAAAGTAAACTATTCCTGAATAAATCGCTAAAAGCTCTTTGTCATATGTGGAGTACTTCTTTTGCGGTTCCGATAATCTTTTTGAAAAATATCCTAAAGGTTTCCAAGAATTTCCTTCCCACTGATTTAACACTGCCCCTATACTAAAATCTGACGCGTCGGTCATTAACCCTAATTTGGCACTAGATATTGGATGCGAAATAGTAACGGCATTTTTTAAATTTTCTTTACACACTTCAAATGCACTATTCGCCTCGTCTGTCCAATCTATACGCGTCTTATCTCGTTTTTTAGCCCCGTGTAAATACCTATCTAAAACTCCCTGAACTCGGGCAGCGTTAGGAATATGATTTCTGTAGAAATTTAACATGCCCAAAAATCTACGTAATTGTTCTACTGTCTCTGGTTTCGGATATAACTCGATAGCTTTTACTTTTTCCGGCATCGGACTTATGCCTTTTTCTGAAACTAAATAGCCTAAAAATTCTATAGAGGGCTGTCCAAAAACACATTTACTTAAATTAATAGACATTTTATATTTACTCAACCTCTCAAATATTAATCGTAAATGTTCTCTGTGTATATCGGGGTTATCCGATCCTATGATGACGTCATCTATGTAACCGAACACGACTGACTGACCTTTGCCCCCTGTATAGTCGCTGCCATAATTCAATTGTTCTATGCCTGATAAAACTGTATTATTGATAAATCTTTGAAATGTTTGTGCCGCGTTACGCAGGCCAAACGTCATTCTTGGGAATTCAAAAAGCCCAAATGGCGTAATAATGGCTGTTTTTTTAATGTCGTCTGGATTAATACCTATAAAATGATACGCTCTACAAATATCTAACTTTGAAAAAAAATTCTTATTATGTAACCCATACGTAAAATCTTGTACCCTAGGTATCGGATAACGATCTGGCTTTGTAATTGCGTTTAACATCCTGTAGTCCCCGCAGGGTCGGATACCACCATCCTTTTTAGGTACAATATGTAAAGGACTGGCCCACTCACTATTTGAAGGTCTACATATGCCTAGCTCTTGCATCAATTGGAATTCCTTTTTGACCCTATCGTACCTGTCGGCCGGTAACCTCCTGGCACGCGCGTGCACAGGTGGTCCAGTAGTCTCGATGTGATGATACACGGAATGCTCTGGGACATCCTTGAAGGCTGGCGGGCGCGTGATGTCCTGAAATTGTTCCAGTAAATCCGCGTAAGGATGGTTGCTATTTATACTTTTAATAGTGCCGAAAAAATGTGTACTTTTAATTCCACAGACATTTAAACTGGTAACTGAATCGATTAACTTATTATTATACAAATCTACATTTAATTTAAAATTCTTCAAAAAATCGGCACCTATAATCGGCTGTTTTACATCACATACGACAAAAGGCCATTTAAATGACCGTCTTAGGCCTAACGATAACTCTAAATTACATATATACATTTAATTTCGCTGTCATTTGCAGCATACAACTTTAGATCGACTTTTTCGATAGGCTTTCTAACACACCACTTTAGAATGACGGAAATGTTAGCGCCTGTATCGATCAAAAAACTATATTTCGTTAAATTATCTCTGATTAATAAACGATGGCTTTTGGTTACCTGACCTTGAGTACATCCGTCCACCGCGCCCGCATGTACTCCGTCTAGTTTCCCGACTGCTTGGCTCGCCACGCGCAGGGTTGCTCGCAGCGGCTAGCTCTCGATCTGTACCGAAAGTGAAAACGGCACAGCCAGTCCGGGTCTCCAGGTGCTCTTCTCGGCCGCGATGTCGATCTTCTCCTGAAGTCGGTCCGTCTGTCGTTGCTCCTAGAGCGCCCGCGACCCCTCAGTTCGGCGCGGAGCGCTGCAACCTCCAGCTCCAATCTGCTCATCTTCTCGTCCGGCTGCTCATCTGTTTCCTTCTTGCATGACACGGCTGCCACATCCCCGACGTTGGTGTATTCGGTAATCTTGTCTGCCATGGCCGCCAGCTTGTCCAGAGACTGATCTTCACAAACCGCCATGACTGCTCGAACTGATGACGGCATTTTCGACAACCACAGGCTCTTGAGTGTGTTGTCTGCAATTTGTGCGCTTCGACCCAGATCCTTCATGTACCTTAAAAACTGGGAGGGTCTTTGTGAACCCAACTCCAGCTCCGACACCAACTTATGCATTTGTCTTTCGGCACTCTCTTCATAAACCTGCAGCAGCCTCTCCTTAAGCGCCGTATACCTGTCCTGGGCGGGTGGTGACATCACGAGGTCACTGACCTGCTGAATGGCCTCTTTTCCGAGTTTCGATATGACCAGGTTGAATTTGGTCTCTTCCCCCTGCTTCTGTGGGGCCATCACAGACTCGAACTGTGCGAACCATAACCTTGGCAAGTCTGTCCAAAATTCCGGTAGCTTGGTGGACACGCTTATCGATGCCAACGCCGCGCCTGACGCCCCTTCCTTGATCTCCGTGTCTGATGCTGCTGTTTTATTCATTTTGATTGCCGATGAGCTGATGAGCCGCCTGCCGCTGTAGTCGCCACGTGTCACGCGTACTCTTCGATTGCGTCACGCTAACTTCCTGTCGCCGTGCCGCGTGGAATTTGATCTCGAACAAAAACTTGCCCCACAGCCAATGTCACTATTTACGCCGATTTTTGATCACGTCGGGGTCACCAGTTTGGTGTACGGAGGCTGGGGTCTTCAAATTAAATACTGTATGTTCTGAACTACTTTATTATATTTATACATTTATACTTTATTAACGTTAGCTTAGTTAGGCGAGTGGCAGACGACTGGCTCTCGCAGGAGTGTCGTCATTCGCCACGCTACAAACCGCTGAATTTACGATATTTGATTACTGTGAATACACATTACTGTGACACACACTACAAGCCCTTAGGAAATAGTGGCAGCCATCGCATCCACAATACATTATAAATAATTAATTGTTATCTGTTACTGAGGATTTCAATTATCAACGTCCGATGGCCGAACATTTAAAATCAATTAATGACGTATATTAATTAACGGCAGCAATAACTCGTAAATAATTACGTTTTATTTACGTACGGCCCGCAAACGTCCACACTTCATGTAAATTTGACTGTTAATACGCGACGATAAACGCTCGCAACGACCTAATCCACCGCGTTGTGATTCTATTCGTATCTAATGCTATTTGGTTAATGGGACTGTCCGAGCGTTATGTTTATTATATTCACCCTATTGTCCCGTTTTATGAAATAGTTTAAATGTCATCATGGACACTGTTATTTTGTCGACAATGGCTGCTTATTTACGTGTTTACGGCTTTTCTCATACCTTAGCTTTTTGGAATAAAGTAGAGTATGTACCGACCAAAATTTTTGAAGATTGTTAATTTATGATATTGCTGAAAAATATTTTAATTACTTATAAATATTTAATTTAAGGTAAAAGCATCAGTAGATGACCACTTAAGGAGACAGAATATTCTTTTTAAATGTTTGACTTTAATTATCATATGAATTCAGTAAGTTTCTTTTTTTGGAAACCCTGTGAAATGTGTTTTAACATATGAACAAGCATTTCACCACGTACAATGGTCGAATAAACTTAAAAAAAAATTAAAAATGTTCTTATATTAGAAATTTAGTAGTTGACCATCTAAAAACTAGAAGATGACCATATTTTGCATCAGTAGGTGACCACTCAGATGCTACAATTTTAATTGGGTTATTTGTTAAATAAAAAGCAATAAGATGAAAAGATAAAGTTTTATTTGAAATATAATAATAATTAGGCCTTTTTAAGCCTATAATTTAAATAAAAACAAGGTTCTAAAAGACCCGACAGATGGTTATAAAACAAAAGGACACTGTCAAACACAAAGCGTAAACGTCACTTTTTGCCAAATTTATCATATCAAGGAATTTATCTCTGGAACATCATATACATTTCTCGTAGAACTGGTCTTCTTGGGAGCCTCTATATGAGCAACTACTGCATCCCAGGGATAGTCGAGCACATCTTTATGCCATTTTTTGCCATTTTTGCCATTTTTTGCCATTTTTTGCCATTTTTTGCACCCAGTCGCATATTTTATGCTCCTCTTCTGGTGTAAGGATGGATGTCGGACCCATTTTTCGTTCCATCGGTGACTTCCCTTTTACTTTATTTGTAAGCGTTATTCTTGGTACACCGAACTTTTTTGCAGCCGTTCGTATTGGTGTTTTATGAAGACGAATATCGTTCACTGCTGCAAGCATTGCAGCTTCAGTATAATTTAGGAATGCGCCCCTTTTCCCAGGCATCTACAAGATAAAAATTGGTTTTAGCAATAGACCATAGCCATAAATTCGTACCATAAAGTTAGTCAACTACTAAAGAAAATCAATCTATTGTTAAAGTAAATAAAATAGTTTATTTTAATTAATTATTATATGCAGTATATTTAAAAGATACAGAACATAATCAAAAGTTGACCACCATGGTCAATTACTAGAAAATCATAGTCAAACGGTAATTCGGTAATGGACCATCATGGTCAATTACTAGAAAATCACAGTCAAACGGAATCAGTATTGGACCACCCCCACATCTCAATTTTGTCAACAAATCTTTAAATTTTAATTACCCTGTCATTTAAATAAACCATAAACGAATAAAAAACGAAAAACACTTACCGTCAACAAGGTGACAAAGTTCCTAGTATTCAGCTTCAAACTTTTTCAATCTCTACGAATATTATTACAAAAAACGAATTTATTGATTTTATGGTCCGTCACTCAACAAACAACAGACAACCATTTACTATATTTGACAGATATGGATGCGCAATTTTCGCGCCTATTTGACCAGATAGCAGCACTAACTACTTATTAACGAATGAGTTTTTAAAATTGCCGCGAATTCTTATTATAACGGTTTATGTGCATTAGCGGTCAACTACAGGTACATGGTCAACTACTAGTGACTTTACCCCTATCCCCTTTTTAACTACGCTGTAACTTGGCTGTAACAGATAAGAGCATAAACTTACAGATCACTGTAACAGATAACATACGTTGATCTTCGAAAACAATTTCACATTTATAAAATTGTAGGTATGTATTAAAAATAGTAATAAGTATTTAATAAACAGAATAAAATAATATACCGGGTAATAAAGACTAGATATCCGCAGAGCACACCTAATATTTAACACGTTTCGCAGTTCGATTAATTTATACGCCATTTTTTATCAATCACCAATATAAATGGTATTATTAGTTGCCAAACACTGAAAACCAATGACATAATATTGATTTGTATCCACAGATGAGGTCATCTTAATTAATTCCCGCCATTATTTATCATCTGTCATTTTTATTACAGACTATAAATTTGCCACAGATGATGTATTGTCGGAGCTTTAATTGCATCTATTGGTTGTCTATGTAAATGTTTTGGCGTAGTGTTGCTAGGTGGAATATATTTGATTGGTTTTTAAATATTATTATTTATGGTGTGTTTTAATATTGCCATGTGAAATTTTATTGTTTGGTGCATGTGTTTATTGGTTTCGATGGATTTGATGGACAGTAGTAATAAATTTTTGTTCTGCATGATGTTAACGAATTTGATATAAGTTTGGGTATTAGATAATATACCTAGTCTGTTGAAGAAGTACAATATGTACTAACATATAATAATGTATTATGTACGTAAATAAGTCAGAAACTGCTTTTGATGAACACTGAAAAGTTGTTTCAAAAGTAATACCCGCTACATATTATTAGAGTAAACGAAACCGACACCTTGTACGTTCTACTGTTACCATTGACTGCTGAGCCGATTTTAATGAAATTCAATAAAACAAAACTTTCCAGTTTATGTTTTCGTACATTCCTCAAGGCAATAACACTATATTTTTCAAGTTCGGGCGCCATGCTCTATAATCGATTTCTATGTAAATAATTGGAAACAGAGACGGCACGCGAACCGGCTACCATCCAACACGACCATTCGGATGCTAATTTTACGAGCTGGTCGAGTGATGGATATCTTAATAGCATTACTTGTCGTCCGGTTAAGTAGGCTTCTGTATTGGAGTTGGATTTCATTTATAAACTGGCTGTTTGTCTATGGTTGTATCGGGATACAAAGTAACGAAAATATCACTTGAAAGCATTGAGATATTATTACTACGTATAGAGAGGACACCACGAATAAAATCTGTTAATAATTAAAACCAATCAATGTTACAAAAAAATTTGGTTAGAGACGATTGGCTCTAATTCGTGTTACAAATAGTGTAGTAGCGATGTCCTCTCTAGTACGTAGTACATAGTAACTCAATGCTCGAAAGTAAAGAAACTTTGCCTATGACGTTATTTTGAAAGCTGGCTTAGTAACCATAACAAACGTTATATCTACAAACATGTGAATATCAATAATTAATATTTTATTAAATATCATCTTTCCTATAGATGAAGATCTGAAAATTAAAATACTTCATATTGAAATAAATCTGTTTTTAATTCTAAATAACGAATTAATTTATATCACCACTCTTAAATATCAATTTAATGAACAACAAGCTAATACGAATAATTAGCAGCCAAACCGATCCAAAGCGCCAGAACCCATCGGCTCGCATCGACACAATCGAGCATTACTAGAAAACGATCAAAGAATAAAGTACAATAAGGAACAGAGCCGGCACTGCACCTATTTTACCTACGAGCACGAGCTAAATTCCCCGACTCCATAATCCCGTTCCGCTCGGTAACTCTGTACTACCTATTAAACGTTTCCTTTATAGCGGTTCTCACTCAGCTCGATTGGTCGCGCTCTAGCGCAGGAAATTGTCTATAATAAGTTACGACTAATGGCGGAATTGTGCAGTTTTCTTATCCCCAATTCCTCCGGGCGACTTTAAATTTTGATGTCTTTGATGTCCCAGTTAGTATGTTTTAGTTTCCGAATTGCTTAACGTCGAAGTGCGCTGGCCGATAAAAACGGATGGGTGCTTTTGTTTTGTATTATAACTTTGTGCAGACTGTTTTAAATGAAACATACTTATTAATGTATTGCATATTTGCAACATTTATTATAGTTGCTACGCTACTATTGGTTAACAAATGCACTTGACGCGTTCAACCAAAAAACAAACAAAGTAATTCTTCTGCTTTACAATATTAGTAATTGATTTTAAAGCTTTTCCATCAATCATTATTTCATCTTAAAATTGTATTAAAGATTATAATTTATTCTCAGCTTGTTTCCCGCTTACAACCCTACATACCCGAAACAACATCGCCTCACAGATGCAATTGCTCGGCGGCATTACACTAGAAGCGCATTACAAAATGTAATGTCGCATCTGCGTCGTTATTCTATGGCGTTATAGCAGTTTTCACTCAGACGACTGTGCCGGTGACCCGTACCTTGTAGACGTTAGCAATAACTGTATTATGTACTTGAGTGATCGTTCATTTCACCGACTTCACAAGATGAGGCTATTGTTTTGAGCTGGTTTTTAGATTATGTGTTTAAAATTGATATGTAATTTTAGAATATTCTTAGATGTAGTTTGTACGAGTGTGAATGTGAACGTTATGTTTTAGTACTAAGTTCATACATTTTATTTGTATTTGGTAATCTCGGCTTATTATTGCAATTAAAATTTCACCGTACAATTAGAAAATATTATTCTCAAATCGATACTGAGATTATATTCGAAAAGTCATATGAAAAGTCGAAATATTATTGTATAGTATTTGGCGAATTATTTTGTTTCTCTTTTTAAATCAAAATAAAGTAGGTAAGTAAGTAATAATCAATTCATCGTATTGAAGTAAAAAATGAACATCTAATGACATAGCTTAAATATTCAAATATGGCCAATTTTATAACAAAGTCACCGCTTCAACATAAATTTAATTTTAAATACGAAAGGGTATTCCCTTCCAAGAACATAAAATATGTTTCATATTTTAATCATTATAATCAAATTCTAAGCCGTGCTATTAATTCCTAACATTAATGATCCAAAGTAAAAATTAAGATACATAAATATTAAATATGTCCCGTCCTCTACTTTACGGGACCTGTATACAATACTCGTAAAACTGTGCCATTCCGTGTCCAAGTAAATAAGGTTCAAAATCGCTCAATTCCTTCGCAAAATATCATTGATATGACGATACAAAAATGATGCGTCGGGGCTTTTCTTAAGTCCTTGTGATAGGGTTCAAAATCGTTTGTTCGAAATGGAAATAGCCGTTGCAAGGGCCATGTAATGCGACAGTTTGTAAGCATGAGCTTCAGAGGGAGTGGGGGGGGGGGTGAAATACAAGTTGTTTGTACCTGAAGGTCGTTGACTTTAATAATATATTTATCTATCTAGCCTTATCTCGTCCCTTTTTGTAAAATTGCTCCTTTTGTTTGTGGCAAATGCTAGGTTACGTCATTGGGTTAAATTCTACGGGTAGACTGATAAGATTTTGTATTCCAGTAGGGATATCAGCTTATTTGATGCTTTCATTCATTGATCTTATCGTAATCAGATGTTTTAAATTATAGATGGTATGAGCTGCATTTATATCTTTCAATTATTCCTCAACGGTTTTGCGAGCAAATAGTTCAGCCTACTTTACAGTTTCTGAATATGCTGAATCTTGATTTGTGAATTATAGATATATAATTAATAATATAATTTTAAAAGAAAAATCGGTCTAATTTATCCATTGTTATGGTATAAATCCGGACCTTTGTATAGGTGTAAATTGTGAAGTTGTTTGGTATTATTTCATGCAAAACATTCTAACGTGATTGATATGAAATGTGGTATACAAATAGATTGTGACACGAGATAGCCGTATAGTTATACTCCGAAAGTCCTGTGGTCTTCCTACAATATATTGTAAGTTCTTCATTGTCTATTCAATTGGAATATATTACCAAATATCAGCATCACTCACAAAACATATGACGAGCGAGAAGGACGCAAAAGTAAAATCCAATCAACATAAATAAACAGAAAGGAGCGGCTCATTAAGCGCAGACACTGATTGGACACTCAAGTACAAAAATCTAACTAAGTTTTCGTCCAAGTACGATGAGGGATCAGTGCATTCAGATCACGTCGCCGCTTCCCGGTCCTAATTAAAAATCGACCGATTTTTGTTAGCCACTGTACATCTCGCTCCGATAATCGTGTGGGGGGTTCCCCCACCCGCTTTTTAAAATGCTGGCTAATTAGACGGAATAATAAAGTTTCTAAATGGATAATTTAAAGCGTATTCTAGGTTCAGGCATTTAGATTTTATTAAAAATACGGCAGGTTTCTTAATTGTATCTTTTGGGATTGCTCCTCGTTTGTACAGTCTTCTAATTCCTTGGTATAGAAATTGAATAGACTGATTGTTTAAGGACAAAGGAGAAGAAATATTTTTATAACAGAATCAAGCAATTAGTTTTATTTAAACTGCGGTTTTTCTCGTCTGGTTGTTATCTCAAACAAGTAGCCAGCTGAATTGAATACCCTTGTATTGAAAAATTAGAGTTCCTGTGGCCTTCTCAATAATAGATTGTCAAAGGTGTCCTGTGTATTCAATTTCCTGCCTTAAACTTTTGTAATTAATATTTGATGATAACCAATCAGTAAATCCATGTAACCAATAGTTTTTCATACATTTTTTTAATATTTTGAGAAGCATTGCTGCTTCTTCACAATAGAGATGGTTTTTCCAAACCGTGTTATATTACAAAATACATACGGTAGCTCTTCCACGATGTACTTCATAGTTAGTTAGGCTCCTTTTTGCACACCTTTAGCTGAAAAGGAGCATGTAAATCTCGTAAAGTATAGAATCAAAGTGCTAAAATATGAACACTATAAATACCCGCATGCCCGTTAAGTTCAAACGCCGTTTGAAGCCTGACTCCCTCGGCAGCTAATTTTTCCCCTCTGTCCTCAAAGGCGGTCCGTCACTCACATAAACAACTGAAAATAAACAATGTTTCTTTGCGAGCACTAGCTTTGAGGCGTTTTAATTCGCTTATTCCGTTGCTGGTAAATTGCAAGTGTGTTTCCGAATTAAGACGTTGGTTTTGTTTAAGGGAGGAGCTGACGGAAGTTTAGGAAAGAAAAGCCTGGAATTGGAGTGACTGTTAAATCATTTGTCATCACAGTTACAGATAGTAACTGTTAATTGTTTATTGTCGCGGTATAAATTATAAACAAGGGTTAAAAGCAAAAAAAGATGCATGGACGACATAGGAACTGTCAATATATACAATTTTAAACTTACCCTTTTTCCTGAATCATAACTTGGCTGGCATTTCAAATTTTAATACGGACACTGTACTTGTTGTTACACAATGTATGTTATGCTTGTAATAGTCAGTATTGAAGGTCTATGTGTGTTATATATTTATATTTATACGTATCTATTCTAATTATATTCCAAAAAATCGCTTCCGCGTATAAATGAGTGTTGCTTTATATCTGGCGAGGTCTGGTCGCGTCACTCGGGCGATCGCAAAGCGATGTGATCCTGCGCTCTCAGTTAAAGGCTTATAATTTTTCTGTACTCGCTTATTGTATCAAAGCATTCTCATTGTTATTTATATTTTTCTATTTACTCTCTTTAAGTTCTTCATAGCTTGTATTTTTAAATGACCGATATTATTTGCGGTCTTTTAGGGAGAATAATGTTCATTCTCAGAATAAAAAGTTTATGTTACAAGAATTACTGCAGGGATTATGAACATTTCTGCGTTAATTGACGTAAAATTTATATTTTAAATTTAATTAACAATTGAAATTATTATACTATCGTCCACAACTTTTTACTGTCTGTTATACTAACCTAGACAATATTTTAACCGTCCTTGATGATATAAGTATTTTTATCTGAAAGTAAAAACAAAAGGAATTATCAAATAATTAGTCAGCTACAATAATCCCAAGACAGAAAGGTGACAGACAGGCCCGTGTCACGGCCAGCTCGTTTGTCACTCCGACCTGTTCTACGACGTGACAGGCATCCGTCAATGTCACGCAATTACTAACTATTCATATTTGTTACCTAGTTTGTTTTAATTCAAACAAAATGCTGTCGAATCGCAGCAATTAACAATGGATGAAACAATAAAGGATTATTTTAAAATTTCAGTTTTTCCTTCGTAGATAATATCATAAATAGCATATTCTTTTTTACATTGAATTTTAGAAAGAATTCGTTTGTCCGTATTATATTTGAAATTTGAATATTTATTTGAAAATCAGTCTAGCGCAAAATACATAATATTCATCAAAAATCAAATTCAAACATTATAAGATCGAAACTTGTCTTTGAAGTTAGAACAGATAATGTATTAAACTCGCGTTTATTCAAATACAAGAAAAAGGTTTGAAACTTTGAAAAAATGATCTTCATTTAAAAGTTAAGTAAACATCCTAAAAGCGGTCGAATTCAATAACGTCTCAATAATTTATTTTTATTTTGACCACAACATAAAAGCCCAATAAAGAATGGCAGTTAGTTTAAAAGCTTATCTGTTTCAATTATAAATCGACCCTTCCCAGCACGCGTTTCATTACGAAACCGAGGTCTTGATATACTGGTTCATCAAACGTAAGAAATAATGACGTAACCAATGTCATTATTCCCCTTGATAGCACAAACATGCCACTAATCACTCGTTCCTGACTGCCATTCGTCACCGTCCAACACTCGCCACATAATACACAAACTATCAACCGTATTCCGAAGCAATAAAGGCGATTTTGCAACAGCGATGTGTGGTTATAAATTTGTCAGTAGAACGTCCAGTTAGCGGTGACCCGCCACCCCTCTTTGAAGTCCAAGTGAATCGGACGTTATCGGGTGTTTATTTGAGCATGTGTGGGGTCTCTTAACGGTGGTCGTTTCGATCATACGTCAAGAAATGTTATCGGCGGGTCTTAATTGTAGATAATAAGGGGGGACATGTGTCTCTGTCGCTTTGTGGGGAGAGGGGTGGGGGGTGCACTTTTTGTTAAGATACGCTATTAATTTATGTCAATCGAGTTACCATGTCCGGAGTGGACGGTGTTTTTAAGTCGCGTTAGAATTTTAAACATTGCTCTTAATTATAACGTTTTGTTACGATTTCCGGACTTCCGGTGTTCATATTTATGTATTGACTTTAATTTTTATACAATAGCTTGATTAGAAACTTTATAAAGGAGTTCGAATGTGATGAATATTTATGTAATTATAAATTGTTTTTTATTTTATTTGTTCGTAAAAATAATTATAATGCATAAGGTACATGAAAACGACGTACATAGATCTTAAAATCTTATCCAATCTCAATTTAGCAAAATATTAATTTTAAATACTAAGTCCAGATAAATAGTCTAGCAGCAAGTTGCAAGACGGTTAAATCGACATTGTTACGATCGCTCACCTGCTTTCTGGGGTAATATCAATCCATCTGCCGGGGGGAGTGGAGTCGGGTGGCACAAAGGATTTTATCTTGAAGTCACGTCTGTGGTCAGTGCAGTGTATGGAGGCTCTGGAGCCTGTGGACACTGATTGTAGAAAGAATAAAGAAAAACGTTTATTTAAAATATTTTTGGTATTACAGGAATTTGCTTAGATTTACTGTTTGTTTACAATAAAGAGATGTTCAATTGTGTCTTTGTAAACGAAAACAAAGCCAAAGATAAAAACTTTTACTAACTTTTATTTATCTGAAAAAGCACATGACTATGTATTTAAAACAATTAATTACTGGAACCAACCATTAATTACGTAAATAATGTTTTACAATAAAATGCTACAGTTTAATGAACTCACAACTAAACAGAAAAGCGATGAAACACACAAAAAGTAACGATGTAACTGCGCCCCCACTTCGAATACTTGCAAAATAATATCTACGAAGGTTTCACCTGCATCCGTGGGGTAAGGAGGTGGGGACGGACAGACGGACGCTTCTTTGAGGCTATTTAATTTTGTGCAAATGACGTCCCACGTCACAGACAGACGCTTTGTTGTTCGGCGATTTTTGTAATTCTGTTTCAGCTAATTGTCCTTGCTTGGTAATTGAATGCATGTGTGGTTTGGTTTAGTTTATAGTACTTTTTAATTTGAAGGAGATAATTGTGTGTGTCAAACTTTGAATTTTTTTTAAATATAAGTATTAATTCTAAAACGGAAATTAATAATTTAACTTTTGTGTTGGTAAAATTGAAATCTATTAATCTGAATTAAAAATTCACACACATATCGAGTGAAATTATAATTTTAATCTATCATTCATCAATTTTGCATAAAACTTTGTGTAAGTCAAACTTAATTCAGAAGCGTAGTTGGTAATAACACATATAACGTTAAAAAAAGTAACATTTTAAAAACTAAAATTAAATATCTGCAAGCAAAAAAAATCGCAATCAAGACGCTGCAAAAGTTTAAAAATTCGACATTCAATTCCGAAGATCACACGGACTCGACGCACACATCTTAGCCCGACTCCCTCCGGGGGGGGGTGTCCCCGGTGGGTCCGTCACGTCACTGTCCCGGATCGCCATCACGCCCGTCTCGTTTACGTCACGGAGTTACTTGCACGAATATCATTTGAATCATAGAATGCAAATTTTGTATAATTTTTCCGCTTTCTGGCTGGGTTTCTGATTTGAGATCTTGGGATGGTAAATATCTCGAATATTTTATTTTATAAACGTTATTGCAAATACTTCATTGAACAAAGTTAGGTTTGGTCATGTGAACTACTAATTAAATATCGCCACGTAAATCTAAAAAATTCATCTTTAGAAAAGTTAAAGGACCTAAAATATATAGATACTTAGAAATACAGACTTAAAATATTATGTACACAAAAATTTGACTTAGTATTTATTGTTCAGAAAACGGCCAGTTTATACTAATTTCCAAATACCACATATCAAACTTTTTTACATAGCACAAGGAAATTAAAAGACGCCAATGCAACTTTAAATTACTCGATCGCCATAAAAAAGCCCGTCGTCAGTCGTCAGTCGTCACACGAAATGCACCGAATCAATCTATCAACAGCCTTCAAGTGCAATACGTTGTGTTTTTCCATCGTGCGATCGTTCCGTCTTACGGTGCAATATCAATCCATCTGGTCACCCCCCTCCCCCCTCTGGCCCCCAGCCCCACACCTCACCCCCTGTCACACCCCACGTCAGTTTGAAATGACTGTCCCGGCGCACAGCTCAAGACTGACGGTCGCTTTGATATTGCCTCGTTATTTCTTATTGTATTGCACTTTACGTTCGTGCGGGTGGAACGTTCTAGAAGATTTGAATGTATACGTAGATGTAATGAGCAGAATTTGTATGTGCATGTGGAAATTAATTTTCTTTGGGCGGAAAATGCTCACTTCTGCAAACGTTTGATTACCTGAAATATAACATCAGAAATAAAAATACAACAAATATTATCAATACATTTTTTACAATTAAATGAAGCAAATTACCCTTTTTTATAATCTGGAAATACTGCATATACAGTAGTTCAACTACAGCAACTTTGACTTATGTTTTCACGTTCAATTTTCTTTGTCGTACCAAAAATAGTCTATAAATAAATCGCAATTCTTTTTGTATATATTGACTATGTCTCCATAAAACTGATAGCCCACATGTGACGAAGCTACGGAGACAAATATAATCGTTTGTATTGCAAGAATGTCAATCACCAGGGAATATCTCAAAGACGATATCCAGACTATAATCTGTCTACCTTGCGAGATGACAAGTGGGTCTCGATCGAGTGACCTCCGCAGGTCGTGTCGTGTCAACATCGTAGCGCACTGCGCACTGCTATTGTCTCGTAAACTTTGCTATAATTGCGACAATAATTTCTTTGACAATTCAGGTGCCAGGAACTCGGTCTGTTTTCAGTTTTTTGTTTTGGTAATTTCTGACTGATATTGTAATTAGTGGAAATGTAACTTTTATTGTAACTCTGACTTTGAAGTCATAATAAAGTAAAGGAAAAGTACTAATTTTGCATTTACTTCGTCATATTAAAAGAAGGTTTTATACTAATTTGTACTAAAATTTTCCTGTCAAATAATTTTTACAACACATAACAATACCCTCACTATTTGCGTCTACAGCAAAAGAGTTAAAGCCGAACCATCTGTCCAACACACTGGGGAACGATTCGCTGTCAATCGAATCGAACTCGAAGGAAATGCAATCAATAATAACATCGGCCGAAATAAACTAAGACGGCGTTGTGAGAAGTGGTGGAACGGTTCAGTCGCGGGCTGTCATCGCTAGCGAGACTGTCGTGACGTGACAGGAGTGACTTGGGCACTCGTGGTACTGGGCATGAGCGATCGCGTTTGATAGTTTATTTGTTAACTGATGAAGATTAGCAAGTAAGTAAAACATGGCTTAACATGGGAATACATATAAATATGGGAAGGACATAACAGAAATTATAAATTTCTGATAAAATATAATAGTTAATTGGTTATTAAAAAAAGAATATGAATAAAGCTTTTATAGGTGCTATGTATAAAGCGATATGAAATGGCATAGAGATAAACAACTAAAAGTAGCACAGAAGCAAACTTCACACTATACGTCCCTCACAGCCTATTAAGTAACATGCCCTGTGTGTTACTCCACATAACCAGACTAATCTAATAGAAAATTCACAAATAAACCAACCGCTGTCCGCTCATCGCTTGTTCCTCACCCATCCAAGTCTGGAGTGAAATTTCCAGCGAAGCAGAGTAAACTTAGCGACGTGGAGCGACAGCGCTGGCGTCATCTCTGCAAGTTAATGCACTGAGTGTGCCGTGTTTGACGGCCATCATGAGCACTGTTTAATTAGAGCGGGGCCGGAGGGACGCCAGCTTTTGGGGACATAGTGTTTACAATTAGGTATAAGTTTGATGAACGGTTTTGAGAATTTTGTTACATAATTTTGGTAAGGATGTAATTATTAAAAATAAGTTGAACCAACTAAGCCATTTTTTGTATATAAACAAAATGCTATTTTAGTTTCGTTAAATTTTCACAATGATTTTCACCTATAGTAGTTCAAAAGACTTGCGTCAGCTTGTATCGGTAATCTTACCATCTTCAATTGAGCCGCCACTTCGCAGCACTTCAATCAAACATCCCGGAGAATAAACAACCAGCAGCCATATATCAGCGTTTGAGAGACACAGCAAATTATTTAGACGCTCCTACAGATAAACAATAAAGAACACATGCTTCGAGGATAGACGTCGAATAACAGGCATTGTGACAGCTCAATGAAGCACCGGGATAGGACGTGCGATGTGGTCATCCAGCTAGAATTCCTAAATACATAAAGTTAAAAATCATCTTCACCTCTCAAGTATAAGACAATTATAAGACATTTAATCATATCGCCGTATTTAATTAATTAATTCACAAAAGCTGTCAACGCTATCTCAAAACTGATAACAATTAAAGTGGTGCTAATAGACCGTTGTATAAAATTAATAGAAATGCTAATTGTATGATAAACCGAACAACCAGACGGACAAGATTGTTCAAATTAGCTTGTCAATATCGTCTTATCTTGAATCAAAGTTTGTTTTATAATTTGTGCGACAAGGACAATGAATAATAGGCTTTTAAGTCGAGTATTTGTGGTGCTTTGTATTTTGAAATTACTGTGACTTTCCGCTGACTGTAATTTGATTTTTCTCACGAAAAGACTGGGTTTCAATTAGCTTATAATTATATTCCTGGACATGTCCTCTATGGTTCACAAAGAACAAACTTTTGGCAGTTAATAAAAGTAGAGATGCAAAGACAACTGCAACAAACGTCTGTAATGTCCAGGAGTTGTTTAAAATCCAGCATTAAACCCGTCAAAATGGCGTCCGTTCTATATTAATCTATTCACATAAGTCCTTCCAATTATTCAAGTTGAATTCGAAAAGTTTTAGTCAGTTGACACACAAGTCGGACCGTCTGTCCTTGCACGTAATTAGCTGCATTTCCGTTTTGCATTACTTGGCCATTTTCCTGTTTGATTTTTGCGCTATTTTCCTCCGCTGTATGAAGTACCAGTTGATATGGTTTTTGCATGTTACGTTTGCTGTCGTTGTCGTCTTTTTGGTGGTGATTTGATGTACGTTTAAGTTCGTTTTGTGAAGTTCATGTTACGTCTAGTTTTGTATTCAAATTGTTATGAGCTGATGTTATTTTATTATAGTTGTTAATTTTATCGATTGTAACTTGTTGCGCTTGCAAATATAATTGTGATCATTTGTTTGAAAATATTATGATAATTTATTGGATACTGAATTATTAATATCGATGTGCATACTTCGTGTTCTATAAAGTCTGGACGGGATTTTCGAATGTGTCACGGATTCGTCACAGACAATTTAGAATTCGTGAAAGTTTTATAGCATCCTTATTACTCATTTTACCAGCTACATTTTGCATTTTGTAATTTTCTGGTGAATCACATACATTAAATAACTAATGTTTGTTAGACAACATTTTTTCCTACAAGCTTGGAATTTTGCATCGTTTCTGGCTCAATAATTAAGGAAAGTTCTTGGAAATAATAAGGTTTAGAAAAAGCTACGTGAAGATATGCTATGGTTACACCTAGTATGTAATCAAGGAATTCCTGAAGGTGGAAAGATTTGCAAAGAGTGTACAAACGACAAATGTCACAGGAACGTATAATACATATGACAGCAGGTGCAGAGAAGGCGCAATGAGCACTAATCAATACGGTGGAAGGTGGCGAAAAATAACGAATGTTGTATTACCGATGCTCGTGTGTTTCCGTGCGCACTCAGATGCACAGTACCGTCAGCATGTTAATGTGCAATACATTTTTTATATATTAAAATTCTAATTTGAATAATAGCATGTGTTTTTTATGGTCATCACATTACTCCTGAATATTGGATACTTTTAAATATGTCAAACTAAACTAATAATAAGTTTAATCAAGTATAGAATATACACTTTAGATACATACCTGAACGTATTGAACGTATGTACTAAAAGAAAACTATACTTGGAATTTTCATGGTGCCTGAATTTTAAATTCAAAAGAAAACTTTTCAAACGCACTAAAATATTTGTACTTCAAGTATTTTGAAAATTTTAAACCCTCTATTATATTAATCATAAAATGAGAAAAATAAATGTATACAATCGCACATTATAAATTGATTTTCATTTATTGAATACCAATAGACAAATACACATACCTAGATATTATAAATAGATTCATTAGAATCCGAAAAAAGTTTTTATTGAAAATCAACTTTTTCTGCCAACGGTACATCGTAATCGACGGCCGGCCGGGGACGTATTGGGCCGTCGTTGAGACGTTGGCTTGTTTTTAAAGCTTTCTTCCCCGCCTCCACAATCGATGCCGTCACTTGGCGCCCCCCGAGTGCATACGTGAACACTGTCTTTGGTAATTACCAGTATGGGGTAATGTGACATTTAGAATTAGTCAAATGTTGTTTGTGACATTTGTGTTATGACAATAATTGTGTTAAATTAAATATGTTCTGATTAAGTAGTAGCCTCTCGGCCACTCGTGATGGAATTTCTTCTATTCTTTCAGCTTTATGCAAATGCTTTCTGCTTTTTTGATTAAATTGATTGTAAAATCAGATATTAAAATTTCACAAAAAAAATCGCTACCGTCGTTTAAAACTTTTACAACTTCGGAAAATCACTGCGAGGGCTATCAACGACCGGGAAGTATAGCATCCCTAACTGATCATCTCCAACAAAACATATTATTGCAAAAGAAATACATTTAAAAGGAATAAGAAATGCATTAGCCGTGTGTGCACAGTCAGTCCGCAGACGTGCGCCTGACAGCCCTGTCATGTCAATGCCTGCAGGCGACATATGAAATTCCCAGCTCATAATAATCTTAGATAGTTCATTTTCTGTCTTAGTATTGTAGGAGTTCACATGAGCACTGAAATTTATAACTTGACCCAATAAACAATGTATTCTTTTTCGTCTTAAAAAGGACAGACATTTGGAGGACAGTCTCTTCCAAAAAATATTGAACAAAAAGTAAATATGTTCAATTACTTCGTTTGTACACTTAATCTATGTAAATTGATAATGAATTAGGTCCCATCTAACTAAATAAGGATAAATCTTTCATAGAAATATATAATCCAAGAAAAACATAAAAACAGACGAAATACACTATATAATTTAATCATAAATGAAAAGCAATTCAATTAGCACAAGTAACGTAGTGATTAAAAATTGAAATAATAGTTAATTTATTACAAGAAAATGTATCGCAGAGCTCACGAACCGGTCGCATATTTGAAACTATTTCTTTCAGTTCGACAGCTTATGCGGTTCGAAAAGGTTACGTTTATAGATAAGCTATTAGCGATTTTATTTAAATTAAAATCTAACATCTTATTTTAATCATTTCAATCAATTTAACTTTTTATATTTTTTTGTGATAAGCTAGGCAACTGAAATCGAATTCGGCCTATTATTAAAAGAAAAAAAAATTTCTCCCATTTTGTTTACAGTTGGATGCTGTACACTAAAAAAAAACACAACAGTACCTACGCAAATGAGTTCCACAATTTATTTTAGATTTTTTACTGATGTGAGTCTTTACTCAGCCTGAGTTAGGCTGCTTTTCCACCAGAAATGTGCGAGGACGCATAGCGAGGGATGTGTTTGTAAAGAAGTAGGTAATAGTATCGCTTCAAATGCTAAATGAAGCGATACGAAACGAACCCGTATTCTTTTAAATATTTTCCGCTCCCGCCCATCAACGCTCGCTACCTTACAGCTTTTAAATCTCAAACTTTTCGCTGTTTTAATTAACTTGACGTTGCATTTACAACTGTGTTGATTTGTTCGTAAAATACTCGGGAACTCAGGAATCGTTTCTTTGGTTATATGGATGGAGTTGCGTTTATTTCTATGGTTGATGTCGGTCCAAAGTTCGATTAAATGTTCGAAAACTTGTATTTAACGTAATAGGCAAATTAATTCAATTTTGGTTTTTCGAATGAGTTGGGAAGTGTATGAATGGCAGATGTATGGAGTTTGCTGGAAAAGCTGATTTTAATGTAGTAAATAAATTATTTAGGTTTGAGTATTTTTCATTTAAGTAATTCATTTAAGATAATTATATAAATATAAATTGATACATATAATCAATGTCTTTATTATAATTTTTGTAGGTATAGAGTATTCATAGTGCAATAATTGACCGCATGCTGCCAACTAAGGTGCAAAAGTTGGCAAACAACCAAAAAAGTTTAACATAACCTATGTGTTTGCGCCTTATTATTATTATTAGATTTTAATGTGTTGTTAATAAAGCTCTTTCTTCTGAGATTTAATATTGTCTTTGTTTTGTTGCATTTTACATGCTTACGTTTTTTCATGCAAAAGGGGTGCATGCATTTTAACTACAATTTGTTTGATAAATTTACTTCTCATCATCATCATCAATCATCTACCATTAATATATTACATTACTATAAAACAAAAAACGAACGAGAAAGAACTGAAAAATTAGTTAAATACCAACTTCAAGATCAAATGTCAAAAGTCACAAAAACTTCTAATATAACCGCAGTTCAATTAAAATTAGCGAAAAGTAACAACGCTGAATTCATCTCCACAAATATCAAAGTGCATTGGAAAGAACAATGGATACTTGATTTCATTAATTTCGGTATACACAAGTCGTGTGAGGTAATTTGTAGGTAATGGACTGACTTACTGATTTTGATTTTTCGTGAAAGTTTTTACACTTGTGTTTGTTATGACGTTGTTTATTTAATCTGTGTTTGATTGTATGTAACGTTAATTTAGAATTATATAGAGTTGCGTACGACTCAGTAGTTTTCTTTGAAAATAAAACAAATACATATTTACAATATTTATAGAAAAATTTTACGTTTGATAACTTGAAAATTTAAGTGTTCCGTTGATCTCGTCTTACCCTTAATAAAAGAATGTAATTTTCATGAAAGCACGTAAAGCACCTGCCCGTACACGCCTTAATTAAACATAAAAAGGTGACCCCAAGAATCTCGCAAACTAAACTCGGCCATAAACCGAAATTGGATTACAGAACAAATTCGCTCCTACACCATTCATAAATATTTTAAAGCGAGCCCTCGAACTATCCTATCAGATAACCCTAAACTGCTGCTGTGGGTATTTTCGATCCCGATATTAGGCAGGTAAGGTTTCCCATCATGGTATTGCAAAAGAAATCAAATTAGATATACAATAAGCTCGGTCGTGGCCCGATTTACATAAGCATCTCGGCTATTCGGCCGGTTGATACGAGATTGCGGCTCGGTAACAATATTGCTTTGCGCACACTGTCTTGAGTTTGTTAGCGCTTGACATCTACCCCGATATCCATTTTCAATGGCATGCCTGTTGTTGCTTTTTTATTTGCGCCAGGAGGCGACATGGGGTATTCAAATACGCAAGTTTCATTTGAGGTCGGATGTGGGCAAGGAATGCAAACGGGTGATGGAAGGTCTCTGGGACCCTCGCGGCCTGCATGCATGTTTGCATTTATGTGACATTTTTGGGATTCGAGCGGGCCAATTTTATTCGATCGGTTAAGAGAGTATATTTTTAAAGTGACTTGGGATTGTGTGATCTTGATGTATTGCAAAGAACTTTTTATTTGAGAATATATATTCTCTTAATTCAATGCGGTGCGTTTTTAAGTTACTTTCAAATAATGTAAACAAGTACTTTACATATTCATTTGTGTGATGAAAATAATTAAATATATTTTTAGTACCTTGTTAATATTATAAAAGCATTAATATAACTTGCTTTACACGCGACATCTACGGGTCGAGTTCGTGGAAACTTTTAATTTAATGGACACGATTTAATCTCAATTAATATTTTAAAATTAAATATTACGATAAAGAATGCACAAAATATCGAATAAACAAATTACGTACGCATAAAAATAAAAGCAAGTATTACAAATCCTTCGGTAGTTACAAAAATAATTTCAACTCAAGAAATCCGGTTACCTACTGATATGTCGCGGCAATAAAATGAAGTCTTTATGGGTGATAAAATCCCCTCTATCCACTATCTATCGGCGGGTATCAAGTCGATGCAAATCCACCGTTAAGTGAAGTATAACTAAAGGTTTATGTACTTCTTATAAGAGTCGTAAAAATCATCCCGTGTCCGGGGTATTATAAAAACACGGGGGCCGTGGAAGGGTTGATTTGACCATTTCGGGTTCGTTTTTACGTTATTACTTGCGTTGATCTTATGTGCGTTGAGGTGATTGTAGTTAATGTATGTATTTATATGTTTTCTTGTTTTGATTTTTTTATTTGTTTCTTGTTAGGTATAACACCTTTCTACTTCTTTTATTGAGGGAACTATAAGAAAAATTTTAACATGAAAACGTAACATATCACACTATCAGTTGTGATTCAAAACGTTTTGTATTCTGGTCAATAACATTTGTGTAAGTAATGAAAAATTATTAATATTTTTTTTGTTTTTTACAGGTAAGCATCGCTTTGTTTATAAGACATCTGCTGAAAGATACTACAGTACGGTGCGTATATTTTTCTAGTTGTTTTCATTTTTATAGACATTTTAACAAAAATAGATATGGTTAACGTAAAATAGTTATTTTTTAATTAAAATTAAAATCAACAGCAGAAATTTTAACGACAGGACGTTGATTATCCTTTCCTAAAAAATGCCCTTGAAAAATATAAACAGGTAGTCAAAGTAACCATCTCTCATATCATATTAAGAGTAACATCCATACATTCATATCTCCATACATCCATACTTACTTGCCAATCATACACGGATTGTGCGGATCAAGCCCTGATCGAATGTAATAACTGCATTTACCTCCATTTCATATTCTGTATGATTTTTCATATAATTGGTTGTGAAATTGTAAGGAGGGTAAAGTAGGGCAATGTGCCGATCTGAGTTTTAATTTGACGGGATCGGTGTATGTTTGCGTGGTTATAGATATCTTTTTCTGTTATTGTTTCTACGTTTTCCTTTTATCCGATTTCGTGAGAAAGTGGGATATTTTATATCTACTGTAACTGTATGTGTAGATTTTGAGCTGTGTCGTTCTTATTATACATACATTAATTACATACATTCGTCGCAATCGTAAGGGTAACATTTAATAGACGAAAATTATTAAATGTAAACTTTAGTTGCAAAGTTAAGGTTTACGTCCTTCAAATTTAATCGTTTCACAAGTCTGGGAAAAGAGGAAATTATAGTTAACACATTCAATTTTCAGTAAAATCTCAAGCGTCCACAACGAAGTCTAAAGCTTCCTAAATTTTAAACTTCTTTCACCTGACTCAAGCGTGATAGCAGATCCATATAAACACAATATGTCCTGAAAATATATATTTTTTTCAATTCTCTTTAAAATGCGATCGAAATATAACCAGGGCTGCATAATTGGGTATTAACAGATAGTCGGTGCGGTTAGACACCGATCCGTTCAATCAACTTTTCATTTGGGCTGTGACGTATCGGCCCTGGCTAATTAAATCCCCTGTCATTTATATCACAATGTAAAATTAATATTCATTCGGCAATTTGTCTCTAGTGGTTTTAACGATTTGAGGTGATTTTTATTGAAAAATGATGCGTCAGTAGTGCTGGATTGTGATACACTTATTGTGTTGGGATTCGTTTTAAAAATATTTTGGTTACTAAAGAAAGTTAAGATTTGTCGTTTGGTGAAGAATTTTGATGTGCCTATCAAGCTAATTATAAATATTCCATAATCTTTAAAAATTCTTAACCAAAGGACAAATCTTTTTTCCCGACCGGACTTGCCTTTTTTAAGAGAAAATTTAAAGACTACACATATTGCTTATTGAAGTACCTACAGCCAAAGTCAAATCTATAATTCAATCCGCGCAAAACAAACAGCCTCTATTACCCCACTACTCACTACTAACATGAAATTTACAAAACGTCCACGCGAAATTTCATACAATTTCCAAGTCCTTTCAAGCAACGTAAATACTGCTCGTATTGACACACATCGGGTGGTGTGAGTGTGGGGGTGCACACACACACGCGCGGAAGCGGCATTAAAACTTTTGAGTGATTCTGCTCAGTCAAACGCGGCAAGACGGGGTCCGGTAGTGTCCGGTTCGGTGCATATGATTGTGGGAAAGTGGAGATAAGTTTTATGTGTGATTTTGTAGAAGTAGTACAGTGTAAACGAGTTTTAATACTGGATTGGTATGGTTATTTAGTAAGGATTGCTGGCTAATTGTAGAGCTGCAAAAATTATCGATCGTTTTGACTGATTGCTTATGATTGAAATCCTTTAGTACATCTTAAAATCGGCTTTTCATGAGATTAATGTCTTGATAGATATTCATCTTTATATACATAGGTTTATATCGGCTTAAATACCTATCTTGGAAGATTTGAACAGTAATCTAGCTATTCTGATGCATATGATGAACATACAGTGCAGTAAAAGCAACAGTAGAGAGACATTTTTTTCTCTATATTTTATTCGATTTCAAGAATATTGTACTTCTTTGATATTCAAAACTACACGTTAGTATTTTAAACACTTTCATGGAATAATCCTTAATACTGAATGAAGTAATTTCTTCGAAATCCCAGCACAGACGAGCGTGTGGTCACCGTCCAGCGGATGCGGCGTCGGGCGAGCCGGGACGAGTGCTTCACTAATTTGCGACTAGACGCTAGATTTCCAAATTATACTTTCTCGTTACCGTTGTTTCATCTTATGGCGTTTGCATTCGTTTTACGAGACTTTTGAATTATAGTTTTAATGTATGTCGTAAGATTTAAAATTATAACACTTAAACTTCAGAGCATGTGCTTATAATATCATAATAATTACTAACTAGTTAAAATTACAAATAGTGCATGAAATATTAGTCAAAAAGTCTAAAATCTGAAATCTGTTATCTGTTGTTCAGCAATAAACACTTATAATTAATAAAATTAGTATAGTAATATTAACTTGTAAGTTATCATTTAGTCAATACGCACTATCTCGATCTTCCAAACTATAAAAAAAACTGGTGACACAAAATATACTGTAAATTAAATCACATTCTAAATATCGCACACTTGCATATCCAGATGTAGGGTAGGGATAATCACCCCTTGCAAATAATGTCCGTCGCCTTATGAGTCGCCCGTGGGGGGAGGGGGGCGGCCGGCCGCAGATCAATCGAATCCACCTGCACTTTTCATTCTTTAGAGTTTAGACAGACGTCTTGTATTATATTTTCAATTTATTGCTTGCTACGTTTTGGGAATTTTTAAGAGGAGTTTTTAGTGCGTGTCTTTTTGTATTTTGGTTTTGAAATTATTAACTTTTTTAGGGATAAGTAATTAGGTTAGGTTGCTTTGTTCACTGGCAAAATTGTACAAAGCAGAATTGCCATTAAATAAATAAAAAAATTGCTTGATAAGTAATGGTTAAAAAAATGGTTGCAGGCTTTGTTCGTTTACCTTGTCTTAACAATTCATTTATTGATAATGTTGGTACGTAAAGTAGAAGAGTTACAATACTAAAAATGTTTGTAACAATTGACGTCAATGTGCCTCTTTATTTATGGAAAAAAAATATCATTTGAACAAGTGTCAAGAACGGAAAATGCCCCGCGTCAAAGATAACGTCAAGGGGTTGAGAAAAAATCTTATCTCAGGCGGAAATTTTGAAAAGTTGTACAAATTTTCGGGGTACTTAATTGTTTTTTCCCAAGTCGATTGGACTAACTATTTAAGTGTATTCAGCCCTTTGCGTGTCATGGAGTAAACTTAACATGGAATAGTTCGTCTGTTGGGAAAATAAAGGGTACTTGATATAACACTTAGTGAGATCTTGTCAACGGTCCCGATAAATCGTGTGTTGGCATTTTTATTGCCTCCGCCGTAAGTGATATACTGTTATAGTAATGATAAAACTTAATTTTATCGGGTTTCAAATAAATTTATTGTGTAAATTGCAGCTGTTTTGTATTTGAATTACAATTGATATTGGGAAATGTTTTGGAATAAAATAGGGAGTGACACCAATCCCCTTAATAAAACTTAAATTGTATTTTTAAGTTATTGGAGATTTTAATTTTGAGATCTGCAATTTTTGGCATTATATTATGCAGTTTATTGACCAGTCCCTGCAATTAAAACGATATTTGTTCCAAAATTTTTACTAAGGTTTGACTAAATTTGGCTTTGGATGTAATTTCATTGAAACTCTAAATAAAATTAAGTTCAATTGATAATGAATACACTATTACCGATAAAATATTTGCCTGAGTATTAATCCAGGCGATGATATTTTCACACCAAATTTTAATCAAATGCGTTTAACAACTATGAATGTTCAACGCATATATGTAACAACATTCAAACTTTCGAATTTATAATATGACTAGCTTTCTGCCCGCGGCTTCGCCTGCATTGTCTAAAACCGAATAAATGATAATCAAAAATGCTATATCAAGTCTTCCATCCGAATCACTCTATCTATTCAAAACAACTGCATCAAAATCCTTTGCGTAGTTTTAAAGATTTAAGCATACTTAGAAATATAAGGACAGAAAAAGCGACTTTGTTTTACACTATGTAGTGATTAAGATTACTAGAAATGTATCAATCTATATATTCCATATTTCCAATACCCCACACGGTCTTCCAAGTGAGCAGTTCCACGTCGCGGACATAATTTAAGACGGACGGAGGGAGGCTGTGTCGCTGCCATCTGCAACTTGATTTGTTTGCACTGTTACTATGTTTTAAATGTATCGTTTGATGTGTACTTTACTGAAGAAGTGATTGTATTATGTGATGGAATCTATCAAGTGCTTCTTTCTTAAAACTTTAAAACTGATTCTGTTGTTTTAAACTTTTCGGAAACATTTCTGTTGTAGGTCTCATTGAAACAACTTCATAAGGAAACGAAATCATTACTCATATTAACATTAAATTTTTCAAAAGTGTATGTGATTTTTGAACGGATGTTTGTTCCGCGTTTCTTTTACGTAAAAATTACTGATCGAATGTGTAGGTTAAGAGATATAAGTGTAAAAATCGAGTGCCACGCAAGTGAAGCTGCGGGCTCCAGCTAGTTGTATATAAAAATGGTCAGTGAGTAAGTTTAACTACATTGACTCGGTAGTTATGTGGCAAACTATGCAGTTAATTTCGATAGAGTATTTGAGTAACTGTACATTTTCAAAGTAATGATGTCGTACATTTTGGTAATTCGAATAGTTTCGATTTGTTTATAAAAAGGGTATCTACTTATGAACTAATTAATCGAATCATTGAATCTTTGATATCTACCGTGACGCTAAAAGAAAAACTAAATAGAAATAATTATTCTGTAAAGTTATCGACATAGCTTGATAAATTATAAAAATAGTGTGTGCATTTATTAGTTGATCACCACTAATTAACTGAACTGACATCATAAGTGCGCCTCTCAATTACGCTCGCGTTTGTGCAGTGACCAGCGCTTTTTAGCCGACAGTAGCGGTGTAATGTATGCTGCAACGTCTCCACCGGGCCTCATAATATCGTGGCGTATTGTTGGCGCACTCAGCACATAAACAGAATTAACTTAAAACTTCTAACTCGTAAAGAAAGATAAGCCCATGCATTATCATACAAACGTGACCAATTTACGACTCATTCGAATTCGCTGGCTAGCTTCAATTATTATAAATACAGCGTATGTGGGTCAGGGGGTTGTGGGCTCGGGGGTAGGGGTTGGGGGTTGCATCGGGGGGTCGCAAGGTGGGTCCGACACCCGTCAATCGATTGTCAAGAAGTGCAGGCGTGCTGGAGATAGCACTTTCTCAATGTATTTAACTTTGTATAAGTTTGAAATGTTTTTGACGGTTATTGTGCTTTTTCAAATTCATTTGTTTTAGTTCCGATCGCTGAATGGGTTGAACTCTGTTCTGTTTATGATGTTTTTGCTAAACTGTTTTCTTGTCATGAACATTTTTTAGAAGTGCATAATTATTATTGGGTGCTACATAACTGTATTTATTGTTAGCTGCATTTATATAGTATGTTCTATCCCGTTACGCGTCCGGCGCACAGCCGGCACCGATCCCGATAGTGACAAGGGAGTTCACGAAATCTAGCTTTTTTATGACTACCGAGTTTGAAAATTTTATTTACCCTATTGTTCTATAATTATATGCCATGTATGATATATTTTTGGAAATAGGAAGAAACTAGTTATAGCATAAAAATGTAATCATGGCGATATATTTTTTCTATAAAATTATAAAAAATTGATTTTCTTTTGTTTTAATTTTAATTGCTTACATACTAACACTTACATGATAATGCTGAGTCATCAAATGATCATATTCACGTTTTCATATCACTACACGATTGCCAAATACATTCACTTATATTTTCACACATTTAACACAACGTATTTCACTATGAATAATAACAAATCTCCATTATTCATAAACAAGAAAAAAAGCGCCATTTTGCGTCTTCCGCACTGAAAAGTTGAGACACTTTTTCACTGAGTATTCTTCAAATATCCCTAAAACCAATATCATAAACGTATTCTACGTAAAATTTCCAGTAATATACGTCTCAATTATCACTCATCTAATTATTCCTCTCGGCATAATTCACAATCCAAATATTCGTTGAACAAGACAAATGTCACAAACTATGGCCGATGACGCAACTCAATCAATGATTCACTTTTTTTTTTATTTTGTGGTTTTGGTCTCTATTGCCTGTCTCGGAGTCGTGTCGATTCGAATTATAAATGTTTAAGGCATAGAGAAATATTTTTTATACTGGAAACATTCACTTGTAAGTCTCTACTGATGACCTTCAATGTCACGGGCCGCGTTACGTACAGAGTTTGTTCGCAGGACGCTACAGTACCATTTTGAGTTACGCACACTCGCTGTACGTACGACACATCACGGGCTATTTATTTATGTATATAAAATAATTTGCAACACAATTTATTTCAAACTTAGTTCGCATATTCCATCAAAAATCCATTATTAGAAAATAATTCACACTCCTGGTTTTTATTTGTAGTCAAGATAAATAGTGAATGAAATAACGTACCTACATAGGTAAAGCACCTTCATAGATTTGTCGTGTTATTAATTTCAAACTTTCATCGAAACTCCAAACAAGTTTACGGGCAGAAATCAACTTTGTATGTTAACTGACTAATTATTTTATATTTCTTTGTTTATATCTTAGTCACGTACTAATAAAAAAAAGCGTTTCATAATAACCAATCGCTCTACATTACATAGAGTTGTAGAGACGCTCTAAGGTGATAAATATGTATAATTTATTTCGTCGGGAAAACTTTACGCCGTCCATGCAGTCTGTGTGTTTGTCGCGAGATCTATCATCGTCCCAAACGAGGGAGCCAGCTGTTGTGAACTGGATTGATAGAGCCATAAACTATATTTATAGAGCACTTCGGGAATAGTTGCGTGTCCGCGGAGTCGCCGGAGCGGTGAAGAGTTGGAGAGTCATTTTATAGAGACCTAGAAGGTGCAAGAGCCGAGTATATAAGTTAGTGGTAGAGATTGATAGAGTTATTTTGTAGAGAGCTTCTGAGGTAGAGACGAACATGACGAAGTAGGTATGAACAACAAGAAGAAGACAATTAAAATTTCTGAAAATACGATTACGGCATTGTATTGAAAAGAAACCATAAAAAATGACACATAGAGAACGTTTGTGATATGTGAAACATTTTTAAATGTGCAGGTGTTTGTCTAATATGTTTGAATCAATTGATATTTAAATGATAATGATAGGTCAAATTTTAATAAAATTACTAGCGGTCCGCCCCGGCTTCGCCCGTGGTACATATGAAAAATAGATGTTGGCCGATTCTCAGACTTACCCGATATGCACAGAAAATTTCATGAGAATCGGTCCACCCGTTTCGGAGGAGTATGCAGACTAACATTGTGACACGAGAATTTTATATATAAGATTAAAGAAGATTAATAAAATTACTAGCGGTCCGCCCCGGCTTCGCCCGTGGTACATATGAAAAATAGATGTTGGCCGATTCTCAGACTTACCCGATATGCACAGAAAATTTCATGAGAATCGGTCCACCCGTTTCGGAGGAGTATGCAGACTAACATTGTGACACGAGAATTTTATATATAAGATAAGATACATTTTTAGGGATGTAACGATACCGATACCGATACCGATATAATCGGCAAGCCGATATATCGGTATCGCCGATTATAAAACAACCGATACCGATATCAAACAATTCAAAAAACCGCGCCCAATGAACGATGCGGGAGGCCGCCCGTGCGTGCGCACTTTGTTTTTTGAAAAAACTCTACCAAAAGTAAAGTTTTATTAGGAACTGATTGTATGTGTATAACTTAAAGTTTAACTGACTTTGCAAAATAATAATACTAAAATAAATGGTTTTCTTGTTTTTTGATTTGGCATTGTTATTTAAAAGAATACGATTTACAGTTGAGTCTCTGTTAAATGTTGGTAACTTTTATGCATAATTCACTATTTATTTTTCTCCCAAGCCATCGATATCGGTATCGGTATCGGTATCGCCGATATTTTATTACAAATATTGGTATCGGTATCGTATCGGCAAAATCATGTATCGTTACATCCCTATAAATTTTATTTCGCACTTAATTCATAAAAAAGGAAATCCTAATAGATAAACAATTTTACATTAATTTTGAGTATACAAATTAATATCGAAAAAATTATGAGTCATCGGAATATCTTGCCGCATCCACGTTTCCTAGATCGTTGGTTCGATAATGTCGTAAACAGAAGCAACCTACGCGACTCCCGAACTAATAAAACAAGCGTTATTGTCGTCAAAATATCTACACGACCTATTTAAAAACACTATTTTCGGTCCAATCAATCACGACGTTGTATAATATCGCGGACTTTGGATGCGGCGGATTGTGTTGAGAAATGATGCTGCCAAGTATTTAAAACTCAAACTCACACTGAGTTTGATGCAGTCAACTGTGTCTTTTGAAGTTGTTTAATTTTATTTTTATTACTTGATAGTAGATTGTGTTTTAGTAGCTTCTTCTTTCTGGTAGCCTGGTACTTCTATCTGGCTCAAATTTCGTAACGCTCAAGCTTCTAATAGTTAATAATTAAAATTGTATTATTTTCTTTATGTCTATTCATATTTTATTGGAACCATTAAACATCTTAAGTTATAGTTTGCTTCAATGAAATTCGTTCCTTATATTTCAACAACTCATATGATTAACAAATTGCATTCGACAAACATGTCGACGAAAAAGTCGATTTAATGAATAAATAATTAAGTTTTGAGTATTCCAAGACAAGTCTATACATCAACTTATTCATACATAGGTATTTAGGAAGGATAACAACACATATCTGTTACGTTTTTACAAGAGGAAAAAGGCGGCATCGTCTGATTTATGCAGTAAACACATAAATCTGACTTCTGTCTGTCATGTACGTTGGTTCAGATATGACGAAAGTATTTTCAGTTTAGGAAATGTGAGATCGCCAATAAGATGTTATTTATGGTGATTTGTTAGTGCTGTTTTAATTATATGACTCAAAAAAGGTTTTTAATTTTTATGAACTACTACTAATGTTATAATTAGTTTATACGCTACTATAGTTAAACTAGGCTATATTCGCGTTTACTTATAATAGTTTAAATACAATAAAATGTAGGAAATATATAATATGAATATTGTTAATTATAAATTGACTATTTCAGGGTGTAGGTATACTAGCAGTTTTATGGTATTGAATGGTGAATATTCTTTTTCTTATAGTGATGAATAATATTTGGAAAAAGGGATAAAAGTTTTTAAAGGAACATTTGTTTCACAAATTTAAAGTAACATTTCTGCATTCGTTAAAAAATGTAAAGTCTTAAAGGCACCTGAAGTGAGTATACAGTTCAACAAACTTGGCACGCCTTTGGGGGGAATATGACAAGTTTATGAGAAGCTCCCTCTTCCCTCTGCGGAGGGAAATTAGTGCTCATTGCGCGATGTTTATGAGTGGTGGAGTTCTCAAAAATACGGTAATGTGCGGTTCGTCTGCTGTATATCGATTGCTGAGTGCGTGACGGCGAGGTTTGGGTTTAAAATGGTGGAATAGGTTATGTTAAAAGTATTAATTTGGTGATTGTATAATTTTGAAGCGTTTGTAAGTATATTTCAAAACTTTTCATTTATGACTATGACACGTAGTACTTTTGAGAAACAAAAGCAATCTAGATCATTCCTTAAAATCTCTACGTAAAGTGACGTCAAAATTGTATGAAAGATGTCTTATTTTTTAAAGTTATTCAATGACCTACAACTTTTGACATTGATAAGAAACATAATTCGTCCTATTACACATTTCTTGAAATTCAAGCATACCACAACAAACGCTTATAAAAACCATCCGTCTTCCCTCTTCCGTTTAACATTCATTGCGCCCTTCCTTCACAAGCGAATACAATATTCGAAACTAAATACGCGATGTACATTATCCTTGTGGATGTATCCACAGGTAAAAAATGTTCAGGAACGGCCCGTTTCAGGACTCGTTGATAAATTGGTCGCTATTAGGGTCAGGTTGGCGTCAAATTTGTTTCCCTTACCGACTCACTTTTGTATCTAGTGTTAGCTCAATTATTAGCTATTTATCTGTAGTGTTTAATAAGGAAATCGATTGTTTATAATACGGACATATATCTTGAAAAGTTTAAGTAGTACAAAGATACTCTTATTTCACTAAAATCAATTATTGGCAAAGTAGTGATAACAATTGTATACTAAAGATAATATATGAATCAAATATATCGTATTAATATTTGGAATCCATATGAAAACAGTTTATTATAAACAGTTTATTATAAACAGCTTAGTTTTATTCGACATTTTGTCCAAATGAATTCGCGCTTTGTTTTTCTTTATATACATTATTATATGTATATACCTACATAACAAATTCAATGTCCACCGACCACCAACGAGCTCACATCAAACAAAGAAACGTTCAGTATTATTATAATTACATAGTTAGTGAGTTAGAATCGATGCGATATCCTCAGAGGGGCGGCAGGCGTGATTTATTGGCCCATAAAGTATTATAATTAAAAGCCAAGGGGTGAAACTATATGGACGGAAACACCACCCCCGCTCTGGTCAGGTATTTGTGTTCACGATTTTAATATTAAATATAGTAAAAGGATGTGGTCACGTGACTGGATGGAAATTTTGGGAGTAAATTTTTCTACATAGGTATTGAAGAAAAAAATTCTTAAGTATTTTTTTTTGGATTTGAGTTCTGTGTTTTTAATCAGACTTAAAATATACCTAAGTGAGTATTTTGTCAAGATGAAAAATTACTAACTTCTCTCTGTTGGGTAAATATTATTATGATCATAGTTTTGAAAAATTTATTGCTGGTTACGATCAGGGAAATTAATACTGAATTCGTTTTATTTCATTATATTTTAAGATGCATGAAGTTTTGAAACTAAGCTTACTTGCCAGTTACCACGTACACGTATTATTATTATTTTTTGTCCAAAAAAAATTTAGGACCAATTTAGCTAAAACTACACAACAATGTTAGCGAGAAGACCATAAACGTCATGGGAAGCATATCGTAAGAATTATTTGAACGCAAGACCGGCGACGCGCAGTCTCGCGGTGACAAACGGCCTGTTTATTAAACTCATAATGCTATAGTGGTGTAAATCATGTGGGGGGAGGGGGGAGAGCCACTTATTTTCTGCAATAGCCACTAACCTCCAGACAGAGCTATCTGCATGTGATGTGCAGTTTTCTACAGGCGATCTTTGTTGGAAAGTACGGTTGGTAGAAAAGGTGATTTTTTCAGTTTTAATACTCCGATAAAATGTGCATATATTCGTCGATGTAATGAAATATTGTATAAAATATTATTAATTCCGAATTGTTATTGTTTCAAGACATTGATTATTTTAGCTTACATTTTTGATATACCGTTATTTTATATTAAAATACAAAAAGATCGTTTATTCCCAGCATTAAGCCCTCGATCCGAGGATGACTCATTAGAATTATTTACAGATATTATTATTATTATTATGTGTATCTCATTCCATAATACTCGGGTACCATCATAAGGAAGGTACCCGGTCCTTTGGAAGGCTTACGTGGGGACACGGATCCAACACGCAGAGGCCCTTTCGAGAATTTTAATGTGTTGTGGGCCACCAGCCGCAGCCTGCCCATGACTGCACTATAGAGATACAGTCCTAGGCAGTCCGCGGCCGATGTAGGACTATTTCGAGATATGGAAAAACAAAATAAACTGGGCTATGGAGTGGGATGTTAAATGGGCCGGTATTTGGGGACTATTGGAAACTATGGCACCTGCCTTTCTACTAAAAGAAAGTAAAAATATGTTGGCAGGTGGTGACTCGCCCTCTCACTGTATGGGCCCCCGAAATAAGTCGCTGCAATAGTGCGACAAGGGGGCAACATATTGTGAGCAGCTAAGGGTGGAGAGGCGTCCCTGGACTTTAAACGACGATCACGCGCTCCCTGAGGGTCCAGCATCACGTGCCCACTCGCCACTTATGATTCGCATCCACCCTTCGAGCTAAAAGCTCTCGCGACTCCACTCTGGCCGGCCGGTTAAGGCAAGCCAGAGGTGGGGGTCCTGTCCTCGTCAGGCTTCACTCCGACCGGCCGGTGAAGGCGAGCCGGAGATGAAGACAGGGGCCTCCCCCGGGAGCACTCGGTTCCCGCGGGGTCGCTACTCCCCGACACCACGCCACAAGGTGTCCTGCGGGTTGACTGATTGCACGGGTGGAATATCTGTTGTCACGTAGACAACAGATATTCCAACCGTGGGCGATGGGGTCGTCACATCCCTACGCCCTTATTATTATTATTATTATATCAGCCTGTCGTGTCCCAATGATTATTATTATTATATCAGCCTGTCGTGTCCCAATGCTGAGCAAAGGCCTCTCCAAGTCGCTTCCACGAATCGCGGTCTTGTCCTAATGAGAACCAGTCATCTTTAAATTGGTGAAGTTCATCTCGCCATCTCTTCTTCGGCCTGCCGCGATGTCTTCTATGTGTTCCTGGGCTCCACAAAGTGGTTATCTTGGCCCACAGTTCGTCCGGCATGCGACTTATGTGCCCTGCCCAACTCCATTTCAACGCAGCGGCTTTTTGCGCTACATCGGCAATTTTAGTTTTGGAGCGCAGCTCGGTGTTTCGAACACGATCTGTTAATTTAACACCCAGTATACTTCGCTCCATTGCCCTTTGACAGACCTTCAGTTTGGACTTTTGTTCCTTTGTCAGCGACCAAGTTTGCGCACCATAAGTCAAGATAGGAAGAATACACATGTCCATAAGCTTTCTTTTGATGTTGATAGGGAGATCTCCTTTAAAAAATTCCTTCATGGACCAAAAACTCCTCCAAGCATTTTCTATTCGCCTTGTGATTTCGCGATCTTGTCTTGCCTGGAAGGAGAGTACTTGTCCGAGATATATGTATTCTTGGACATATTGTATATCTTCGTTATCGATGGTCATTCTGATCTTGGTGGTATTGGTCATGATTGCGCAGAGAAAATTAAATTCTGTCTGAGAGCGACAACAAATCATGTTTATACCTAAAAATACCTTCGGTGGCCATTAAGTGGCGCGAGCGCGGACTGTCCCGGCCGGGGAGATTAGGCAAGGAGGACATTACACTGAAATTATTTATTTAGGACCCTAGATTACATTACTCCATACACATAAATAACGAAAACAATAAGAGCTATTCTAATAAATTATCTTTTTATTGCCGGATTGTGAAAATTTTAGACACTTATCCAGGGGCCGCGTGGGGGGTATTGTCCCAATTATTTATAGCGGTTGAGACGCGAGGGATTCTGAATTCGTCGGCGCGTCTGTCTCCTTGTAGATTCTATTTTTTAATTAAAACTTTTAAGGTTAATTAATGGGCCCATCACCGCGGTCGGGATATCTTTATACGTTCGCTCTTTGATACGACGGGACAATCATCATAATTTAGAGTACATCTGTCGCTTCAAGTTTTTTGTCTTTATGTGAAGGCTCTTTTACGTTATAATTACATTTTAGTGTATGCCATTAATTCTCATTAAGCGAGGCGTACATAACTTACACATTATAGTTATGTTTTTATTCGTGTTAAAAGTTTTTCGACAAAATTTATACATCCTAGATTTTTTTTTATATTTCTGATTATTTATGCAGTTTTATAATCATTTGGTTGAAGTAATATTTTATACAGATTCTATCGTCGAATGAATTATAAATGTGATAAGGTGTTTTATGTCGATAGAATTCAAGCATATGTCGAATAATAAATTACGCGTATCTCTCAAGCATGCATAGAATGTAATTCAAAACCGCTGTTAGTAAACATCCACCATGAATCAGTTCTATTGTTCGCCGCGAAGCCACAAATCAATCACCAAAAAAACCAAATCCAAAAGCAAATGTCCTTCAAACCAATACGGCACAAGAATACCTCGCCATGAATAATCTAATAAATAATCTTTTGAATCGTAATTTATTAGGTATAGCATTACCGGACGGAAGCCTCGCGGGAGCGAGAGGGGTGCGCTCGCGGGCGGGGGGGAGCGAGAGGGAACGAATGTCGTCTGTCATAAATAACATCGGGCAAAAACAATGGACAATGGATCGTGGTGCCGAAATACGTCTTCTTTACCCCCGCCCCGTGGGGGAAGGTGGCACATTCAAATGCGCCGGGACGGTCAGAATGCGTGCGCACCGTAGTGTTATAAAAATTCTTTCTCGAGCTATTTTTGATGGAACGGTGTGTTTTATGTGCTTTTTATTGAGTAAATATTTACTAATATTGTTGGTTTGGACGGTGTTCGAACAGATTTATAAGTCATATTTATTGTTTTACCGCGGGAATTGGGACAATTATCAAGTTTTATTATTGAGGGGACCTAAATTTTACAGACACAATCGCACGTTAAATTCGTTATAAATTATAATGATTTGTTAAAAAATATTGTTTTTCTTTTGGTTAGCACGAAGTTACGAAAACAGTGGTAATAAATGTAAGCCCACGCGTGTTAATTCCTACTCTATTACCCATTTAGCGTTCTCTAAATAGTAAATACGCGCCATGAATTTTAACTAAATTAATAAAACAATTAAACGTTATGTCTGTTATTTCCTTATTAATGTGAAGCGCAGTGACGTTTATAGCTAAATAAACATAATGATATAACTTGTAAGGGAACACCCACGATGTCCAGTTCTAATTTATTTGTATTTGTGCGATTGTTGTACGCAATTAAAGATATCTAAGGCCCTTTACAGAGGGAGCGTCTAAGCGCCTTTCTTGTGGATCAACACTATTCCATTAGGTAGGAACCGGGGCAAAGAAAAAGTTTTTGATAGGAATATTTTATGTGAATAGTATAAAGTGCGTTTAGTTTTTTTTTATTTTATTATCTATATCATAGACAAAATTACAGGCAAAAAATGTCTGTATATTTTTCTATATATACTTTAGTTACCTATCCTATATCCTACAGGTAAATTAGCTTGGAGAAATTTTTGCGTTTGTAGTAGTGTATGGTCAGCAAATAAAATAAAACAACATTTTATTTTTAGTTTTTATTTTATACAGGGTTACTTGTAAAACACCAGCAACCTCGCAGGACAAGATAGCTAAACATCATAAGTAACAACATTTGTTCTACGACTTTTGGCATAACGCAATAAATTATTTTTAAATGATTTTTTAAACTTTTATTGTACTCTCCTTACATTTGTAAGTCTATGTTCTATTAATTATCGGATGGACGACGCGACGCCCCCTGCCCCCTCTCGTTCGCTTTTTGTTTACGTAATTTTTGGGAGGCGTAGAGTTTATAATATTCAGACGGAAAATTAAATGAATATTTATTTTTGTATGAAAATAAAATCTAACAAATTATCAAAAGTCGAAATGTTGTTACTTATGATGTTAGCTATCTTGTCCTGCGAGGTTGCCGGTGTTTTACAAGTAACCCTGTATATATAAGGGATTTTAAATTAAACTATATGTGTTTCTCCTCTGAAAAAGATGAGACTTTATTTTAATATTTGCACATTTAACATACATATAACTTTTACATTAACAATGTTACTAAAATGAAAAATTTACTAACCTGAAAAAGAAACGACATTTAAAGTTTAATTCTTTAGTTTGAGAAGTCAAAGGCTTGCCTCGACCATGTTTTAACACTGGAGCCATATTGAATTAACAATATAAAGTTACAACACTTACACACAAATTAAACACTAGTTATGGCCCTGCCTTCATACAAAACTGCTGAATACGCCGTTCGCACGGGAATAGAATGTGGATGCGATTTCCCTTAGTTAGCATCCAAGCTTACGTCTTTATAATTATTAAACTGTATAAATTCATTCTTTAACTCCAGTCTGCATCGTGCAGACATGGGTGTAAAAGTCTCATTTTAGCTATTAAATGTAGTTTTTAAGTACATCTGAGTTTTCATTTGGGGCCTCCGGCTGCGGGACATGTAATTCACTTCAACAAATATTATAACAATAATAACAAATAATAACAACAATCAACAAATACAAAATTTATCAATTAAACTACGTACATAATAATTATAATTTTTGAATGAAATGTGCTTTATGTTCTAACGGTACCAAACGACTGCACGTGGCACCTGTGACAGCGTAAACTGGTTTATTCTGGTTTTGTGCGTGTTTCCACTTTCCACTATCAAGTGACGATTTATTTATTTGTTTTGTTTCGTAATTATTATGGTCAAATATTAATTATGAAACAAATTATTATGGACACGATATTTTATTGTTTCACGGTAGTCGCCTTGTCGTTTGCTCAAGGACGTAAAATTGAATGATATATTTTTTTTTTATAAAGTCAAAACCATTTTCTTTCAAATAAAAACTTGTTTTTATTGAAAACAAAAGTGTTGCTAGGAATAAGTATAAAATTAAATAGTAATGTTAGGATATCGAAACATTTTTGTATAGGCCAGAACGATATAGTGGAAACGCGCTCTAAGATCTGAGTAATATACACACCACTACATATGCAAAAATTTCTCCAAGCTAATTTACCTGTAAAAAATGTATGTACGTGGTTTTTATGACAGAATATCACAGTGTCAAAGGTTAAATTTATATACGTACCACGTGCCGAAGCTAGTATACCAAATTTCTAATGTGTACAGACACATTAGAAATTTGGTACATACAGATGTATGCTTCGTTTGTGCACAGCCTAAACCGCTAATGTGTTTTCGATGTATCGCCTGCGTGTGGGCACAGGTAGCTTGTCCACTTAACGACTCGGCCATTTTTATTGCTTTCTCCACTGCTGGTAAAATTGAATTGTTACTGTCATTTTTTAAACCATGAAATGTTAGTTGTTACACCTGTTAGTTATTTATCTAAATTATATTTATAATAAAATAATTGAACATAATATAAAAAACGAAATGCATTTCTTATCTCATGATTAGTTAAGTACTGAAACATTAAAATATTTGCAATTATGAATTTGAATTCACGATACAGCTGTTAAAATAAAATGAAATAAACAGTTTAAACGCAACAGTTAAATGTAACTGATATAACTAATCTGTTAAATATATTATGTAATACACGATTTATAGATCATTAAAGATCTATCTATATATAGAATAGTCTCACCTATATACACGGTGGACAATATAAAGGCGAACACTTAAGAATGCCAGCGTTAGGCCAACTCAAATTTAGTTTTACGATGTGCGCAGTGTCACTAAATAACCGTCAAACAGACACGAATTTGATAGATTAGAGGCCCCATTTTATCCCTGAAATAGAAGTTCTTTTAAATTCTAGTAGAAGTTACTTTGATATTTATGATGAATACATTTAATTTGATGCATCGAACAAGAGAGATAAAGAAAATTTAAAATGTTTTATGTGCCAATGGAATAAGTTTTTTAAAGACATACATAATGCAACAATTTAGTGTATGTTTGTTTTATAAATGAAAAATTGTCGTTGTCAGATCGCGTTAAAACACAAATCGCGAATCAAAAAGTAAAGCAACTTTGCTCTACGTGTGCCTTTAAAACCACCTCCTTCGATTTAACTCTAGATCATACGCTTTGTCTTATGGCCCCGATCCCGGGCCCCAACCCGTATCATTTAAGCAGGATTCCATTGCCTCGTAAAGTTTCGATAAAGCTCTAAAAGTGGGATCCGACATACCGACTCTAGTTTATTGCTATTGGGATGTCGATCGTTAAATTTTTTCTTCGATTTCATCAATCAGGCTAATTCTCACATATCCAATAGGATTTTTGAGACTACAATAGTGAGGGTAGATTACATAGTTTATGTGAAACGGTTTTTATTGTCGTTTTGGATACTTCGATACGGACATTCTCAATTCGTATTTTGGTTTCATGATGGTATTTTAGCTGTACATAAAGTAGTTTTATTATTTTAATGAAATGTTTGGAATTCAAACAAATAGGGACATTTTAGAAGTGACATTACTCGTCTTTCACGGCAATAGAAATAAAATTAAATATAAGTGATTATGTGTTGCTCTATATGATGCTGTAGAAAAAAGTTTTATTGGACACGATTTGGCGCCAAAAATCATTTTAAGATGATATCCACTTTGTAATATAATTACATCAGATTTAAATGGACGAAGTATTTTTTTTACGATTCTTTATAAGTGTTGCACTTGTAGAAAGTGTATCTGCTTTTCTGCCAAATTGGATGTATATACGTTTTTAAAACATATCAAATCACACTAGATGTTATGTTAGGGCTCTTTCAATTTATGCGTTTCGTATCGGACCGCTACAGTGCCGAAGCGGTGCGTTTGTCGTACGGCGCACGGCCGGTCGTTTGTTTTCATACAAAATGCACGGTGCGGCAACAGCGCGGCGTCCGTACCGCGAACGCTCGACAGCAGGACGGAACCGTCGCAAGTCCCATAGGGATGTCGGAAATGCAATAAAGTATCGATATATATCGTATCGATGTTTTTTGAAAATATCAATATCGATATTGATATTTTTATTAAAAAATATCGATATATCGATATATCGGTATGATTTGACAGAGAATATTCGTGCTCTAAAAATTAATTTTTTGGCCTAATCTAATTCAATCATCTTACATTTCTACGGGTACTCAAGTACAGAAATACGCGTGTTTTGAGGTTATAATATATAAGTCAGTCGTGGTAATAATACGGACGGGCAGTTGAAGAGCACTAAAAGTAATGTTTCTTCGTCAGAGTCCATGGCTTAACTGGTGTCAAAATTCAAATAAATTTAAAACAGCACTAGCATACAAACGCACGGCAGTCAGATACGCTTTCAATTTAAGCGTTTGGTAACGGACTGCTACCGTACTGCAACGGCACGGCAGCGGATTATAACTAGCGGCACGGAAAACGTGCGGCAGCGGTCCGATACGAAACGCATAAATTGAAAGAGCCCTTATGTCATGCACTACAAACATGTAAATAATTTAGTCCGCTGGTAAAATATAAGACACATAGTAAGGGCAAGTGATAATTTCTATATTTGATCTCTCGTAAATTGATAGAATCGAAATGTTTATAATACATTGCATCTTATTTAATATAAACTCTACATTATACTAAAGTTGAACAGACAATGTAAACGCATATTTAATAGAATTTAATGGTTCTTCTTAGCAATCAAATTTATGTGTAGCGTGAGATAGATCCAAGATATAGCTTAAATAAAACCATGCTTAATTTATTAAATGAATGGCAATGATTTGTGTACTTTCTTTTCTTTATTTATAAAAGTTCAGTATCCCCACTTTTGAAGTTAAGACCTACACAGTATATCAACCAAATTTTATTTGTGCTACCAGGATAGCATACCTTTGTAGAGACAGAGGCAATCACATTGGAAAGACCGCACAAAGCCGAATCATTGTGTTTATTATCTCCCAATAACAGGCCGCGCTGATTGACTACACATTCGCATATTTATTGACTGATCTGCACATTTTCACCTTAACAGTCTTACGCACTGTGCACAACTCATCCGCCATCCCTGTCTAATGTACGTCGATCGAGAGAGACGTGTAATGTGCAGACGGATATATGCACAGTGTTGCAATTGCATACATCAGAATCGAGATAAATCGCGACAGATGTTTTGTTTCTGGATAAGTGTTGATTAACAGTTTCCAATGGATACTGGTTATGGTTATTTAGGTGGATTTATTTTAAGCTAGTGTTTACTGACTGCGTGTGTCCGAATTTTCGGATACAGTAGAGAAGCCTTTGTATGGAGGTTGTCAGCTTTTTAATATAGACGAAATAACTGATTTATTTTTTGGTCCAGTCTCATTTAAACTCAAACTCAAACTTTCTAGGCATTACAGGTTGTCTTGACTTTATAGTACTTTGCTTTGCTTTGCCAGTTATTTAAAATTACTGAGCTTTCTCTCCTTTTCTAATAACATCAAACGTACCCTGCAGTTTAGCAACTTAATAGTATTTTTTTATCAATAAATGCCAATGATAAAAATAAATCAACACTTTGTAAGTAGTTTGAATCGTTTAGCTGATAACACGTCTTCCATAGACTTACAAAAACCTTGATTTATTACATCCCAGGACAAAATAGACATTAACATTCAAATTAATATGAGTCGCCATTTTATAATCTATACATATAATAAATCTGTAGAAGGGTCAATTCTGTACATTGAAAATATTGAAAAAATAAATAGCAGGGGGTGTTACTGGATCGATACCAAACCCAAATATGTGATTAAAAAAATTTTTGTCTGTCAGTCTGTCTGTCTGTCTGTCTGTCTGTCTGTCTGTCTGTATGTTCAGGCATCACGTGAAAACTAACGGTTCGATTTCGATGAA